>ML793392.1:280139-331373 GCA_009831015.1 Picea engelmannii
AAACCCCCTTTGGTGGCTAACCAAAACCCATGAATACCAACTTGCTAAGCCACCCCATCAATTACCCCAACAATGGTCAAGCAGATTAGTGTAAGGTCCAAGCAGTTATCTGAGATGAAAGAGATCTAATGCATACATAAGAATGTTATAATGATCAAATATGACACATACCATGATACCTCGGACCAATTACCTCATGGAGCAAGAGCCTTTTCTGATGCAAGCCCAGGCCAGTAGTGATGGAGGTTGGTACTGCTGACAGGACAAGTCTGGTTGAGAAGAAGAAAAGATGGGCCCTCAAGGGCCATGCTCAAGTCAATCTGATCTCGTACTCCATGTCTAGGACCATGTGGGCCTCGAGACATGATCTCCTAGTTATCCCTAGATATCGGGGATAACACTCCTCAAAGTCATTCCCCATGTCAAATATTGGTAGGAAACTTTTTGTGAGCAAAATGATATAGAGGAACCCTCAATATTTACAATCACAGCCACCTGGGAATCCATCAGGGATGATATTAAGGAACAATACTACCCTGTCTTAAGTTACGACGACAGGTATACAAAATGGACCACATTGCGGCAAGAAAGAGACGAAGCAGTGCCAAAGTTCACAAATATCTTTCATACCTTGCGCACCAAGTCAGGTATTAGGGATTTGGAGCAACATATGGTGCTCAAGTATCACGGTGCTATACATAGATACATCCAAACCAAAATGGAACTTATGGGCATCTCATCCTTGGGCGTGGCCTATCGATATGTCGTCAAAATCGAGAAGAAGCTAAAAAAAAAGACATAGAAATTTGGGCCTGGGAACCCCTCACAGAAAAATCCAGGAAAGGGCAGCCCCAATCCGTAGAACAAAGGACAAAGAAAATATGGACAGTGTTAGGACAACCAGTCCAATCCGCAATCAAAGAAGGACATCAGTAATACAAAGAAATATACTGGGAATTTGTGCGACTTCCATAAGAGCCCTTGGCATAACACTATTGATTGCCGCTCAAAGCAGTCGTTGGTGGCCGAAGTGAAAGCCTATGAATCAGATGCAGGTTCCAACTCTGAGTCAGAACCGAAAAGGGGAAGGTGGATCATTAATGCGGAACCCAGTTCCACCGTTTCTACCACCAAGCTCCAGCCTGGTGAATGGGACAAGCCAGAAGAAGGTGAGCACATTTTCCATTCATAGATGTGGGTAAAAGGCACCTTGTTGCACTTCATCATTGATAGCAGTAGCTAGAAGAACCTCATCTCAACAAAGGTCATCAAGTAGTTGTCCCTACCAACAATGCCACACCCACAACCCTACACCATTAGATGGCTCCACCAAGGAATCGATCTCTGCATCAACCAACTATGTCGACTGTCATATGGCACCAAGCCCTTCAAAGACGAGGTAATGTGTGATGTTTCTCCTCTCAAAGTTTGTAATGTTATTTTGGGCCAACCTTATTTATGGAAACGTCATGTTGTGTATGAGTCTAGGCCTTGTAGTGTTATTATTACTTTTAAAACGAAATTGTGCAGGATACCCGAGGCAGTCCCACCTAGTGTTATTTCCTTGATCTCTGCCAAGCAATGCAGGAAGGTCATCTCTCAAACTGGGAAATTTGTCTTCTTCATGATTCTCTCTTAGAGTGAGTGAACAATCACAACCACATCCAAATCCTCTGCGACCAATCTCTCCACACAACAGAATAAAGTGGATAAGGTCGTGGAAGAGTACTCAGATATCTTCTCCTCACCTACCGGGGTACCTCTGCACTGTCAGGTCAAGCATCGCATCGATCTGACCCCTGGTGCACCGCTACCCAATGGGCCAGTTTGTCGCCGCTCTCTATTAGAAAATGAGGAGATCAAGAGGAATATCCAAGAACTTCTCCACACAGGTAACATCCATTCTAGTTCATCACCTTGTGGGAGCCCAATCATGTTGGTGCAGAAGAAATAACGAACCTGATGACTTTGCATTGATTATCGGGCCCTGAATAAAATCACAGTCTAGAACAGGTACCTGATTCCCTGAATAAACGACCTCCTTAATCATCTCACGGGGACCAAATACTTCAATAATATTGATATGAAGTTTGGCTACCACCAGGTCCCAATAGAAAAGACAGATGTATGGAAGACTGCCTTCAAGTCAAAAGAAGGTCTTTTTGAATTTTTGGTCATGCCCTTTGGCTTGACAAATGCCCCAACAATTTTCATGAGGATGATGGACGATATCCTGCAACCATTCACCAATACGTTTGTAGTGGTTTATCTGGATGACATCCTCATCTACATAAAGAATTGAGCGGAACACTTGCAACATATTCTACAGGTTTTGCACACCCTGCGACAACACCAGCTACATGCAAACTTGGAGAAATTATCCTTTGGCATGGACAGGTTCCATTACTTAGCATACATCGTTGATCAGCATGGTGTGCATGTGGATCCATCCAAGATCCAGGTCATCCGTGATAGGTCCGCCCCAACCACACTCACTAAGATTCATAGCTTCTTGGGCCTCACCAATTTCTATCACAGGTTCATGTTGGGATTATCTCATATCACATGGGCCCTCATCCAAGTAACCAAGGATGGTGGTAAGGAAAAAATTGTGTGGGGCCTTTCCCAACAATAAGCCTTCGATGATTTGAAGCAGCACTTGTTCTCATCCCTAGTAATTTCATTACCAGACCTACAACATCCCTTCGAGATTGAGACAAATGTTTCATACTATGTTGTGGGCGTCATTCTCACTCAAGACGGCCACCCTATGGCATATCATAGTGAAACACTATCAGATGTTGTTTGTAAGTACCCTACTTACGACAAATAAATGTACTCCATTGTACAAGCCTACCACCAGTGGAGACATTACATTATTGGGAATGAGACTTTTATCCACACTGATCATAAGCCACTACAGTTCATGCAAACCCAATGAAAATTGTTGAATGACCACCATCAGAAGTGGTCCACATACTTGCAACAGTTCCACCTCAACATCAAGTATAAAACATGAAGTACCAACTGAGTTGTTTATTTCCTCATCCGACCTCCAGTCATGGCACTCACCACGGTGCTAGACTCTTGCATCCATGAGACCTCCAGATGGCCCCACCTCTATGAGATGGACCCTGAATTCTCCACCACTTACCAAATGTTGGGCACAAACTCGTTGGTTTCTAATTTCAATATTTAGGACGGGTTGTTGTGTCATCTGGGCCATATCTGTGTTCCATCAAGCAAGTGTCCAAAGATGATTTGGGAATATCACTACATTCATGTGGAAGGACACTTTGGCATTAAAAAGATAGTGGTTGTGTTGCATAAACATTTCTACTAGCCGAAACTTTGACAGGATGTCAGCAAGTATATTAGGTTATGCACTGCTTGCACTATTGCCAAACCGACCACTAAGAAACAGGGATTGTACATCCCTCTTCCTACTCCTGACATGTCATGGGAATCAATATCAATGGACTACATGTCGGGCCTTCCATCCACTAAGAGGGAAAATGATTATGTTTTTGTGGTTGTCGATCGCTTTTCCAAGATGACGATTATGGATGCCTACAAGAAGACCATCACAGCAGAGGCCACTGCCAAGATCTTATTTGAACGAGTATGGGTACATTTTGGGATCCCACAAACCATTGTCTCAAATCATGATAGTTGGTTCCTCATCACATTCTGGTTGAGCCTCTGGTCACTGTTGGACACCAAGCTCACCAAATCCACTACCTTCCACCCCCAGACAAATGGACAAACTAAGGTCATCAATCGAATCATCGTGCATATATTGCGCATGTACAATTCCAAGCACCCCCGAACATGGGATGAGAGTCTTCTCTATGTATAGCATAGCTACAACCGAGCCCTACATGGCTCCACTGGTCACATCCCTTTTCATGTGGGGTTGGGATTCCAACTATTGGGCCCCATTTGCATTATCCCTCGCAACCACCTCGGTCGAATCATCCCCTGCTCCACCTAAAGCTGAAAAAGACACCCAATTCATTGAGTAGATCCAACACATCCACCAACAGGTTTAGGATATTTTACAGAAGTCTAATGCCAAGTACAAGAAGTGCCATGATCAACACCAGGTGCCACATAAGTTTCAAGTGGGCGACAAAGTTTGGTTGCACATGCAGAAAGAACGCCTTACAGGGACCCATCAGAAGCTTCGCCCACTCTGTTATGGGTCGTACACCATCACCAAGGTTGTGGGTGACAGTGATTTTGAATTCAACATTCATCCTTTCCTTGGCCTACACCCAGTATTCAACATGGCTCTCCTTCGGCCATATTTCCCACCATTATTGGACACCTCAGAGATCGTAGAGCAGTTGAAACCAACAGATATCAACCCTAACTGCATACAAAAGGCATACAGTGATTAGATTGTGGACACACAGGTCAACGAAACTCAATAGCAAAGGATCCATCTTTATCGATTTTTCAAAGCAGGGCAACCTCTACACCAAGGCAAGTGGCTCACCCGGGGACAAATTCAGTAGAAATTTCCTCATCTGATGGGGGAACTCAACGAAATGGAGACCATTGCTTCCTAAGGGAATAATATTTATCCATATGGATTTCGGTGGCCTCCCACCTATTCCAACTAGTTCATTTTGGCAGTTTTCCAGTTTGGCATTTTTTCCTAGTTTTTAGGTCCCTGACTTTCGGGGTTGTTTTGAGGCCCTAAACGTCATTTTTAGGGATCGCCATAGTTAGATTGTAGATAAAGTCACAGTCTAATGGAAACATGTGTAGTCCTCGGATATACCTTTCCAATGGGCTATTGTGCACCTAAAACGGAGATCGTATGCAAAGTTACAACCCCGAGAAGTTGATGTACTAGCTTACCCCAACGAGACCTACATGACTTTTGGCGCTTCATCTCCTAGGGTTAGGTTTTTGGATGTCTAGGGTTTTGGAATTCATGTTTATTGTAAAAAGTCCTTCAGAGCCTCATTGTAATAATATTCTTGTAAATGATCACATCCATCACCTCTCTTCTCATATATAAGTCGCCACCATTCCAGTAAGCTTGTTTTCCGTTGCTTTTTATAGTTTCAGCTTATTTCCTTATTGAATATAAACCAGTTTTACTATACCTATGTTATTATTTGTTAAACATATTTTAATAATCTGTATAAATTTCATTCTTCTCATAAAATCCAGATCAAATTAGGAGTATTCTTTAATATCTCACAAACACATGCGTTATGTCACAATTTCATTGAGTGAAGACCCCATGGTACGAGGGTGTGGCGAATTGAATAGAGAATTAGGTCAATGTGTTGAGAAGAGGTTGATTACTGAAAATCAAGCCAAAGGAGAGAAGCCCAAATTATGATATAGGGCAAAGAGAAGTTATGACTATAAATTTAAGTACATTGATTCATTTAATTGAATTTTGTGTGGTTTATGGCTCTCTCTGACAGTGTGAGATTGTAATGTCCCCACTTTGGGACATCAGGGTATTACACAGTGTTATGATGACCAGGGTGGCCAATTTGAGATTATAGCGAGTACATGAGATATTGAGGAATATTTTGGGGACCGGATTGCATCGCTCATCCTATTTCATCATTATGATCCATTCCACACATATTGGCTTTGGTTCCGTTGCATTCCGACGATTTCCAGGATTTTGAGTATTTTGAGCTATAGGTTAATTAAATTCACTAAAGAGGAAATTTTGGGCACATTACTTAGAGGAACCTCTCATTGTAATAGCTCATTGGAATAGGGAGGCACAACACTACAGGATAGGATGATGAGAAGTGACTTTCAGTGGCCAGGGACGCCACAAGGAGAGATAAGGTGTTTTTCAAAGGTAAAAAGGTTAATTAATTAATTAAAGTGATTTAATTAATTAATTAATAATTAATAAAATGAAAGTCACTTTGGAGGGACAAGGTGAGCAGGAAGTATAAAGGAGAGGCAAGGGCCTCTATTCTCTCATTCATATATGATTATCATTTTGATATCTGGCTTCTAGCTAGAGAGCCCATACCTTGGGGGTTTTGAGGGTTTTGAGGGTTTTGACTTAACAAACCCTAGAGGACGATTCGGTGGTGAAAGATTCCACCTAGCTTGTCCCAAGCTTGATCTCGGGCATGCAATACTCTCCCACACCATTCTAGTTTATATCTACTCAATGCAGGACGGTTCTAAACCAGCCACAGACACAGGAAGAGAAGGAGGGCACACCATTGGGGGTCTCCAGCAAGGGGGGCGCACCATCCATTGAGGGAAGTTCATTCCAGGTGATTGGTAGGGATTTTGGAGATTCTAGCACCTAGGTTTTCATTGCAGGGTTGTGGCCATTAGATATAGTGCATTCCAGTGGAGTTTTATGTGTCATTTGATTTATTGGATGCATGGGACGAATTGGAGGAGAGGAGCACACTTCAGAAAGTGATTTCAGCCATTTGGTAGATCAGATCTTCATCATTTCACTTGGGAATTCACCAGAGAGGTAACCAAGCCCCAATCTATCATTCTAGTGGTTTTGTGGAGCATTTGGAGGCCTCTAAGAGGTAGGTCAAATTATCTAGCGTTTCAGGCATCCAGGGGGCGCACCATTCCTTAGAGGGAGGCTAGATCCATGAGTTTGAGAGGGATATTGTAGATTTGAGCACCTGGGTTCTTCTTTCATGTGCTTGATCTACAATTTGGCATATTTACTGGAGGGTTTAGACATCTTTGGCAGCAGGGCCGAATTGTTGAGGGTCTTCATTGTTCCAGCAAGGTGTAGCAGTATCCATGTTGGAGTTTGGCACTTCATATGACCTAGATCTATTCTTGCATTGGTCTTCTTTGAGTATTCATCCTTTGGAGGCTTGTAGTATTCTATTGGAGCATTTTGTAGCAACTTCTATTATGTTTATTGGAGTCATTTGTTGAGCATTCTAGATCGACCTCACTCTTGTATCAGGTTATTTCTCATTATATTAATAAAGGTCAGATCTTGCTATTGGTTCCATATTTGGTGTATCTTTTACTTTCATTGATTGTATCTTCATATCTATGTGGAATAACTGAATATAAACCCTAAGGCAAAATCAAGAGGTCAACCTGCAAGTAAACACATACAAACAAGTAAATCAGCAAAGTGTTTGACGAAATGCCACACTCATTAAAAGTTTAAAAACACATGAAAACCGTGATGTTCCTAGCATCCTGGCTTGGGAACATTATAGTGGTATCAGAGCCTAGATTCCTACCAGCCAGTGGGAATTAGTGCATACATATATATCCTTGATCCTCCCAATGGGGATTAATGCATGCAAATTTACAATGAAGATGAGTATTATTTGTAGGATTGTTGAGTGTCATAGGGAATATGAAACCCTCAATGAGGTTTTCCAGAATCTATTAACCTTCCAACAGTTTGTATCCTATAAAAACCCTAGTTGGAGCAAAGAAGAGATTACATGTTGGGTCAATGAAATGGATGAAAGCAGAGCAGTCGCATCTAGATGGAGGGAAGAAAAGAGAAACCCCACACCCATTAGGAGAACGCAACTTTGCTACAGTTGCAAGGTGCCTTGGGAACCATATCATAGGTGTAGGGGTAAGGGTAAGAAGCATATTATTGAGGTACATTATGATAGTGATGATGAGGCATGTGAGGATGGATCGATAGATGTTTATCTGGAGCAGTCTGATGATGATAGCAACTCTTTCATAGAGTCTAGTGATAGTGACTCTTGCACAGAGGCTAGTGATTCTTGCATGCTTGAGGAGGATAGTGACCCTTGCACATTGGAGGAGCAGTGAGATGGACAGGATGATAGAACTTATGCTTCAACAGTCATATCAAATATTGTTGATGACCTTACACCTCAGCAGAGTGGTGACACTAGTGAGGACTCACATGTGTTATAACCTATAGATGACCAGCTTCCTATGGTGACCATGACACATTTATCATCTTTCCAGACACCTATGACAGCCACATCATATGAGGATAGCAGTAGCATAGAGGAGTCGTACGTGAGGCATGCAAACCATGGACATGTATATCCACATATTCAGGAGGAGGTACAGGACATGCAGACAGTTGACCTTACACATACAGATCGGCATGAGGAGATTGAGTCATAGCTTTTGGAGACCCCATTAGTTGAGAATATTGTGGAGACTGACAAATTGATGGGGCACTTACTTCTAGGATCAGCCTACATTGATGAGGATGCACTCTTTATTAGTCACAATGACCATAGCACGCGTATGGACACATCTACATGGGATCCAAGCGCATATGATAGTAGCAGGATGAGTGCACAGGAGGATACAGCTGCTCATACAGAATACAGTGTGATTCATAGGGAGATAGCATCTAGCGATGAGGTACAGTACAATGGGAAGTTCAGCACTTTATCTTCTGCAGAGTGTATTGTTGGGGATTCCAGTGATGGCACTGGCAGTGAGAGATTTGAGGTGGAACCTCAGCATGACTATGATCAGGAGTCACACCACTTAGCAGGACAGCTGAGAGTCAGTGAGGATATGATCATGGCATCCACTAGGCGTTTTGATGACACACATGCATTGGTGGTCGATTATTGTTGGAGGGAATCAGTGACACATGTTAGTGAAGATGAGGGATTTTCCATGGATGACCTTCATACTCTCAGGGAGAGATTATTTGTGATGAGGACCAACTACCAACAGTTGTTGACTAGCAAGGACTACCTATTGAGGATTGGTGAGATGTATCACGAGGCTCTGAGGGAGAAGTATTTGGAGGTAGACAGACTTACTCAAGATTTGGAGAGCACTCGAATATTCTAGAGAGGCCCACAGACAGCCATTCAAGAGTCAAAATCCAGATAAGAGGATATTCTTGAGGAGATTCATCAGAGATCCACTTCATCTATCCTAGTGGACAGTCAGATATGCCCTTCAGTCACATGGCTAGAAGATGTTGGTGGTCTAGCAGAGGAGGACTAGTTGATGGAGGACACTTCCATTTGTGTCCCGAGAGTGGTTGACCTTCAGGTAGAGGTTGATCCAGTAGTACGCCCAGGACTATGATGCAGCAGGAGTATATAGGAGATGACATGAGTATGCAGGGGCATACAGTGATGAGTGATAGCTCACAGAGACATGCCGAGATACGCAGTCAGATTCAGACGGATGTATTGGATTAAAGGGAGGAGACACATTTAGGGGAGTATGCAGATGTCACTTCTTTGCAGTAGCACATAGTTATGATATCTCACCTTCACCATTTCAGCAGTTGCATGGGAGATGAGAGATGGATAGTGGTTGACCAGCAATTGGAGGGGTTACTTCCGTTTGTACTGGATAATGGGGATTCAGTGATGACTACAGGCGAGTATTTATCATAGGTACCAATGGACGAGCTTTTGATTGAATCCTTGGGATTGACCAAAGAATGTGATTTTTTACAGTACTTCAGTCAGCTACAGATGTTTCTGTTAGCCTTTCCTGACACTTTTATCATAGACAACAGTATGAGGAAAGATAAACAGTGGTTGAGGACATGGGGAGGGGCTAGGACGAGACCACCTGACATGAGTGCTTTTACAGCATACAACAGGGTAGAGGTGGATCGTCATAGGTAGCTAGTTTAGTCTTGGTGTGTGATGGCGAGCATCACAGGACAGGGGATAGAAGACATATCAGAGGACGACACAACTACAAATTCTCAGGAGTATGAGCATGCAGGGCTTCCGACAGTGATAATTCTGACACATGAGCAGTTAGCAGAGATTGGAAGTGATAAATTTCCAAGTTTTCCATGGGACCTAGGAGTTCATTTTGTTAACAGGATGTTTTACGTCATGATGACTCAGGTTGCACCAGAGAGCCACATACTCCACCTTGGGTTGGTTTGGAGTGGGATTGAAGGGACTTGTCCTATAGAGCGAGGTAGTTTCTACCTCTTGATCATCATGATCGAGCATGGAGATGGTTTGACAGGTATTACTCCCACAAAGATATTTTTGCATATGCAGTTTCTAGACAGCAGGTCCAATTGCCACAAGTATCTCATCTTGAGGATCTAGGAGTGGAGGATCCAGTATATAGACATGGAGCAGTCAGGCAGGGTCAGATTAGTGCAGTGCGAGCATGGTGATATTCGACAGAGGCTAGCATGGGACCCAGGGATTGCAGGGTTGATAATTTCACTGACTGACAGGGGCGAGTGGACCTTTTCAGGGTAAATTCGTTTTGACTTTCCATGGAGCTTCAATGTTGAGGAGAGAACATCTCTTGAGGGTGTCTCACGGAGGTATTGCAGTACCACATTCTGGCATCAACATGTGCAGTTGATGGAGGTCATGTCAATCTCGGTAGGGACTTGGAGGATAGACTTAGTCCAGGATGAGGCCATATGTCATGTGCATGAGATTCACAGAGTTGATATATTTCAGGACTAAGCTTCACAGGATATGGAAGTTCACTTCCTGATATGGGACCCAGGTGGTGGAGTGTATGATTGTTCATCTTTGGATGGGTTCTACTGTGTGTCCTACAGGTGGACATGGGATCTTGTTATTATATTTGGAGGTATTTGGTTATTGCTTGAGGACAAGCAATATCCTAGCAAGGAGGACTGTAATGCCCCCACTTTTGGACATCAGGGTATTATACAGTGTTATGATGACCAGGGTGGCCAGTTGGAGATTATAGCAAGTATAGGATCTATTGAGGGATATTTTTGGGACTGGCTTTCATTTCTCATTCTATTTCATCATTATCATCCATTCTGCATAGATTGGATTTGGTTCCGTTGCATTCAGACGACTTCCAAGATTTTGAGTATTTTGAGCTATAGGTTAATTAAATTCACTGAAGAGGTCATTTTGGGCACATTACTTGGAGGAACCTCTCAGTGTAATAGATCATTGGAATTGGGAGGAACAACACTATAGGATAGGATGATGAGAATTGACTTTCAGTGGCCAGGGAAGCCACAAGGAGATATAAGGTGTTTTTCAAAGGTAAAAAGGTTAATTAATTAATTAACATGATTTAATTAATTAATTAATAATTAATAAAATGAAAGTCATTTTGGAGGGACAAGGTGAGAAGGAAGTATAAAGGAGATTCAAGGGCCTCTATTCTCTCATTCATGTATGATGATCATTTTGATATCTGGCTTCTAGCTAAAGAGCCCATACCTTGGGGGGTTTTAGGGTTTTGACTTAACAAACCCTAGAGGATGACTCGGTGGTGAAAGATTCCACCTAGCTTGTCCAAATATTGGTCTCGAGGATGAAATACTCTCCCACACCATTCTATTTCACATCTACTCAGTGCAGGAGGTTTCTACACCAGCCACAGGCATAGGAAGAGAAGGAGGGTGTGTTGGGCATGTGTTATATTCTTTGCATGTGTGTGTGTGGACGCATCAGATATGACAACTGTGTCTGACAATCCCTCTAGTAGTGTTGTTTGTGTCATTTGTGTTGGGCCCTTTCCTAGGGGGGTCCCAGGGGGGGGGCAGGTATGCCCCCCCCTGGTTACGCACAGTGTTCGGCAACGGGTGGTAGCCCGGGGCAGCACCCCAAAAATGTTTTTGGGCGGTTTTTGCTATTTTTTGTGGTTTTCTAAATTAATCCCATATTAAGGGATTAGGGTTTTGGTATCTACGGAATACCTAAAAACATTGTATATATTGTATGGTGAATGGTGAAGTTCGATATAATGAATATAAGAAAGGTTTTCCCGGTTGAGGGTTTCCGGTATGAAATCTTTGTGTACTATGTGTATGAGCCATTGATTGAATTCTGTTTTGCTTAAGAATCTATATGCATTGCTTTACTTCACAGGTTTAAAACTTACTGGGCACACCATTGGGGGTTTCCAGCAAGGGGGGCGCACCATCCATTGAGGGAAGTTTGTTCCAGTTGATTGGCAGGGCTTATGTAGATTCTAGCACCTGGATTTTCATTACAAGGCCATGATCATTAGATCTAGTGCATTTCGGTGGATTTTTATGTTTCATTTGATTTATTGGATGCATGGGACGAATTGGAGGAGAGGAGCACACTTCAGAAAGTGATTTCAGCCATTTGGTAGATCAGATCTTCATCATTTTGCTTGGGACTTCACCAGGGAGGTAACCAAGCCCCAATCTATCATTCTAGTGGTTTTGTGGAGCATTTGGAGGCCTCTAGGAGGTAGGTTGAATTATCTAGGGTTTCAGGCATCCAGGGGGGTACACCATTCCTTGGAGGGAGGCTAGATCCATGAATTTGAGAGGGATCTTGGAGATTTGAGCACCTGGTTTGTTCTTTCATGTGCCCGATCTATAGTTTGGCATATTTACCGAAGGGTTTGGACATATTTGGAAGCAGGGATGAATTGTTGAGGGTCTTCATTGTTCCAGTAGGGCATAGTAGTATCGAGCTTGGGGTTTGGCACTTCATACGGCCTAGATCTATTCTTGCATTGGTCTTATTTGATTATTCAGCCTTTGGAGGCTTGTAGTCTTCTATTGGATAATTTTGTAGCAGCTTCTATTATGTTTATTGGAGCCATCTGTTGAGCATTCCAGATCGGCCTCACTCTTGTATCAGGTTCTTTCTCATTATATTAATAAAGGTCATATCTTTCTATTGGTTCCATATTTGGTATATCTTGTACTTTCATTGATTGTATCTTCAGATCTATGTGGAATAATTTAATATAAACCCTAAGTCTGAATCAAGAGGTCAAACTACAAGTAAACACATACAAACAAGTAAATCAGCAAAGAGTTTGACGAAATGCCACACTTAGTAAAATTTTAAAAACACATGAAAATCGTGATGTTCCTGGCATCCTGGCTTGTAAACGTTACAGAGATTGAATATTCCTTTGATTGTATTCTCTACAGAGTTATGTTGCAGGTTTCAGGGTTAATTTGTAATAAAACCCTCATCCAGAGAATGAAAGATAGTTGAAATGGTCCAAGCTAGATCAATACCAGCTTGTCAGTTGAACTTGAGTAGAATCAAGAACAAACAAAAGTTGAATTATTATGTGTGCAGGTGAATCAGGATTTGAATACCTTCAAGAACAGAGATCGAGCCATTTTAGGAATTGAGGAACAAGATTCGTTATATCGAGACCAATAATCAACTGTCGATTGGAGCCAATTCTAATAGGATATTATATGGTTCAACTCTGACTATAGTACTGCAAGGTGCGATTAGGATCATCCATTTAGTGATGATCAGACAAGGATTGAAAATTCAAGGATAGTCTGATGGTGCATGAGAAGGTAAGCGCCTCACACAGAATCAGCGCTAAAGTATAAGAGCTTTAGAATATAAGCCCAAGGACATAACACTCAGTCACAAATGGAAGGAATGCTTGGTTTTAAGCGATCATGGTTTTGGCCATTAATGGAGTTATTCTGAAACTCTGTTCAAACGACATTTGGGCCCACGCAATTGATTTGAGAGAAGATCAAATTTTAAGCTACAACATAATTATTTTTTGTAACTTTGCACCTGTGGGATAATAGGCCGAGAGGTCATCACATAGTCAATTCATGAAGGGGGGGAGCATATCATATTTCCACTATTTGTACGAGGATTGGATGGGTGGGAAATTGTAACATCCCCATCCTACAATAAGGAATAAAAAAATTATGCTTTAGGTTTTCATTTTAGAGGACATAGTGGGCAGTTATTATCTAGGCCACAAGGAGCAATCTACTTATGATTTGGTTGCCGTATATCTTTGTGTAATACAATTCTACCTTTGTTATTTGATAGAAGGATAAATGAATATAATATAAAACTTGAAAGTTGTGCTTACTCTCAGAGTTTCCAATATTTACTAAAGTAAATTAGTCTTTATTTCATTAAAGTTTAACACACTGAGGGAAGCTCCAGATGCCAATGTAACAAACATAAATATATATGATATATAAATATAAATATAAATAATAATGAATAACTATTAATTAACAATTAATTACTAATGAAGAGACACCTCATATGAAAGGTCACATCTCTTCTGAAAGGGCACCCCTGCGTGGGTATATATACATCCTTCATTTGTCATTGTAATCATCATCTCATATANTATATATATATATATATATATATATATTCTTTATGTTTATCTTTATATTCCAAGTATATTGGATATTTACATAGTGAACCAGTTTAGTTTGCCATAGTGGTATCAGAGCCTCGTTTTTTTATCATGGCCTTTGGCCACTCAATTTTTCAGAGTTCTTGTAACTCTGGGTCTTTGACCACACTAAGGAATTTTGTTATTTAAAAATCAAGAATTGATGTGAAGAGTCATTGTTGCCAACAATTCTGAAGCCATAGAAAATTACACGGAACAAAAATAAAAATATCATTGGAGAAAAAAATGTATATTCTACTTCAAGTAAAGAAAAACTAAAAATCACTTTTAACAATAGTTGTGAGCCTGTGCGTCCGAACCAAGGATCCCTCTCACCGCTATGGAGGCACTGGGCTCTTCCCAGGTTCCTCCCCCTCCATCTCCCCCAACAGCCAAGGATGCATTCAATTCGTTGTTGGCTTCTCTACCGAAAAAGAAGAAAACTGAACCCCTAAGTTCATGAAAAAACTGGATGATATTCTAGAAATCTCTCTCCTCCCCGAGAGACCAATCCAGGTCGCCTTGTCACTGGAAGATCGTGCCCTTGTGGGACATTTCACTATCCTTTGGCCCTCACCAAAAGCAACGTAGAACTGGGTGGTCAAAAATTGGACGCCTTTGATCAAGAACAATGTAACCTCGTACTTCTTGGGGAGAGGCTTCTTTCTGTTCGAGTTCACCACAAAAGAGGATAAAGATCTAATATTTCGGAATGGGCTCTATTTCATGGGCCCTCGGGGCTTGTATATCAACAAGTGGACGCCAGACTTTGATCCAGAAGTGGACGTTCCTATGGTTGTCCCAATTTGGGTAAGGCTGTCGAACCTCCCAGTGCACTGCTGGAATTGGGACTCTTTACAACACATAGGCAACACCTTGGGTAAATTTATTGACCGAGAAAACAATAAAGACCAATATGACTGTGCCCGAATATGCGTCAAGGTCGATCTAGAGGTGGGACTCCCAGAGGCAATAAAAATCAATGTCGGTAGCTGGACTCATGTGCAAAAACTAGATTACGAGCAGATTCCTTTCAAGTGCCGAAAATGCCATGTTTATGGTCATGTTTCCAGGGGTTGCCCGAGTAATGGAGAGAAGGATAAATAGAAGGAGGAAGGCTGGAATCAGGTTAAGCGGGCAAAGATCTCCCATAAAACCCCCAAATCCGAGGCTCCAAATGGAAAAGGCCCTCAGTTGGTTTTTGTTCAGCACCCTTCCCTAAACGGTCAAGCAAACAAATTCGGGCCCTTAAGATCATCCCCAAAGGAAATCCAGGAGGTCGAAAAACAAAAGACACTGTCCCCTGAAAAAGGAGCACCCATAGGCCCAAGGACAGGGGAAAGTGCCTAAGAAATCCTCAAGGAAAAACAAGCAGAAGTTGAAGAGGAAGAACAAGACTCGGAGGAATCAGAGGAGGAAGGAGAAATAGGGGACACCCAAAATTCGGCCAGAAGATTGACAAGAGGTCGAAAGTGTGCCCAAGATAAGAGAGAGAAGGAAACCTACAAAGATAATCTTTAGGGCAGCCAGCAAACCCTTGAGAAACTTTTGGCAAAAACCCTGAAGATGACAAGGAATTAGACTCAGGGCTCCAAGGGAGCTCAACACACTCAAAAAAGTAAGTGATGAAGGTTGTCTCCTAGAATTGTAGGGGTATGGGGAACAAAATGAAAGAAGAAGCCGTAAGAAGCCTCATAAGGATAGAAACCCCAGACATCCTATTAAACCTGGAGAAAAAAATGGAGGACAAAGACTTCCTCCAAATTAGTAAGAAATTCTGGAATAAAGGTGGAGGACTGGACGTCTCTGCTCGAGGAGCCTTGGGTGGGCTGGGCTCTCTTTGGAACAGAAGCAAGTACTCGTTGGTCACTGAGACTCTAAATGATCATTGGTTATACTTGAAACTCCAACATCTGGACACAAATGAGGTCTTCAATCCCTTCAATGTGTATGTCCCAGTTAACGCAAGGGAAAAAAAGGCTTGTTGGGACTCCATCAGAAATCTGGCAGAAATGGAGAATCTGGAAAACGTCATCATCGTTGGTGACCTCAATCTCACCTTGCTTTTGTCAGAGAAGCGAGGAGGCAGCATTGTCAGGAGTTCGGCAAGGGAATGAGTGGAGGACCTCATGCAATATTGGGATCTGCTCGACATCAAGCCCTCCAATGGTAAGTTCACTTGGTCAAACAAAAGAGTAGGTCCTGGTCATATTGCAGCAAGACTAGATAGATTTCTCATTCAAAGTTCTTTCCTCCTTTTAGGTTTAGAGGCTAGAATGCATATTCTCCCTTACAGTGTTTCAGACCATAAACCTATCAAGCTTGAACTCCTGGCCCAAAAAAACCTATGCCCTATACCTTTCATATTTATCCCTTTATGGGTCAAGGACACGGATTTCATGAATAAGGTAAAGGAAAGTTGGAGGCTACCTGTCAAGGGATCTTCCTTCTTCGTCTGGGAGGAAAAACTCAGAAGAGTGAAAGAAACCCTGAAAATTTGGGCCAAAACTCTCCCTAATCCAGCTTCTGAAAGAAAACAAGTCCAAGTCAGTCTTGAGCTCCATCAACTACAAACAGAAAGCGCAAAAATCACAAAAGTAATTCTGACAGGGAGGCAGACTTATAGTAGAAGCATCATAAGGCATGCCTATCAGAGGAATAATATTGGAGATAGAAATCTCGAAGCATTTGGCTTAAAGTGGGAGATATGAATACCCCCTTCTCCCACAAACAAGCCCAAGCGAGAATAATTTTTAACTCCATTTCAGAAATCAAAGAATATGCCACAACCCACAAGGACTTCTTCAGCATCAAAAGGGAAACATCCTCTCATTTTAAAAACCTTTACAGTGAAGAAGGGGAGAGGGCCCAGAACACCAAGTTTCTTGATGTGGTACCTTCAAAGATCACCAATAGGATGAATCAGATATTGGAAGCTAAGGTCACTAAAGAAGAAATTAAGGCTGCTCTCTTTTCCATGGAGCCCGATAAAATCCCTAGACCAGATGGGTTTACTGCCAGATTCCTCCAAAATTGTTGGCAGATAGTTGAAAAGGATCTTCATAAACTAGTTCTGAAATCCCAAGCTTGTTAGAAAATTGGGGGCAGCACTAATTTTGCCTTCCTTGCCCTCGTCCCTAACGAAAAGGGAGCCAACGCCTTCAACAAATTTTGCCCTATCTCTCTTTGTAATATCGATTACAAGCTGATAACAAAGGTGATAGCCAATAGATTGAAAAGTATCCTCCCTACTATTATCCCTGAGAATCAAGGGGGGTTTGTTCATGGGAGACAGATAGAGGACAACTTCATCTTAGTACAAGAGGTGATACACTTAAGTCTGCATCGAAAAGAAAAGGGTATGGTCCTTAAACTTGATCTAGAAAATGCCTTTGATCGTGTCAGACATAGTTTTCTCTTTGATGTTATGCACAAGTTTGGGTTCGTGAATAATTTCATCAATTGGATTTGGGCTTGTATCTCTGAACCTTGGATCGCTCCTTTGGTCAATGGGCGAGCAACGGATTTTTTCAAAGCCACGAGAGGGCTCCGGCAGGGGTGTCCCGTTTCTCCCTTCCTCTTCATCCTCCAAGATTTTGTTCTAATATTTTACCTAGACAAGAAACAACTATATCAAGAGATTATGGGCCTGAACATTGCAAGAAGAGTCAAAAATATTAATCACACGTCGTTCGCCGATGATTCTCTGTTGTTGGGTGTAGCCAATACACTTTCGGCTTCACGTTTCAAAGGAGTGTTGGATGATTACTGTGATGAAATGGGAAGTATCCTAAATAAAGGGAAATGGCATATCTATTGTTGGAATGTTTCTGCCAGCGCCCTCAATGCCATCTCCATATGTTTGGGCTTTGCTTCCTCTTCCAACTAGTCTTCTTTCAAGTACCTGGGCCTTCCAATTTTCCAAAAGTTTTCCTTTAGCAGAGACTGGCTCCCTCTTTTAGAAAATTTCAAGCTCAAGATTCAGGCCTGGGGCTTCTCTTGGCTCAACCATGCTGGAAAATCAGTGCTCATTAAGGTTTTCCTCAGCAGTCTCCCAATCTTCCAATTCTCTGTCATGTTGGCTCCTATCTGTATCCTCAAGAAAATGAAGGATTACATCCGAAATTTCTTTTGGAAAGGTGGTAAACAAAACGAAAAGAGAATCCTGCTGGTAAGCTGGGACAAAGTCACCAATCCCCTGATGGAAGGAGGACTGAACTTTAAATACCTCAGCATACAAAATGTGGCAATGGGAGCAAAGCAATTTTGGAGAATTATTGCTCCAAAGCCTGGCTGGGCGCAAACTTTTCTGTGGAAAAAATATTTCAGGGGTCAAAGGAAACATTGTCTTGACAACCCCCTACCAAAACCTGGATCACATCTCCTCAAGCTCTGCGTTAAAGCAACCCCTTTGATAAACCTCCACACGTTTTGGATTCCGGGTAATGGAAAGCTTATAAAAATCTGGGAAGACAACATCATGAATAACCCCCCACTCATCGAAATCAGCTCGTTGCACGTGGTACGGGCCTAGATGGTCAACGTCGGCTTCATCACACTGTGGGATATCTCTTGTTGGGAAGACTACAATTGGATTAGTTGGAAGAAGCTCCAGGTGCCATTGGAGCTGAAGCACAACTGTGACATGTTTTTTACTCACCTGAAGGGCATGGCCCCAATCCACGCTAGGAGACAAGACAAACGTGGATGGGGCTCTCAATCGGGCAGCTACATCGTGGCTCTTGGTTATGAAAAACTGTTGGAATAGTCCCACGTCCCTCCTAACCCTGCGATTTGGAAGGGGCTTTGGAGCCACAAGACAATTCCTAAAATCAATTTTTTCTGCTAGCTCATGTGCCACAATAGAATCATGATTGGGGATCGATTAAAGAAAAGAGTCTTCCAAGGGCCTTTCCGATGCATAAGGTGCCTCGAAAATGAGGAGAATATTTGTCACTTAATGTTGGAATGTAAATTTGCACAAGAGATCTGGAACGAGGCTCTGGGCCCTTAGAGAAACACTCTAAATTGCCCCACCTCTATCGTTGATCTGTTTGTTATCTGGCTAAGAAACTATCCAGGGGTACTCCCAAAAAATGAAAGCTTCAAGGTGGCCTGACTCTCCTTACCAAAGATCATATGCTGGCAAATTTGTCTTGAAAGGAATAAGATAATTTTCAGAGATCAAGTGCAGGAAGCGAAGCTTGTCACGGTCAAGATCAAAAATCAACTAAAAGAAAGCCTGGGCAACCAACTTGAGGAAACCAACTTAAGTCAGTAGGATATTGAATGGGGAGAAAGGTTTGGCCTCCAAATTACTCAAGTTGTAAGGCAAAGCAAGCCAAGCAAACAATGGCAAATTAGACTCAATGAGAAAGAATTTTCAGCCTAGATGAATAACTAGTCCAAACATACTCTACTCTTCGATGGGGCATCCAAAGGCAATCCCGAGAAAGCTGGTGCAGGTGGTGTCATTAAGAATCTAGAAGGCAGAATCGAGCATAGTTTCGCATGGGGCTTGGGCCACACTACCAGCATCCAAGCAGAAGCGTTGGATCTGCTCCAAGGCCTCAAGCAAGCCAAGGATCTAGGCATCAAAGAGGTAAATGTAATTGGTGATTCTCAGTCCATTATAAAAACTATAGTGGACAATTTGGCTCCCAAAGACTTCAGATTAGCAAGACTGGTGACAAGAATCAAATCCCTGGTTAAAACCTTTCAGAGTATAAATTTCTTCCATGTGTTGATGGAGAATAACAAGGACGCGTACTCAGAATCCAACAAAGCAGCTCTTCTTTCAACCGTCACCCTATTAAGAGACAGGGGAGAAGATTGGGATCCCATTCCTTAAGAGTTTTCTATACTCCCATGTTTTTTTGCATTTTACTGAACCAGTTCGTCTGTATACACAAGTTAGGGAAAATAACGGAGATTGATTCATTGACTATTTGTAGAAACCTCTGGTTTATAAATATTCAGGCCTTTGAGATCTTGGGTGTAGAGGAAAGTTGGGCTTCTCCTCACATTTTGTAACCTGATTAAAGGCATTTACGCCAAGATTTAAATACAATCCCATACCCGTTCCTATAAAAAAAATAAAAATCAATAAAAAAAACTAAAAATTATTTTTTCTACAAATTTTGAAAAATTTTAAGAGAAATAAAAAGAAAGGAGGGTTGTCGATTTTTATTTCGTACAACAGAGATTGAAGACATTAACAACCCGTACATAATCGATTAAATTTTTATCAGCCACCAGTTACAATCTGTACCAGCCTCCAATCATACATAGGTTGTACCTAACCAAGTCATCTCCATACCATCTTCGTTGTACCGTAGTACTATGTTCTTTGTACAATTTTTCCACTTGCTCAGTCACCGTCCGTACTGCATCCATACACTCGATCGACATTGTTGTATGATCCAAAATTGTTGTCATAATCTATCTGTATAGTAGGCGATTTAAAAAAAAATTAATGTGGAGCACCTGAGTGGGCCCAATGGTTAAGAACATGTGTTATCTCCGGGGAGGTCACAGGTTCAAAACTGGCAGGGGGTAGGGATGCTCATATTGGTCCGTTGTGACAAGGCTGGAAGGGTAGACAACCCCTGGGATAGAGGTTCACTCGGTGGGCCTCGGGACATCTCGGCCCCTGCTGAGTCACACGTTATTGGTATATCTGGCTTGCGGGCTGTTGGATATACTCTTGGGAGGTTGTTGTTCCCATGGTTAAAAAAAAAAAAAAAAATTAATGTGTACCGTTGTTGTCCATACCACTGCATTCTTACACTATTGGTTACATTAAGAAATTTTGAGGCTTTCCCTATATTAAAGTTCGACTTAGTTATAAGGTATTATAAAAATTACAAGGATTATTAAAATCCCTCTGAAATATAGTATAAAGAATATATAAAAAGTCTTGAAATTTAAAGTTGAATATATATATAAAAAGCTACTTTTTATATTTTATACGAAGAAAAAGGCATAAAAGATTAAAAAAAAAAGGGGGTGTTATAAAAGTAACCCTAAGTTCAAATCTCATTGCTATTAAGGGTGTATTTGAAGATTACTCAATCGTTGTTCCTAAGTCAAGGGAAGGTATTTGAAGATTACTCAATCGTTATTTAAAAAGTTTTTTAAAAGCCTTTACATTTAAATAAATAAAAAAATAAAAACCTTTACATTTAAAACTTTAATTGCCATAGAAGAAGTATGTTGGAAACAGTCAAGGGGTATTTTTCAAAAGGGTTACTCAAGAACTTTTGTTTTCAAAAAAATCATTAAAGAATTTTATTAAACTCGTGAAGAAAAAAAAGGAAATTATTTATCGTAAATTATTGGCAAAAACAAAATGGATTCGGAAAAAAGAATATTTTCTTATGAATATTGCCCAATATTATGTTATGGGTTTTCTACATTAAAAGGGAATATTCAAGGAAGAGAGGTCAACATCGTTATTATCTTGGACCATAATGAAAATTACATTAATATCGAATTGGAAAATCGATTATTAATTCAAGAGTCAAATATAATTGAAAAGGAAGATATTTTTTGAAAAACACAATATGAAATTAAGGAGTTGGTAGTGACAATTGATGATTATGAATATATATCCCAATTCCAAGTTGCAAATATGTATAAAAAATAAGTTGACATAATTATAGGGTTACCCTTGTATAAAAAAGAAGTTGACACAATTATAGGGTTAACATAGTTTGGAAAACTAGGTACCTTCATCTTAAACACAAAGAAATGATTTTTGACGTTTTCCTATAAAAAGAAAATGATGACATTCTAGGACATTGCAATGAGGTCAAAATAGACAATACCTTCCTCAAAATACTTTAAAGATATCTCGAAGGTGATCCTTTCAAAAAATCAAAATTCAATATCAAGGATGCAAAAAGATTTTGATGAAGCTATTATGGATAAAGGCCAAGAAATTTCTTGCTTAAAATATCATAGTCATAAATTACTTTCACAATTCAAGAAGTCCAAGGCATAACATGAAAAAGAAGATCTCAAGAAAGAATTCAAGAAGCACCTATCAGAACTACGAGAATAAAATGTGCACTTAAAGGACATTAATCAAGGTTTATTAGAACAAATCAGAAGTTTAAAAGATGAGAATAAAGACACTAAGAATAAAGTCAAAAATATAGGAAACAAAGAATTTTCATGTAAAAAAATCATAACCAAAACCTACTTATTCAAATAAAAAAACTTATGAGTGATAAGAAGTCATTGGAAGATAAGTTAGAACAACTTATCAAGGAGGAAGTATCGAATTCTTCAAGTGAAAGAATCCAAGTTGAGGAGAAAGGAACAAATACAGATCCAATTATTATCACAACTTAGGACGATGTCAATCCAGGTAAGGAAAAAGCATACTTAGATGTTGGAGTACAAATGATGGAAATTCCAAGTATAAATCTAGCAATCAAGAAAGCAACATCAACGCATAAGGAAGAAAATCATATACTGAAATTAAACCAAGAAAACATTGCAAGCATGATAAAGTAAAATAATGTTATAAGAATTCCTTATCGACATCCAAATCATAAGAGTAGATATCTTAACCAGACAGAATATCAATGTCATTTAGGACGAGAACAACTAACTTATCGTTCAAAAAATATCGATACTAGCACAATTCAATCTCATGATAACCATTCATTATGGAATAGAAACGTTCCACAAAAGATTGAATTAGGATGGTCTGACCCTTTAACAATTCGACAATTCTGCTCAAATCTTCGTCACTCATATCATATTGTATCATCAATCCTGACAACACCAAAAACAGAGAATCATGTGAAAACATTGCGAGCCAGAACAAAGAAATAATCTTCTCCATAAATATGCGTTGAGGACAAATCAATTCTAAAGGGGAAGGCTATGTAAAAAACATAAATATATATAATATATAAATATAAATAATAATGAATATTATTAATTAACAATTAATTACTAATGAAGAGACACCTCATATGAAAGTTGTGTCTCTTATGAAAGGGAACCCCTGCGTGGGTATATATACAACCCTCATTTGTCATTGTAATTATCATCTCGTGTTATTCATATTTTCATATACATTTATATATATTATTTATTGTCCTTATGGATATCTTTATATTCCAAGTATTTTGAATATTTACATAGTGAACTGGGTTGGTTCGTCATAGCCATAAGAGACAATTTTTAGTGGTTATAATCATTTAAGATGGCATACAACTAGACATGTATCATCAATGCATGTGCCTCAAAACCAAACAGGTTCCTTGTGTCCAATGCACCATAAAAATGGATTTTAGTGAACAACATCAATTTAAATTTTTTTTTAACTTTATTTCAGCCTGTTGGAACTTTGGTGCCCATACTCATCATCGAATTTCCAATGGAAAATTCCCCCAGTGTGTTGACAATCCAACAGTGATCCAACAGAATGTGCATACTTGATCTGCGCAACACCGAAGAACTATGCCCACCATAGCATCGCCACTCCGACCGACTTTGTGCACCATATCGTTGCAATGCCGATGAATTATGTCCTCCATCTCGTCGCACCTTTCATAGACTCGGCCCGCCATAACGTCACAACTTTGACAACAAGAACTTCGACGCTTCAACGGACTTTGCTTTTCTTCGAACACACGACAACTAGGTATGGTCATCACAGTTGTGATACTGAGTTTCAACGAAATTTTGGCAGATTAAATCTCTCTGCGACTTCTGTATGGCAGGTTTGTATATCGAAATTACGATAGTTGGATATGTTTGTCAAGGGTGTGACAAAATGAGTTTGATGAACATTCAGAATCATGTTCGTTGGAAGTATGTCAAAATGTCATCAAAAAACCGTTATAAATTATGCCAAATGTACTATAAATAACTATGTAAAGGTAGGATTGATTACATAAATGTTTTAGTGACCCAAATAAATGAAACGACTTGGGAACTGAACAATTATGACCTCATAATTTAAATACTTGGAAATTTCAGGTAATCGAAGTCTTTTCACTTCCCATGATTTTGGCATTTTTGTAGTTGTTGGTTGTGTGTGATCCATAGACCTATGCATAGGCTCTATGAATGTAATAAGGCATGAGAAAATTGGTCATTGTTTTTAATGAAGGTTGCAGATTTTTTAGTGTTTATACTTATGCATTTATTATAATTGTGTGTGTTTGTTGTCTTTTCTTGTGCACTCGGTTTGCAAGTCCTTGGACTACATGAAATGGTGTTAGAGTGGGATTGTGTCCCCACATAAGTGAAGGTATCATCATGAATATTAGTTTCATGTAGTTTGGTAAAGGAAAGCAAGTGTTCAGATATCACTAGTGAAGGAGATTTGTCAAAGGATAGTTCTGAGAGAAAGAATTGAGAAGATAATTTGGACAGAGAGATTACCTAGAAAATATATTATTGGTTCTCCGAAGAGATACGAGGACATAGAATCTTTCAAGTACATATGATTTCTTTAATTAAAATGGAGTTTGGAAATAAGAATCAATTTTAGAGAGGGAAAAATATTTCATTTAAATTGCAATATGGGTTCAAGGAGTAGAAACACTAGAACAATACAACTTGATAATAATGAAAGAGAGAAGAACAAAATCATAGAGATGTTTACCATGATTGAAGACACATAAAAGAATCCTTGGAAGAAGAGATGTGCAAAAACTAAGAGATTTGAGAAATATTTGATAAAAAGAAATGAAGAAAAGGATAAAGGTTTTAGAAGAAACCCAACATAGTAAGAACCTTTTGAATATGGCTTGTGAAAATCAGAAAAAGTTTGAAAATGTTATGCATAAAAGACACACTAAGTTGTATTGTAAAATGAAAATAATTTTCCCATAAAAACCTCAAAATATTGAGAGGTTGAGGATGAAAAAGAAAACCCTAAATAAAGAAATTTGGGTATGGCTGAAAAATAAACAAATTTGGGTGTTATTGAATATGAGAAATCTCTTGAAGAGATAAAGAAGATTTAAGAATTATGATAGAATGTTTACCTGAAGATGTTTAAATTGTTCATGAAATACCATGTGAAATAGCTGAAGAGATATCAAATCCAGAAGTTACTTGGAGAACTCATGTTTTCTCTAAAACGTTTGATATTTTTGTTCCTGCAAGAGTAAATAAATTACCGAGGTGATGACCTTGATGGTATGGAAACTAGTGGTGATACAAAACCAGAAAATAACAATGGAAGAATTGAGGTGATACATCAAGTACAAGAAGAAACCAAAGAAGATGTTGTAGATGGTAATATTGAAGCTTATGAAGATATCCATGACAAGAAAATAGAGATTGTCCAATGCTACCCAAGTGAAGTAATTGATTCCAGAAATGTTGAAATCCAAGTAACAAGCTAACATTTGTGGTGATGGAGTGAAAAAGATACGAGGTATAGATGTTTGCATCAAATTGAAATTGTCGGGAATAGTTGGAATTGTGGAGAAAGATAGCTGGAAGCTCAGTTCCTTGAAATAGATTGCATCGTTGAGATTGTTTTTAATGAAGAACATGAAGATTACAAAGTATATTCTTAGATAGTGTTCAAGAAAAGATAAATGTGAAAGAGATTCTTGTGAATAAATATCATGACCTAGCATAGTAGCAATAGAGATAACCAAAGATGTTGGAAAATTGTTCCACTCAAAGAGAAATGAGAATGAACTAGAACAACATGATATTAAGGTAGAAAGCAAGGAGAATGATAACGAATGAATATGGATGTGTTTCCCAAGTAAACATAAACTTTTAAATCTTGTCAAGAATACTGAAAAATTTAAGGTAATCATCAAAAGAGATAATATATAGTGCATGCCAAAAAGGTTAATGACAATGCAAAATAAAATGAAGAATTTTATTTATGGAGAACATTGGATTGGAAAGGATCGAAAAAAAATGGAGATTTGGTAGCAATAGTTGTTATAGCAAAAAAGAATAATTTTACATGATTAGTGAATGCACAAGGAAAGAATGTATTCTAGGGAAAAAATGGGAAAGAATGGTTAGGGAGAGGGAAATATGAGAGATTGTTTAAACAAGTGAACATAGGAAAGTTCTTTATAAATGTAGAGATCATTATAGTAAGAATTGTTGAAGAGAAATCAGCTAGAGTTGGAAAATTGTTTTTGAAACTAGCAATGGTATTGAAGGGAGACACAAAGGAAAATTGGTGTTTACTTCACAAGTTTTGTGCTATATGTTCATGTTAAGAGTACTTGTAAAAATTTTTATTAGATAAAAAAAGAGTTCGGTAAAATGAATGGGCTTGATGAAGACGGAATTGAAGAGAGAATTTTTATTTGCATGGTAGAAGATGAAAAGAAAAGGTTGGAGAATTTGAATAACTTACTTGATTATTGTGAAAGATCATTTCCAAAAGAATTTAATAAGTGGAATGGAGACATACACCAATGTTTTGAAGATTAATCAATTGAAGAATTTCAAGATGTGAAACTTCCACCATTCTTGAGGTGTGATGAATTGCAAAGGGACAAAGGACATGACAAGTATGAAATAGTGAGTATGACAATTTGTAATGAATATAAATATATTAATAAATATTATATATTAATTAATAGTAATAATAATTAATAAAATAAGTGACACAACCCTTCAAATTTGTTAGTAGTCAATGCATATAAGTATATAATCACAAGGCTTGTTGTATAATCATCCCATTAATTCATTATCAATTAAATAATATTTATCTACTGCATTTAAACTCTTTATCCATCTTATGTTGGATATTTTCTGGTATATGAATTATTGTTCATTATATTGGTATCAAAGCTCATCTTGAATAGACATTCTGGAGGACACTCTAATATAACTTTTGTCAATTTTTGTTTCTCTTAGAAACAAAACCATTGGGATATGACCATTTTAATTTCTAAAAGCACAAGTAGAAAATCAAAGTATTGTATGAAAACAATAGATATATTTGTACATGCAAAGTTTCAGTGGGAAAATCAATGAGAAAGACAACCAGGTAGGATAGGAAAAATGGTGGGCAATAAGCACCTGACTACAAAGTATTTGATTCTCTATATGTTGGGTTGTACACGATCATATCTAAATAACTTTAGATTCGACGATGCACAGATCAGCATACATAGCATTAAATTCTCTATAGCCTAGTACTTATTGCTCCCCAATAAATTTACTTAGATTATAACTTATTCTAGAAGTTGTGGCAATTGTAAAGGAAAATCGGGGATTTATTAAGAACTGTCAACTAAAAAGCATGCATTGATAATTTGTTTTAGTTTTTTCAGTTGCATCTTCTTCTTTTTTTAGCTTCTTGATTTGTGTGATCAAGCTTTCACTATGATTCTTGAGATGATAATTTTCTACATCTTTATCAACACCAACCTTGCCAAAATGTTTCTAGCAATCCTACAATTTTTGTATTGGTTTCTGGTTATTTTGAAGGATCACATATAATACATCCTTCATATTCTATATTTTTCTACACAAATCCACTTCAATTGATGTAATACATGAGTCGATTGATAGTGACTATATTATCGATCGATGTTGTATTATTCATTATATTGACTAATATATTATATTAAATCGATAGATATATGATATTTTATCAACTAATATATTATATAGTATCAACATATATTGTTACAAATGTCAATTGATATTGTAAATATATAATTTCAATCGATATTATATAAGTTGGTACAATGAAGATTGATATTATGCATTATAAAGATTAGTTTTTATACTAAAATTGTATTGTTATTTTATATAATATTGATAACCATGTTTTATGTCTAAGAATATATTGATATATATCATTTTGATGTTTACGACATTGATTGACATATATTAAAATGACATCAAATATGGTAGTACACCATCAAATGATATATCGATCTACAAGTGAGTTTATGTGGATCGTGATCCTTGGTAAGTTGCATCTAATTATGATGAGATATGTGAACTCCATTTGCAACATGCCCATATGACATGGATGAATTGGAACATGTATGAATCGACATCATGTTGATAATAGGACTAGCATACATTGAATGATATAAGTTCAATTTCAATCATATACATCGATCAATATGTGTCTGATATCGACTAGTAGTGCATCAAACTCATGGAATTCAAATTTTGATGGTTCAAGGTTAAATATTTCATATTTTTAAGTCGAACAAGATCATCTTGATGAGTTTTGTGGGAAAGATCACATCTCTATTTTCTAAGAGTTAAGTTAGCTTACAAACTCCCACCTCTTAACCCTTTAACTATCCAAGCATTGAAGTTGTCTCCAAAACTTTAGATTCATTTTCGTCACATTTCCTCATGAATTTTGAAAATCTAAAATCCATCAATCCATCAATTATTTCCAATCTTTACAAATAGATACTCTCTTAAGGAAAATTTTCCATGATGTTTGTTGATGTTGAAGGAGTAACATGTGGAGTTAGGAGAAATTGAATATATACATTAAACCATTGGAGGGGGATTTTGTTGTACAACTAATTGGTTTCTTTTACACTCTATCCATGGTGTGCCTAAAATTGGTGTGGTCTTTGAAAACTTGTCACCAAAACTTACACATTTACAAGTTGCACCTTCAATGCTAAAAATTGTACTTGATTGTATGTAAACTAATTTTTTATGTTTATCAGGCAATGATTTATATTTTGATAGGGTATGTATGTGTCTTGGCTATGAATCCATGCTGGAGGCTCGTTGGGTAGAGTTGATGCTTTGATTTCTATTGTTGATTGGGAGAGGTGTCTAAAGTGTCATTGTTTGGTTGAACATTGGTTGGGATGCCTTGATGACACACCAGACATGGAGACACGGGCTCAACAGTTCCTTGGAAAGGAGAATGGGATAGTGTATAGTTGATTGAGGTTACATGATCAAAGCTTGGGGGTATATAATTAGAGAAGTTTGCAGGGGTGGGATTCTTTGATCTCAGGTGTGAATTTGATGGTGGATATTGGGTGAATGAAGAACCATAGGATATTGGGGCTCCAATTTTTCCATCGAGGAGGGTGGTGGAGTTCCTCATGGGGAAGTGCAATTTTTGGAGCGCAAGTAGACCCAAAAGTCTATGTATATGTAGGTGAGGCTCAAGGATGGGAAGCCTCATGGGAATAAGATATGGGAGGGATAATTTAAATCATTTCACTATATAGTAACATTACAAGAAGTGTGATGCAAGAGTATCCCTTGGGATTTGGCAATCCTGCACACCCATAAATATTTTCAATTTTGTTTCACATTTTCATTATTAACAATAGCAATAAAGGTCCAATATTTTGATCATTGCAGTATGATTTCTTGGTGTTAAGACCCTTAAGTTTAGATATGCTATATGGACACATTCCTCTAACTTCCCACCACATTTTAGTAGAAAATATTAAGTACTACACATATTTCTATTGGCCAATGCATAGAATTATCCTGGTTTTTGCAGTAACACTTGTTTAGTATTTTTACTAGTGCACCTTCCATTCTTGAAGTTAGACTCCAAAATTTGGATATGTTTTAGAGGGAATATTCATCTACTCTCCCACCAAATTTATACAGAAAATATAGAGTTTAAGGGGCATACCTAAGCCCTACATAGAGCATGATAGAAAAATTCAGAAATTCTTCCATGTGTTTGTTTTCCAATTTGACATTGAATATTCAAACCCTCAAGCTTGGGTTACATTTTGACATTGTGGGGAATGATAGATAACTATGTAAAGGTAGTAGTGATTATGTAAATGTCTTAGTGACTTGTTATCACACAATTTGTACTTTCCCAAAAGCCAAAGGCAAGTGGACGGTAAATTGGCATAACAAGAGCTTGTCCTATCACTGTCACCTAAATAAGACACCTCTTTCTCTTTAGGGATGAAATCCCAGGGGAGACGTCCCCGATGACCTGGGTGTTTGAGAAGGAAAAGGTAAAGGTATAAATAAAATTTGTCCCCTCTCACAAGTCACACAGATCAGAAAGTCCCAAAGGTTTTAACAATATGAAGCAAAGATATTCTTAACTGTACCTGCCCAGAACAAGCCAACAAGAAAACACTATTTTGGAAGTAACAATTGATGTTAGTTCTTCGTAAAACCTTCAGCTTTTCAATAAAATAAATAAGTTGATATAAGATGAAGAAAACAGAAATGTATAACAACAATGTATATATGATGATAGCTTCACAATTTATGCTTTAAACAAGCTTCAAAATGACCCAAAATGGTAAACTAATAATAGCAATATGCTAGCACTAGTCAGAAGCTAATAAGCCAATGTAAAAATCAACTTTAATAATTGATTTTAGGAGCTTTTACTGCTGCAACATATGGTTGTAGCTTACTTTTGTAACAACAACAAGTATGTTAGTAAATTAGTCTAATCTAGGGTTAGGAATAGTTAGTAAATAGCTTGAGGTAAGAGGTTTGGGGGTTGTTTTGATCAATCAACCAAGTATGAGGCAATAACCAGTGTCTTTAGGGATAATGGAGTCACTTTTGTAGCAGAAATATTGAAGGAAACAAATGATAATGGGTGAACCAGAGACTAGAGGGAGAATGGTTGAGGAGTTGGTAACCCAAGGCCTCAATCATCAAACCCTTTGAAGAAAAACGGCTACTAGGAAGTAGGTAACCCTAGGCCCTAGCGGTTTTCCTTATTCTTTAGCTCAATATTGGGATAAACAAAAGCTTGATGAAGCAAGGGTGTTATAGTGCTACAATGGTAGGGCTCTAGCACATGCTTCAATGGATAGGTTTTCTAGCAAAATCTAGTAGGTGGATAGCTATTGAGATAAGGACAATAACATGTTCTTAATCTCCTAGGGTTTTATACTATAAATTTCATGATCTTAGTAAATGTAAAGTAAAGATACTATAACCATTCAAAAGAAAGAAGAATTGCATAATTTTACTTACATTCACCAAGAATAATCTAGCAAATCCCTAGTTGAAGACTTTCCACCAAGAAAATGCCAAAATACACCAAGACAAGCCTCCTCCAAGAGTTGTGCACCACTTAATTTAAGCCAATAAGCCTTAAAGAGGTCGAATTTCAGACCTCGCTTGTGTGAGTTAAAGAATGATGAAAAAATACAAGGGATTATTCCCTTATTTGTACAATCCAAATGACCTTTAATTACAAAATTAGGTCAAAAAGGCCGACATGGCCAGTTACATCAAATATCCAGTTTTTTACATAAAATTGACAAATTAAACCCTAAAACATGCAAAAGAGGTGACATCATGCCCTTCTAGGGTGACGTTGTGCCTCCTAAGTGAGAGATTGGCCTCCAGGAGAAAAACGTTAGGCCTTCCTAGGCCTCCGTATCATGACACACGTGCCACTTGGCACAAAAATTCCTCCATCATGTCCATCTGACGTTGGGTGACGTCATGGGTCTTACAAGGCCAACGTACAAGGGGACAAGAAAGACCCCCCTTGGTCCAGGCCTGCCAAACTGTCTCTGGTAGAACGTCCTCCTCTCTCTCTGGTGCAAGCCTCAGGTATATGGTTGCCCCTGGCTGGGGTCTCATCATCCATCTGATCGTATTTTATCCATATGGAGGTCTGAGCTAATCATCTCCCCATATGTACCTGTCCGTTGAGCATGGTCCTGCAACAATAACAAGTATGCCCTCCATTGGCTCATAAGTCACAGGGATCATAGCAATGTCAATCACATCTAACAATCAAGTTACCCAAACATGTGCATAAAACCCCCTTTTCCTAGAGAAGTGCTCAAAGACGTTATGTTATTATACAAGCCAGGTTTGGAGAGGGTTCCAAGGCATCCTATTGGGCCAATTCTCCTTAGGTGTGGGGTGTTTCTAGGTGAAGACCAATCTAGGTCATGTAAGTGCATGAGATGGTGTGGGGGATGTTTGGGCAAGGGGTGTAGTGATGACAAGGAAATGTAGGTCTTACCTGCGGGTGCCTCTGAAGAGGGTGAGTTGCACTTTGTCATGGATTCAATTGTTTCCTATCCCATTCAATTCCTTTTACTTTTTATCTTATTTCTTTCTCTTTCAAGAGAATAGTTGGGGTACACTACCCTAGCATGGTGACCAGTGGTGACAGCATTACCCACAAGCATTTCACGGAGATGAGAAGGTCTGCTCGTGATGAGACCCCCTTTCTCTTGGCTATGCCACCAAGAGCCACTACCCTGGTGTGGTGACCAGATGAATACTATTTTCATACTGCTACATGCCCATGGACCTAATAGGTTGGCTCGTGATGAGACCCCCTATCCACCAACTAGGTCTTGAGTTTTATCTTTTTATGGGTCCCCCCTTTTCTTGTTGAGAAGCCTTTTATTGCTTTCTTGGGGATCCCTGGGAGAAGCATCTAAAGGTTTGATCTTTGGATTTTAAATTTTTCCAGCTACTTTTACCCTTTGGGCCTTTATCCCCTTCTTCCCACAAGGCAAAGTACAACCCTTACTAGCTTGGAAAACCCAATGCCCAAACCAATGTAGGGGATATATTAGAGGGAAGATGATGAAAAGTGATAAGTATGGAAGGAATGGACGATGACCTTTCATAAGCCCACCCAGTGGAAACTCACTCCTAAGGGAACCAACTTGCNCCCCCCCCCCCTGGTATGGACAAGTTAAAAGGAATAATGTCCAAGAAAACTTCATGAAGCAAAAGAGAATTAAATGCACATATTCAAATTCTTTGAGAATCAGAGTGACACATACCATGACACCCGAACTCATTACCTCATGAAGCAAGACCCATTGCTACTTCAAAACTAGGCCAATGGGATGGATGTTGTTGTTGCTAACAGAATGGAGGCATTGAAGAAGAAAGGATGGGCCCTCCAAGGCCAAGCTCAAGTCAATATGGCTCTTGGTACTCCATGTCTAGGACTCGTGGGCCTAGAAACATAATATTCTTAGTTATCCCTAGGCTAGGGGATAACATTTGGCTCCAACTCGGGGACATGTTCTCACTGTAGAGCGCATGAGAACCTCAACATATTTGGTATGACCTGTGACCTGCTAGATCTCAACATAAATGATTATTAGTCATTTGGGGTGGTGATATCACCCCTGGCTTATATATGATAAAATGAAAATACAAGTAAGAAATCATATATACAAATGGAAATACAACTACTCTAGCATGATATGTAGATGGTATATACAATGAATACAAATTCCTACCTAATTACTTGCACTTACCTGTGAAGTCAAGTCTTTTCCCCCTGATGGGGTTTGAGGAGGTGTCCACTAACTGGTAATGGGTGTCTTCTTCCTTCCAATGTGGATAAATAGTAGGCATCATTGATTGACTTTCTTCCAACTCTGAAGGGTCCAAGCCAAAATTGTGCACTCCCTTTGAGATTAGTAGGCTCTCCCTTCTTTGTATCCCACATCCAAACCGTATCTCCCTATTTGTACTCTTTGGTCTTGAATTTGGATGCCTCTTGTAAAACTCTATTATATTGTCTTGAGGGAGGGGGTGGGATTCTGCTGTGAAGACTTCTTGCTGGGATGGTCGGATCAGTATGTCATCTTCTCATTTCTTTAATAACTTGACATCCCCAACTTCTTTGTATTTATATTCATTTATGAGTTGATGACACTCCTCCTTCTTCAGCCATCGTATTTGATCAAAATATTCCTCTGTAGCGAAAGGCATATCGTTAGGGAGAAATACAGGAGTACTCTCTTTGACGGGTTCATGTGTTTCGTTAGTTCCAATATCATCACCAATTTCTTGCACATGGAATTTGGTCATTGGCGCATTCAGGAGGAAGCTTATTGTTCCATCATTCATAGGCATGTTAATATAAGTGAGATCCATATCTAAGGTGCCTCCTAGCATTGCAGCAAACTTCCTAGATAATAGCATTCCCCACACATCTGGGAAATCCACCACCACGATATCCATGTCGATCACTCTCTCGGGGTATCTTCCAAGGAATAATTCAACATTCTCAACTACCCCATGAGTGGGTATGACCCTGGACTCAAAACCACATACATTCCTGTAAGGTCGTGTGACCTTTAGGCCCAATTTTTCCATGACCTTCAAAGACATCATGTTAGCACTTGCCCTTGAATCAAGCATACAGTTGTTAAGGAATTTGTTATCAATCAATAAGGTCATGAAGAAAGGTGGATGTCCATCATATTGAAACCTAAAGTGATCTTCTTGCAACATAATAGGAGGGTCCATTTGTCCATCTGAGATTTTGAAAAAAAATCGCACCTTTCCTTTACAGATGGGACCTTGATGACTTCTCTTAATGGAATGGCCACATGCATTTTTTCTAGTGCGCCTTCAAAGTCAAAGTTCAAATCCACTTTTTCAATCTTGGGAGGATTCTTAGGAAGAAGTATGTTCATGGGTGGAGGTATTGTTTGTGAATCGCAGGACCAGTAGAGAGAGGTTGGTTCATTTTTATTTTCCTAGTATATACTTCGAATTCTTGCTTCTTCAACTTTTTTCTTGATTCTTGGTCAAGGTTATTTATCACCTCCATCCTAGCCTTCCTGTCTACTTCCTTGATGCCTTCTTGGTGTTCTTCAAGTGTAACATTAAGGCAATATTGAGGACTTTCAATGGTATGGTTAACAATGTTTACTTGGTCATGATCACCATTTTTGAAAGGACACTCATGCTCCCAATGTGACTCACTGCATTGTAAGCACCAATGGTTTTCATCTACTACATTTGCGGAGGTTAAAGTATTGGGAACCTCTTGATCATTATTTGTTCTAAAAACTTGGTTCCCTTTCTAGAATTTCCCTCTGTAAGGAACCCTAGGGGCTTGTTGTTGATTTCTTTCTAGGTTGACAATCCTATTCATCATTAGTTCTTGGATTTTCACCATGCCATCTACAGTCAGTTGTAACTTTTCCAAGTTGGTGTTAATTTCTAAGGTAGGTTCAGCATTGTGGACTATCTTAGGTTTAGCATCCATTCTGACTCTTGGGGTTGAGAAAGGATCGACTCTAGATGATGAAAGGTTATATTCAATCCTTGTAGATACCTCTTGGGATTCTTGGATTTTTTTAGGGGATTTATCTATGAGGAGATATCCCAGTTTTCCTGTATAGGCTTTGGTATAAAGGAAGAGAAGGAAACTATCAGAAGGATGATGACTTACTGGGATCTTTTGAATCAAATTTTCAAATTTGTCATGGAATTCTCTAATGGTTTCATTCTCTTATTTTACGAGGTTATTCATCCTTATCAACAACATGTTGGGGTCTTCCTTGACACTCCATCGTTTGAGGAATACTTCTTCCATCCTATCCATGGTTTTAATACTAGCATCTGGGAGACCATTGTACCAATGTCTAGCGCCATTATGGAGGGTAGCAGAGAATAATTTCATAGCTAGATTCTTAGCATCATCACTGATGGCATGAAGCTGAAAGAAGGCCCAAAAATTACTCATATGATCCTCGGCACTGACTACATCATTACTAGTGAATTTAGGCAACCACTTATCATACTTAGGGGGCATTTTCCTAGGGTATCCTGGTATACTTGTCACGTCTAACGGTTTGAAGAGTTTGGATGACCATTTCTTTTGGTTATTGGCTTGGTTTGGATTAATAGTTTGAGTTCTTGTGCTAGACATTATGTTCAAAGGAAGATTGCCTCCAAATAATGATTTTACTACATGAGAGTTTCCTGGAGGTTTTCTTCTAAAGGACTGGGGAAGGTTGGTATACCCCCCTAAGGTTTGTGGAGTTGCTAGATAGTTTTCTTGAAACAATCAAAGGGATGAGGGGATCACCCTCAACGGAGTCACCAGGTAAGCTTTCAAAGTGAATGATTTTGAGGAAAGGCTTACCAAAAAGTGTCGTCTTTGAGGAGAATTGACTCAATGTTCTTCGACTACGGTGGAAAAATGTTATCACACAATTTGTACTTTCCCAAAATCCAAAGGCAAGTGGACGGTAAATTGGCGTAAAAGGAGGTTGTCCTATCATTGCCACCTAAATAAGACACCTCTTTCTCTTTATGGATGAAATCCCAGGGGAGACGTCCCCGGTGACCTGGGGGTTTGAGAAGGCAAAGGTAAAGGTATCAAGAAAAATTTTCCCCTCTCACAAGTCACATCAATCAGAAAGTCCCAAAGATTTTAACAATATGAAGCAAATATATGCTTAAGTGTACCTTCCTAGAACAAGACAACAAGAAAACACTATTTTGCAAGTAACAATGGATGTTAGTGCTTAGTAAAACCTTAGACTTTTCAATAAAATCAATAAGTTGATATAATATGAAGCAAACAAAAATTTATAACAACAATGTATATATGATGATAGCTTCACAATTTATGCCTTAAACAAGATTCAAAATGACCCAAAATGGTAACCTAATAATAACAATATGATAGCACTTGTCAGAAGTTAATAAGGCAATGTAAAAATCAACTTTAATAATTTATTTTAGGATCTTTTACTGTTGCAATATATGGTTCTTGCTAACTTTTGTAACAGCAACAAGTATGTTAGTAAATTATTCTAATCTAAGGTTAGGAATAGTTAGTAAATAGCCTGAGGTGAGAGGTTTGGGGGTTGTTTTGATCAATCAACCAAGTATGAGGCAATAACCAGTGTCTTTAGGGCTAATGGAGTCACTTTTGCAGAATAAATATTGAAGGAAAAAAATGATAATGGGTGAACTAGAGACTAGAGGGAGAATGCCTGAGGTGTTGGTAACCCAAGACCTCAATCATCAAACCCTTAGACGAAAAAGGGCTACTAGGAAGTAGGTAACCCTGGCCCTAGTGGTTTTCCTTCTTCTTTAGCTCAAGCTTGGGATAAACAAAATCTTGATGAAGAAAGGGTATTAGAGTGCTACAATAGTAGGGGTCTAGCACATGCTTCAATGGATAGGTTTTCTAGCAAAATCTAGTAGGTGGATAACTATTGAGATAAGGAAAATAACATGTTCTTAATCTCCTAGGGTTTTATACTAGCAATTTCATTATCTTAGTAAATGTAAAGTAAAGATACTATAACCATTCAAAAGAAAGAAGAATTGCAGAATTTTACTTACATTCACCAAGAATAATCTAGCAAATTCCCTAGTTGAAGACTTTCCACCAAGAAAAATCCAAAATACACCAAGACAAGCCTCCTCCAAGAGTTTCTCACCACTTAATTTCAGCCAATAAGCCTTAAATAGGCCGAATTTCAGACCTCACTTGTGTGAGTGAAAGAATGATGAAAAAAAACAAGGGATTATTCCCTTATTTATACAATCCAAATGACCTTTAATTACAAAATTAGGTTGAAAAGGCCGGCATGCCCAGTTACATCAAATATCCAGTTTTTTACATAAAATTGACAAATTAAACCCTAAAACATGCAAAAGAGGTGGCGTCATGCCCTTCTAGGGTGACGTTGGGCCTCCTAAGTGAGACGTTGGCCTCCAAGAGCAAAACGTTAGGCCTTCCAAGGCCTATGGATCATGCCACTTGTGCCACTTGGCACACAACTACCTCCATCATGTCCATATGACGTTGGGTGACATTAAGGGTCACAAAGGTGACGTCATGGACCTTCCAAGGCAAACATTCAAGGGGAAAGGAAATACCCCCCTGGTTCCATTCCTACCAAGTTGTCTCTGGTGGAACATCCTCCTCTCTCTCTGGTGCAAGCCACTGGTATATGTATGCCCCTGGCTTGGGTCTCAACATCCATCTGGTGGGATTTTATCCCTATGGAGATCTGAGCTAATCATCTCCCCATATGTACATGTTCATCGGTCGTGGTCCTACAACAAAAACAAGTAAACCCTCCATGGGCTCATAAGTCACAGGGATCATAGCAATTTCAATCACATATAATAATCAAGTTACCCAAACATGTGCATACATCCCCCTTTTCCCAGACAAGTGATCAAAGACGTTATGCTATTCTACAATCCAGGTTGGGAGAGGGTTCTAGGACATCCTATTGGGTCAATTCTCCTTATGTGTGGGGTGTTTCCAGGTGAAGACCAATCTAGGTCATGTAAGTGCATGAGATGGTGTGGGGGATGTTTTGGCAAGGGGTGCAGTGATGACAAGAAAATGTAGGTCTTACCTATGGCTACCTTTGAAGATGGTGAGTTTCACCTTGTCATGAATGCAATTGTTTCCTAGCCCATTCTATGCCTTTTAATTTTTATCTTATTGCTTTTTCCTTCAAGAGAATAGATGGGGGACACTTCCCTGGCATGGTGACCAGTGGTGACAGCGTTACCCACAATCATTTCATGGAGATGAGAAGGCTCTCTCGTGATGAGACCCCCTTTCTCTTTTCTATGCTACCAAGAGCCACTCCCCTTGTGTGGTGACCATATGAATAGTAGTGTCATACCGCTACATGCCCATGGACCTAATAGGATGGCTTGTGATGAGACCCCCTATCCACCAACTAGGTCTTGAGTTTTATCTTTTTATGGGTCCCCCCTTTTCTTGCTGAGAAGCCTTTTATTTATTTCTCGGGGATCCCTGGGCAAAGCATCTCAACGTTTGATCTTTGGTTTTTAACTTTTGACAGCTACTTTTACCGTATGGGCCTTTAGCCCCTTCTTCCCGCAAGGAAAGGTACAACCCTTACTAGCTTGGCAAACCCGATGCTCGAACCAATGTAGGGGATAGATGAGAGGGAAGATGGTGAAAAGTGATAAGTATGGAAGGAATGTATGGTGACCTTTCATAAGCCCACCCAGTGGAAAATCACTCCTAAGGGAACCAACTTTCTAGGGAATTATGTCATCCCCCCCAAGTATGGATAAGTTAAAAGGCATAATGTCCAAGAAAATGTCATGAAGCAAAAGAGGATTAAATGAACATATTCAAATTCTTTGAGAATCAGAGTGACACATACCATGATACTCAGACTCATTACCTCATGGAGCAAGACCCAATACTACTTCAGAACCAAGCCGATGGGATGGATGTTGTTGTTGCTGACAGAATGGAGGCGTTGAAGAAGAAAGGATGGGCCCTCCAGGGCCAAGCTCAATTCAATATGGATCTCGGTACTCCATGTTTAGGACATGTGGTCCTCGATACATAACCTCCTTATTTGTCCCTAGGATAGGGGATAACATGACCCAAGAAATGCAAAAACTTGGGAACTGAACAATTATGACCTCATAATTTAAATATTTGGGAATTTCATGTAATTGTAGTTATTTCACTTTTCATGATTTTGTCCATTTTGTAGTTGTTGGTTATGTGTGATCCATATACGTTTTCATAGGCCCTATGAATGTAATAATCCATGAGAACATTGGTCATAGTTTTTAATAAAGGCTGCAGATTTCTTAGTGTCTATAATTATGCATTTATTATAATCGTGTGTTTATTTCCTTTTTGTTGTGCAATCTGATTTGCAAGTCCCTGGCTTGCATCAAATGATATTAGAGTGGGATTGTGTCCATGCATGAGTTAAGGTGTTATCATGAATAGTAGTTTCATGTAGTTTGGTGAAGGAAAGAAAGTGTTCATATATCGTTGTTGAAGGAGATTCGTCGAAGGATAATTCTAAGAGAAAGAATTGAGAAGGTAATTAGGAGAGAGAGATTACCTATAAAATAGAGTATTGGTTCTATAAAGATATGTGAATACATAGCATCTATGAAGTAGAGATGATTGCTTTAATGACAATGGAGTTTGGAAATAAGAAAGAATTTAAGTGAGGGGAAAATATTGCATTTATATTGCAATATGGGTTCAAGGAGAAGAAACATTAGAACAAGACAACCTAGTAATATGATAGAGAGAAGATTACAATCATAGAGATGTTTATCATTGTTGAATACCTAGAGAAGAATCCTTGGAAGAAGATATCTATGAAAAATAAGATATTTGAGAAATATTTGAAAAAAGCAATGGAGAGGATAAAGGTTTTAAAATAAACCCAATAGAGTAAGAACCATGTGAATATGCCTTGTGAAAATTAGAAAGTGTTTGAAGATGTTATGCATAAAATACACATCATGTTGTATTGGGAAATGAAAAGAATTTTCCCATAAAACCTCGAAAGATTGAAGTGGAGGAAGAAAAAGAAAACCCTAAATAAAGAAATTTGGGTATGGCTGAAAAATAAACTAATGTGAGTGTTATTGAAGATGATAAATCTCTTGAAGAGATAAAGAAGATTGAAGAACTTATGACAGAATGTTTACCTAGAGATTTTTAAATTGTACTTGAAATACTATGTGAAATAGATAAAAAAAAAAATAACAAAGCCATAAGTTCTTTGGAGAACTCATGGTTTCTCTAAAAATTTTGATATTGTTGTTTCTACAGGAGTAAAATAAATTACTAAAGGTGATGACCTTGAAGATATGGAAACTATTAGTGATACAAAACCAAAAAATGACAATGGAAGAATTGAGGTGATAGATCAAGTAAAAGAATAAACCAAAGAATATGTTTTAGATAATAATCTTGAAGGTTATGAATATATTGATGAGAAGAAAATAGATATTCTCCAATATTTCACAAGTGAAGTAATTGATTCCATAAATTTCCAAGAAGTAACAAGATAAATTTTGTGGTGATGGAGTGAAAAACATATGACAAGTATATATGTTTTCATCAAATTTAATTTGTTGTGAACAATTAGAATTGTGGAGCAAGATGGTTGGAAGCTAGGCTCCTTGAAATAGATTTCATTGTTGAGATTGTTGTTAATGAAGAACATGAATATTACAAAGTAGATTCTTAGATAGTGTTCAAGAAAAGATAAATGTGAGAGAGATTCTTGTGAATAAATATCATGACCTAGCATAGTAGCAATATGATGCAGGAGAATCAAGTAAAAAAAAAATGATTCTGACCCTAAGAGGGTCGAACCATTTATTAAAGGGAGTTGGTTCCCTTAATTTTCAATTTCATTCCAATAAGCAGGTTGAGAGACCTATAGAAGACATCTAGATTTAATTTGATTGTAATTGGTTATAATAGGGGTGTTATGTTCCTAAGTTTTAGAATTGAGTGAGTGATTTGGGAGATTTGTGAGATTTGATTGGGATTTGATTGTTAAATCCATACGAGAGTTCATTGAGATACATAAATTATTGTGTAATTGTTTTGAATAAAGAGCTATAGGGAGTGAGGTTATTATATGTAATCGTAGGATTGCATAACTCTAAGACTATTACTATCTCAAGTTCTGGTATTGAATAAAAGATATAGATGGTGTGAAAGAAAATCTTATGAATGTTGATAATCATGTGTCTCAACATATCTGGAGAAATCCTATGAATGGTGTTTGATCATCCCTTTCAAGAGTAAGTTGATTATCTTGTCAAATTAAAATTGTTGATCATTTACAAAGAATGCAGTAGATATTTGCATCCTACAGGAATTTCAAATTTGTGACTATCAGGTCTAGAGAAAAGAAACTAGGATCGTTAGATCTCGTTCCACGGGAGAAGAACAAGATATCGAGACCAATCCTTGATTGGTGATCATGTCCATATCAACAATCTCCAATTATGGTTGATCTAGTGAGGATATTGAATTTTCATCGATAGATTTGGAACAGAGGAGAAGGAGATTTATGGTGGAGGATCTCTTCGCATCTCAAGTTGCCTGGACATTAACGACAAGGTAAATATGCGAAAAGGATAGATCGTGCCAAGTGTCACGATATGGATATTTCACATTTCATTGAAGTGTTAAAAACATGTCTGTTGGAGATGTGAAACAACGAGGATCGTTCAAGGCCATCGATTGATTAAAACATAGCCATCAATTTGAGAGGGTGGAAAATTATAAGTTATCACTAAATAAGTTAGCGCTAAGTCATAAGACCTGGTCATATATTAAAGGAAATGAGATTCGTGCCTTATTTATAAAAACAAACTTGTGCCTTTTTGAGTTAGACCATGGATATAACCCTCGGTCCTATGGAAAATTGAGATGGAACACCACTGCGATAACGAACCAGAGAGCATGTTGTTGTTAGGCTACAAACAACAAAGAACATGAATTGAACATTGGTCCAATTAGGCTATCAAGTGGTATTATATCCTTTTGAGTAATTGTCTTCAGTAATCATGATTCCTAGAAGAGGTTGGCCACCAATGGGAGCAGTTGCAGAGTTGCAGAATGAACTAAGGATACTTCAGGCTAGGATGGAAGCCATGGAAGCAGCTCAAAGGAGAGAACCTGACACAGGAGATGTTAGTGAGGCTAAAGACACAAGCTCTAGTGAAGAAGGAGAATCCCCAGGAGGTGAAACAACTGAAGAACAATTGTTAAGGTTGGTTACAAAGGTAGGAGCCAGACCTAAAATGGAAGTTCCAATGTATGAATGGAACTTAAATGTTGAAGAATTTCTTGATTGGATCAATGCAATGAACAAGTATTTTGATTATGAGGACATAGATTGAGAGAAGAAAGTCAAGCATGTTGTAACTAGGTTGAAAGGACATGCATCCTTATGGTGGGATGAGTTACAGGCTGACAAAAGAGGGAAAGGAAAACCTAAGATTAAGAGTTGGGATAGAATGGTACCCAAGTTTAAGGATAAATTCATGCCAAAGGACTATCAACTGAATCTTTTCAGGAAATTACAAAATTTGAGACAAAAGGGTATGTTAGTGAAGGAGTACATTAAAGAGTTATAAAGACTAAAAATCAGAGCAGGTCATGTAGAATATGATGTTGAGAAATTTTACAAGTATATCAATGGAATAAGGTATGAAATCTAGGATGAAATTAGTCTACTAATTTTGAGGATTGTGGAAGATGCTTATCAAGCAGCCTTGAAAGAAGAAGAGAAATTGGCCAAGAAACAAAGTCAAAGAACCAGAGGAAGAAGCCAATCTAGAGGAAAATGATCGTCCAGAGGGAGATTTCAGAATATGAAAGAAGAAGCAAGTATCTCTAGTAGCCAATCACTAAGAGAAGGAGAATCCAGGGGAAGAAGATTCTTCTCAAGAGGAAGAATCATAGGTAGAGAGATGAGGTGTTATACCTGTGGAAAGACAGGGAATATGTCTTGGGATTTTCCTGAAAATGAATCATCAAACCATATAGGAGTGTTGGCACAGGGGCAGACCCAGGGTTCAATGCTACGACAGTGCACCAAAAAAACCCTAACTACCGGCCCTTTCGGCAACACCTGCAAAGCAGATGAAGTCTCACCCGGGGTAGAGGCAGGGGTGGTTGCAGGAATCTAGTGTCTACAACCATAGTTGGGACACAGATCAGTGATTGTAACACCTTAACAAATAACTTAGCAATATAGTTCATCAATGTTTAACCAATAACTACTTCGCAGATAAAACCCTACTTGCAGAGCATCGTAGTATTCAACCAGATCTAACATCTAGAATCACTTAGCATGAAAAAATAGATCAGATCAAGCAGATTCAGGCACTAAGAAAATTCACATAGGTCATATCTAGAATTCGCTCTCAGTATTCGACACTAAGCTACCATATCAGATTCATCTATCATCTAACAACACACTAAGCATTCAAGAAGATAAACAAGAGAGAAACCGTAAAGCACAAAGAATTCACAACACAGGATATACGTGGTTCACCCCCACCCTGGGGCTACGTCCACCAACTCTTTGTCTTCTTTATTAGCTTTTTCAATCAGTTACATGCACAGAGCCACAAAATCCTACTACGCATAGGACAGGAGATCTGCGCACACTCCGCCAGAGCCTCCTTCCACGAGAAGATCTAAGCACAAATATTTACACAACCTTTTACAGTCACTTGCACTCAACCTTGCAAGTCTCACACATCATGCACAAAGAACTTACAACCATTACTTACATCTAGCCAAAATGCACTTAGCCAATCATACTCACTACATCGCCTAGCATCTATTTATACATTACAAAATCGAGCCTAAACATGGGTAAACCCATGGGTCGACATCCCCATACCCGTTACATAAGCCCAAAACCCAAAAATCCCTAAAACGGGGTCAAGATCTTGCGATCTCTGCTTCGTCTTGCGCTCCACCTTCGACATCCTGTCGAAGTCCCAAAAATAGGTCTAACATGACCAAGGATCCTCAAAACTTGATCAAGGGCCAACAGGCCCCCAACACTCACCTGTGACTCATCCCGAGGCACTCTGATATGGGTAGCTCTGCCTCAAAAGCCTCGAGCTTGGCTTGAGCTGATTCGACTTGTTGTTGTGCCATAGACTCCTGTTCAACGAACTCTTGGATGACTGCTTCGTTGACAGGTCCATCTAGGCGTTGTTCTATTGCAGTGACGACTTTCTCTAGTTCTACTCCTCGGCCTTCGATCTCTACGAACAGTTGGCAAGCCTCATCCTGTATAGGTTGGAGCATCTAAGTCACTTCCATAACTCTACTCTGAATGGTGTGGACCTGCTTTTGGGCAGTGTGTTGCTCTTGGGATCGCTTCATCCTTTCAACAACTGACAGGGGCTTCAATTGCGCCTCTATTGTTTCTGTTTGATACTTCGCCTCTTGGAGTTGTGACTCCAGTGTCTTCAGTTCTGGATTCTCAGTGAGTCGCTCATACGTCTAGGCAATGCGATCACTTAGTTGTTTACATTCCATGGCAAGGGCCTTTATTCTCTCAATTGTGCCTCGAGCAGTTGCTTCTCTTTGATCCCTCACATCCTGCGGGGTGTTGGTCACTGTGCATAGATCTAAGTCTGTTATTCTTTGTTGTAGTTGTTGGATAGCTTCTATGAGCTGGTTTACTTGATGCGTGACTCGGTCTTATTCCTTTGGCTCTAAGCTTGTCACAAAGCGAAGTGCTATGTTGACTGCTTCTTTCACTTCAAGTTTCTCTGCGAGCAACTATTCTTTTTCCTGTTGAATCTATGCTTTCTCCTCTTCAAACTTTGTCTAGAGAGAAACCTTCTCCTGCTCTGCAACTCGACGTTGTTCTACTAGTACTTCTTTCACTTGCTTCAAGGCATGGGTGGCTTTTTATGTTTCTTTCTGTGCATGACAAAGGCGAGCTTCGGTCACATCATCTATTCAACGGAGTTGGGCTGGCTCATCTCCCAACTCTGGTTCTCCTGATGGTAGGGGTGCAGTGGACACTACGCGACTGGACTGAAGGGCCTATTGTACCCCTCGGAGTTCGAACTCAATTCTTTCATACATCTCCTCCTGCTTGGCTTCTTGTTTCTACAATATTTCCTGCGAGGCATCATTCACAGCTATGATGATGAAGTCAAAATCATCGACAGTGAGCACAGTCTGCATCTTGGTCAAGGTGGCTCTGGATTTCTTCCGAGAAGAGGGTTTTGGGGGAGAAACCTTCCTCTTCTTCAGGGGATCAACCTCATCTCTAGGTGGTGTTACTTTTCCTTGCTTCTGCTCATCTTCTTTTCCATTTACCCCTTCTACTTCGTCATCACCCCCTCGGCCAGGTGATACTGAAGCAGTCTTCTCTGATGCGTTGCTTAATTCTTGGACTTCTTCGGTCTTCTTCCTTCTGCTGGGTCTGGGTGTGTCATGTTCCTTGTGAGCGGCCTTCGCACTGTCAAGTTTAGGGTCATATATCTCTGCAGGATCAGCAGGGATAAGGAGGTCTGCTGACTAGTCCTTGGTGATCTCCTCAAGGTCCTCTTACATGAGCTTGTAGTACGATTGAAGCTCCTCTTTGTGCTCGTCTTCTTGCGCAGTAATATAGATGAAGTGTCGATATGCGCGGAACTTCATGAGGGGTCTAAACCATTGTAGGGTGTTCGACATTATGTGAGGTTCAGCTTCGATGGCTCTCTTCAGCTAGAGATAATAAGTATGAAAAAATGTGTTCGACTGCCACTGTTTTCCCATGTCGCTTGAGTACCAAAGCGTTGTGAACCTCACAACGAGCGGCTCGAACGGTTCAATATCCGGGAAGGTCGCACCTTCCGTCATCTCCCAAGAAACAAACACGATGAGCATCAGGAGCCAGCTAAAGTGGAACTCATAGCCCTGATCCTGTGCTTCGCGGCTGTCCAATTCTAGCTAATTAACTAGGTACTTCACCTAGTTCATCTATAGGCCTTCTACACATTTCCCCACGAGGTCGACGACAAACCCTATGACCTATGTGGGTTTGTTCTTCCTTACTAGATTTCCTGCAATTAACTAGCATGCTAGGCACATTGTGTCATTCTGGATGGAAGCTACCTTGTAGCCTCGCATCCCCTTCTCAACATCGTCGTAGGTATCCTTGATCTTCTGTGCTAAGGTGTGATATGTGGTTTTTCCTGGATAGAAGCCCTGTGGGTCGGGTCCTTGCATACTCAATCCGGTGATCCTATGGATCAACGTCGAATCAACTGTGATACGATGGTCTAGCCATAAGTAGTCGCCATGGTAACATGAAAGTAGAATATTGACATAGGCGTTAACTTCTTGGTGCCTTCCAAAGTGTGGGATTTTCATCACGTTCAGTAGGGTGGACTGCGCGAGGTTCATCGTCCACGGCTGGGGGATTATTTTTGAGTTCTTCCCCTTCGTCCTGGTCAAGCATTTATACGGGGCGAGCATACTATGGTTCTTTCAATCTCCTAGGTTGAATTCGTTGAACTTCAAGGCTGTGATCTTGTCCTACTGCACTCGAATTGCGTGTATCCCCTTCGGGAGGTATGCAGTAACTATGGTGTACTCAAAATCTCTTGGCACACTATCACGACTCACCACGCTGGCCAAAGGCGGGATGTAGTCGGGCAATATGGTCGGGATTAACTTCGCATTTGCTAGGTCATCTCTGTGCTTGGTTCTCTTTTCTGTGACGACTCGAGATGGTCCGGATCTGCGAGAGGTCGACGGAGAGTCTTTCACTCCTCTCGTCGAGGACGCTTGAATACTTTCAGACATTACTTTCTCGGCCATGAGATCGATGAGAAATTCTTCGACGATTTTCTTTGTGGCGTTGAGCTCGTCCGACATACACGCTTAGATCAGATGGATGAATGAATACGTAAAACAATAGAACTGGTGTCGACCTTACTAATCACAGCGCGGTAGCAATGATTTCTCTCTGATACAATTCGCAAAAGTGTTCTCGATGCAACAGTTGATGGAATAAGTAGGCAACAATGTAACAGATCTTTCCAACGAACAAGAGACCTTCATTAATTCAGTTATGTTCATTACAGCGCGGTCCCAATGGTCTGATGGAGAGCTTTCTGGCCATAAATTTCATTCTAACCATTCGTGGCGCCGGTCTAATGGTTATACTGTCTCCAATGGCTATATTTCTTTGCCATGGAGAAGTTCCATGTGACATTGTTCCGGTATCCCGGCGAAGTTCCTATTTTGCAAATTTTCCTTCTGCGAAGTTCCCTCTGGACCTTCTGTAATTTTTCGATCTTTGCTTTCTTCTTACTTAGTTTTCTAGCCTTCTTTCTAGTGATATTTGTCTCGTTATTCCTCTTTCCATTATGATTCTTGTCTTCTTTTGGCATAGTAACTTCGCACTATTGAGATTATTTTCTAAGATGCATGGGTAATACTTCTTCTTTATCTGGGGTAGGTGATTCAATCTTATGCTCTGATAGGTGTCTCAAGTCCTCGTGTGTCCTTTCAACTTCGACATCAAAGTTAAATAGCTTCAATATGTTATCCTGTTCTTCAAGTAACTGTGTGATCCTCCTAGTCATGAAATCTTTCAATTCTTTCTTCTTCTGCTCTAAGGCTTCTTATTCTTTCCTTCTAGCATGATCCCTTTCAATCCAAGGTTTTCCTAGTAACATAGCAAATGGGGCATTGTTCTCAATAAATTTAACAACCTCAAAATATTCCTCTGTCGAAGCTCCATGAGCACTCATAGATATATGGGTAAGTCTTCCACATAGGGTTATCATATTTCCTCTAAATAATCCCATTCCTCCCAATGAAGGAATCATAGCAGGTTTTCCTAGGATTTCCCAAGTTTTTTCTGTCATTATATTCACCTGTGTTTCCTCATCCAGAATACAGTCAACATCGAAGTTTCCCATTCTTACTTCTCTTTTCTCTTTCTCTTTTAAGATCTATGATAGATTAGTATCTATGTGGTCATTCAGGGTTTCTTTCATCTGTAATAGTACAGTCTCTGATTCCTGCTGAGGTTTTTCGATGCTCTCAGTTTCTTGATCTTTCTCAGGGTTTTCTTGTCTCATATTCATTCTTTCAAGCTTAGCAATCATTCTAGGGAAATCTAAAACTTCGTGATCCATAGATTTACAACAAATACAACTAGATCTTCTACCAGGGCATTCCTTAGCAAGATGTCTCGGTCTTCTGTTACTGTAACAAAGGGTTAATCTTCTCTTTCTCTTAAATGATCCCCAGCCTTTCCTGTACTGCGCACTAGGATCATAGTAGTTAACCTGCAAAAAATTATTTCTAGGGTCCTGCATCCATTTGTTAGCCCAAACATTCTTTCTATGCATAGGTATAACATATCTTTCATTACTTTTATCATATCTACTCATATCAAATCTTCTTTCATCTAGTTGTGCCCTAGTTTTCAGGCTAGGACAAAATTTATCAAACATACCTAGATCCATACTTATGAAACAAAAATTTCCACTTATCTCACTTCTAGCAACGCACAAAGCTTATAGATCTAAAAATTTTCACTATTCTTACCTTTATCATAGCACAAACTTTCAGATCTCACCTCTGTAATCAAAAATTCGCACTTTTACCTTTTAACAGAGCACAAAGATTTCAAATCTTACCTCTTCTCTTCAGATCAGACTTCTTTTCTTAGCACAGAGATTCACAGATCAAGTAGAATACTATGCACTAGGGAAACAAATCTACGCACGGAGCTTTCACAGTTTTAGGTCAGATCTTCACATAGAGCTTCTTCTTCCACAGTTCCCAGCAATCACAGTTTCAATCCCGATCTTCGCACAAATCTTCTTTTTCCTCAGTTCCCAACAATCACAGTTGCAGTCCTGATCTTCGTACAAAGATTATTTTTCCTCAGTTCCCAACAATCACAGTTTCAGTCTCGACAACGAAACCATTTGTTGGCACAAGGGCAGACCCAGGGTTCAACACTATGACATCGCACCAACAAAACCCTAACTACCGGCCCTTTCGGCAACACCTGCGAAGTAGATGAAGTCTCACCCAAGGTAGAGGCAGGGGTGGTTGCAGGACTCCAGTGTCTGCAACCATAGCTGGGACATAGATTAGTGATTGTAACACCTTAACAAAGCACTTAGCAATATAGTTCATCAATGTTTAACCAATAACTACTTCGCAGATAAAACCCTACTTGCAGAGCATCGTAGTATTCAACCATATATAACATCTAGCAGCACTTAGCATGACAAAACAAATCAGATCAAGCAGATTCAGACACTAAGCACATTCACATAGGTCATATCTAGCATTCGCTCTCAGTATTCATCACTAAGCTACCTTATCAGATTCATCTATCATCTAATAGTGCACTAAGCATTCAAACATATAAACAAGAGAGGAACTGTAAAGAACAAAGAATTCACAACACATGATATATGTGGTTCACCCCCACCCTGGGGATACATCCACCAACTCTTCGTCTTATTTATTAGCTTCTTCAATCAGTTACATGCACAGAGCCACAAAATCCTACTCCGCATAGGACAGGAGATCTGCGCGCACTCCACCAGATCCTTCTTCCCCGAGTAGATCTAAGAACAAAGATTTACACAACCTTTTACTGTCACTTTCACTTAGCCTTGCAAGTCTCACACAACATGCACAAATCACTTACAACCATTACTTACATCTAGCCAAAAGGCACTTAGCCAATCATACTCACTACATCGCCTAGCATCTATTTATACATTACAAAATCAGGCTTAAACATGGGTAAACCCATGGGTTGACATCCCCATACCTGTTACATAAGCCCAAAACCCAAAAATCCCTAAAAAGGGGTCGAGATCCCGCGATCTCCACTTCATCTTGCACTCCACCTTCGACAGCTTGTCGAAGTCCCAAAAATAGGTCTAACAAGACCAAGGATCCTCAAAACTTGGTCAAGGGCCAACAAGGAGCTCACATTTCATAAGCTCAAGAAAATACAACAAAAACAATAGTGAAAGAGAAGACTCCTGAGATTGGAGAAGCACTCATGCTGAAGAGGGTTTTAATAAAAGAAGAAAAAGAAATCCGTGAAGCAACACAGAGGAAGAACTTGTTCAGAACTACATGCAAATCAAAAGGAAAGGTATGCAAAGTGGTAATTGACAGTGGCAATATAGACAATTTGGTTTCTACAGAAATGGTGGAGAAATTAGGACTACAAAAAGTGGTACATCCTACTCCATATAAGGTGTCTTGGTTGCAGAAGGGACATCAAATTTTGGTAAGTGAACAATGCAAAGTAGAAATTCAAATTGGTAGTATAAGGATGAAATTTTGTATGATGTTATTCCCATGGATGTTTGTCATATTTTATTGGGGAGACCATGGAAATATGATAGGAAAGCAATGCATGATGGAAGAAATAATACATACACCCTTGAGAAGAATGGGCACAAACATGTGTTTCTACCACTGAAGGATGAAGGAACTAAGGAGGAAGTTGATCCAAGTGTACTACTCATGAGTGGGAAGGAACTCTTGCAATAAATCAAGAAGTAAGAGGAGGTATAGTTTGTTGTTGTTGGTAAGCCGAGAGTAATTCTCACTAGCACCACTATAAATGATTTACCTATTGAAGTTCAGGCATTGTTAGATGAATTTTCTGATATAGTAGTTGATGAATTGCCTGATATTTATTACCTCCTATTAGAAGCATTAGTCATCATATTGATCTAATTTCAGGAGCTAGTTTGACAAACAAAGTTGCATATAGGTTTACACCAAGGGGAAATGAAGAAATCATAAAACAAGTCCAGGAGTTGTTGGACAAAGGTTTGGTCAAGGAGAGTTTAATTCCATGTGCAGTACCTATTGTGCTAAGTCCAAAGAAGGATGGTGGTTGGAGGATGTGTACAGACTCCAAAGAAATCAACAAATAACAATCAGGTACAGATTTCCCTTTCCTAGAATGGATGATTTAATTGATTGCTTAAGAGGAGAAAATTATTTTTCCAAGACAGACTTAAAGAGTGGTTATCATCATATAAGGATGAGGGAAGGATATGAGTGGAAGAAATACTTCAAGA
>ML793393.1:67886-81740 GCA_009831015.1 Picea engelmannii
CTTAACTACTTTCGTCCATTCCTTCAAGTCCTAGGTAGGCATCTGTAACACCCAGTTTCCCCAAGTTTTTAAATATAACTATATTGGCCAAGGAAATATGGAAAACCTAAAAGTGTGAATGTTTGATTTAATGGGCCTTGGTAGAAAAGGTCGACGAATGAAAATTCTGTTATTTTAATAGAAAATGGTTACATGTTGCATGACTGCTGAAAGAGGGGAAGTGCTAAGAGAAAACCACAAATGCTATGAAAAGGTGGTGGAGGGGACCAGGAATGGTTGTGTTAACTTCCACCGAACTAGTACCATGTTGGAATTAATTGATTAGATTAGAACAACCCTCTAACCCATGAATGAATTACAGTCAGGATGGTAGGTGGGAAGACCTCCACAAGAGTTAATGAGGGGATGGGGAAGACCGTCGATCCGTAAGGATTCCAGACCTAACCACAGACTGGGAATTTCAAGACACACACAATATTGCTAAGAAAGGCAAGAAAGGAAGCGTGGTGGGAAGGGGAAGACCTGGAAAGAGTGCAGAGATGAGAGTCGAAGCTCTCAGGTCCAAGGAAGGACTAAGAACAAGGGAAGTGAGTTCTGATTCCAAAAAATAGAGACTGAGCCAGGAGAAGGAGAGTAACCTTCGTCCCCATCTATTTCTGTATTGAGAGAAGGAGATTAACCTTCGTCCCTAACTTTTGTTGAGATGGAAGAAAGAGATTGAATCTCAAAGAATCATGGTCTAAGCTCAAGGGTGGCGAGTGATAAAGCCATTGGGAGTGACTAAGCCTATGGTTGGGTGGAAAAAATCACCCCTTTCAGCAGTCGCATCATGTCTTATGGTTTTGATAAGTGTTTTCTTGCCTTGTGCTTTGAATTGTAATTAATGGATGCATGTGAGTATTCATATGTCTATAAATGGTTCTTTTCTGTATTAAACAATTAAGTTATGAGTATGCATTTGTTCCCTTGAGAACCTATACTCCTGCTTGATTTTTCCATATGCTCCAGTTTAATCACTCGAAGGCGCTTTCCCCAGGGAATTACATCATTGTTTTAAGAGTCAGAGCAAGTCTCTTGGAACAACTACCATTTTGGTAACCTTACAAGTTACCTTCCCATGATTCAGAGCTTAAAGATCTGCGAGTTGGGAAGGTGTTCCCTTCAGACCTAGTCTAGGAGACATTTAACTTGCACCTAATTCATCAACCAAAAACTTGATTAAGAGCAGGGTTTATAGCCCAGGAGTTATCTGAAGGCCCATGTGACCCAGGTCTAGGAACCCTGCGTAAAAAGGAGTTAGCTCATGAAGGTTTCGGGACCTTTGGAACTCGAAGCACCGAGGTGTCAAATTTCACAATAGCTAAGTTACCCGAACCACCGATGACTTAAGAATCGAGCAGCGGAGATGGAGGAGAATCGTTTAATAGGAGGAAAGGCCATCCCGATCGTCAAATCAATTCAGACACCCACTAGCGTTAATGAGTCAAACATCAACCGCTTGATTGAATCGACGGTTGGGTATCATTGTGGAGTGCAAAGGTGAAAGTAGTGTACGTGCTAGTTCATGGCACGCAATTCACCAACGTCATTGATCTCGTCAGACTAGAATATTAATGACCCCAGTTAGACCAAGTTGGGCAAGTACCTTCCAGATTGCGGGGGTTGAACTCTATGATAAAGAGCACGTAGGTTGGGTCCCTGCAATTACTATGAACTATCGATCATCATTGACCTTCAACCTGAATTTGACAAGATCCATGAAACAGAAGGAGTGCGTGAGAAATCAAAATCCCCAAGAATATCAAAATCAGAAATGATAACACTTTTCATAAAGTGAAAATGAGGCCAAGAAACAAACTCGTAGGAGGAACAAAGGTTGAGGCCTTTTGAATACCTAGAAAATCCTTCTAATTTAGAGGAAATCAAAAGTTCAGAAGGAAGAGTGTCAGTATTCGTTGGATCACAGCACAAGGATCAACAGCCATATGATCTAAGTAAGGTGCATAAGCCTTAGCTCTTTGCATTCACAGGGGAGGGAACTCACCAAAGTTCCGAAGTTCGAAGGAAATATGGACCATCAAATCCCGAGGGACATGTGGCAACAGATTGTGAACTTCGAATGATCACTTCGAGAGTTTCAATTGAGATTTGAGATTCCCAAAACCTGAAGTCTTAAGGAAATATGGAACATCAGATTCCAAGGGACACGTGGTGATAGATTGTGAATGTCATAAAGTTGATTCGAGAGTTTCAGTTGAGATTTGAAACTTTTGAAATCCAAAAATCTGAAGTAGATCGCAACCGTAGAATCTAGAGGATAGGTGGTGCAAATCTGTGGACTCTAGGCAAGGACCCAAAGTAAACAACAACAGTTAGATTTTCCGACGTAAATGTTAGCTTCCAGATCTAGAGGATAGGTGGTGTGAATCTGTGGACTCCGGGAAAGGACCCGAAGTAAATGAAAACCGTTAGATTGTACGAAGTAAATGTCATCCGTCAGATTCAGAGGATAGCTGGCGTGAATCTATGGACTCCGTGAAAGGACCAGAAGTAAAAGAAAACTGTTAGATTGTCTGAAGTAAACGTCAGTCGTCGGATCCAGAGGGTAGGTGGTGTAAATCCTTGGAATCTAGGTGAAGAACTGAAGTACATCCTGTCCATTGGCCGACATGATATATGTGTCAATAGATCGGAGATTTTGGGGATCATCACTTTGGAGTTTTCCAGGTGAGGAGTGAGACAAACTCCCGAAGTCTCGAACAACCGAAGTAGACAGGAACTGTCGATCTGAGGAAGGACACATGTCATCATATCGCGAACTCCATGTAAAATGTTCTGGGAGAAATGGAGAGGGAGGAAAACTGATATCTAAGATATCTGAAGGCTGAAGTCCCGTAGGAGACAAGGGTTGTTGATTCAAAGAGGACACATGTTAATAGATCTCGAGCTCAATGGGGATTTAGTTGAGAATTGAGATCACCAAACCCTGAACCCCAAAGACCCGAAGCGAATCTGGACAGTCTGATCCAGAATACACATGGCACAATTTTGTGAACTCCGGGTAAAGAAATGAAGTAAATCTCAATTGTACGATTGAAGTGGACATGCGGTAGGAGTCCACATACTTCGGGGAAAGGTGAAAGTTGATACTTGAAGAGTCTGAAGCCCAAATATTCGAAGGGATTTCAACCATCGTATCAGAGGGAGACACATGTTAGTGGATCACCAACTCTGGATTAAAATCCAGTGGGGAAAGGGTTTGAGAGTTGAAACTCCCGAAGCCCAAACCACGAATTAAATCATGGACATTGATTTAAAAGGGTTAGATCTGATCCGTAGAATTTGAAAGGATAGATCTGAGTCGTTGGATCAAAAGCACCGTCAAGATCGTGAGATCAATGGTACCATCACATTGCAGGGATCAAATGTGCGTGAACTTTAAAAAGTTGAGGGCGGGCCACAATCCTAACCATGTTTTTGGAGAAAGGACACATGGAGGCTCGGGATGAATTGTGGGGAAAAAAGTAGTATGGTTTCAAACCACCCTTGGTCGCACCTACAATTGCATGGTTACATGAGGTGATTTCCCAAGGTCACCTCAAGGAGGGGCTTATCAGAAGAGGGGCTAATGCCCAAACTCAGATATTTCGCAAGCGCAAAGGGGAAGGTCGCGGGTACCATTAGACCTACACCAAGAATTCAAAAGGTTCTCTATTTAATTACAGAATGAGACCATCAAGGTATCAGAGAGTCGTTTGGCTCCAGAACCGGTGATCCTTGACCGGGAGGTCATCCTAGTTCCTCGAATTTCCAAATTAGTAATCGTAGAGAGAGAGAGGATTTGTTCCTGTAAGGAGAACGATTTTTTATTTTATTTATCACCCCATCGTGGGTGTGTTAAAAATAGGTATCAGAGCATGGTTACAACACTTGGCTTGCTTAGGCTCATGGACGAGTTGCTTAAAAACCATATTTAGAGTAATTTTAAGAGTGGCCCCTTGTCTTGCCTCCTTCTTAAAGTGGTTGGTTAAATTTTTATTGAGGAAAAGAATGAAACTTTCTACTGTGTGTGTGCATTTAAGGAATTTGAGCCATGTATTGTTAATAAACTATTAACAATAAGTGTTTTTGTCAACACTCGAGCAGTCAGTAAACCACAGGAAAAATTCAAAACTAAAGGATGGTGACGTGTCATGAAGTGGGGGCTGTCTCCCACAATAGAGAGGAAGAATCTGACAAAAGGAAGGTGGTGGAAACCCCTCCGGATCTGGCTGAAACTATAAGGAGCCTTAGGAATGAATTACATAGTTGCAAGGCTGACAATGAGAGATTGATAAAGGAGAAAGAAAAACAAACAGAAATTAGCGCAGTCTTGTTGCAGAGCTTATCCAGCATACAGAGGCAACTACAGCATGAACCCGCAACCAGTCATATGGACCGATGACATGAGAAGAGAATTCAAAGTCCACCTGATATCCAAAATCATGACCACACTAGGAGAATTACCTTGAAGAAGGCCCAACCTAGAGGCAGGGGACACTCATTGGCATAGTCGTTTGGAAAGAAAGATGGAAACTCCTAAGGATCTTCTAGTAGCAGAGCAATCTCACATTATCAAAGGGAAGAAAGGAAGCATAAGCATTCCAAAAATCATGAACAAGAGTTCAAGAAATCCAAACCACCCTCTTTCGATGGAGATATTAAGAAGGTAGAAGAGTATGAAGTTTGGCTGCTTCGTTTAAAGAAGTACTTCAAAGTCCATGATTTCTGAAAACTTGAAGGCTCGAATAGCCATCTTCAACCTGAATGGAAAGGCTTCCATTTGGTGGGAAGACCTTAGGAATGTGAAAGGATTCCATGAGAAGGACTTGTCATGGAAACAGTTTGAGAAACCATCCGGAAGGCGAGGTATTGTTATGAACAGTTCAAGAATAAGACAAGACCTCATGAGGACTGGAAGAAGAGGAGTAGTTCAAGTTTCAAGAAGAAGGGGTTTAAATCCTCAAGATTTAAGACCTATGGAAAGGATTATAGAATGATCCTTCCTACTATAAGTGTGCATCAAAAAAATTTCCCCTCTCAAAGTGGAAATAAAAATTTTAAGACAGTCCCAGGAAAGGCCAATAACCTAAAGAAGGAACCCTTAAAATGTTGGGGTTGTGGGGAAGATCATCGGTTGAGGGACTACCCACACAAATAAAAGAACAGTAAGAGAGTCTACAATATCCAAGAATCTACCACTGTCAATGATGTCGCTAGGATCATGCCACGAATCTATGCAGCCTTGGACAATAATCAAGCCGACCACCAAGCTTCAGTAATGGAGCTAGAAGGTATGGTCGCCAACCATCTAGTTTCTATTTTAATTGACCTTGGTTCTAGTTTGAGTTCTTTGGCACCTCAGATTAATGATAAGTGTAAACTACAACTAGTTAGACATGTTAAGTCATGGTTGGTATGACTAGCCACTGGGACCAAAAGGAAAGTGTCAAAGGTCATACCAGTCTGCCAATTCATCATAGGTGGATTTCCCACCCGAGTGAACCTTAACATACTTCCCCTAGGATCTTATGACTTGTTGATTGGTATGGATTCATTGGATTCTTATAAAAAAAAGGTGGATTGTTACCATAAAACTTTAGGATGTGCAAATGAAGAAGGGGGAAAGATAACCCTCAAAGGGATTCAAAAGCCTGTCTTAGTAAGACAAATATCAACTCTTCAAATGGAAAAGTATTGTAGAAAGGGGTGTCCTCTATATGCAATACAAGTGTTGGAATCTGTTGAGGAGACAAACCAAACCTAATATATCAACCCATCTTAAGAGAATACAAGGAAGTATTCCTAGAAGAGGTTGCAGGTCTACCTCCGAGAAGGGATATTGACTTCTCGATAGAACTTACACCAAGAGCAGTGCCAACATCTAGAATGCCATATAGGATGAGTATGCTAGAGTTGGTTGAGCTCAAGATACAACTAAAGGAGATGATGGACAAAGGCTACATTCGAACCAGTGTATCTCTATGGGGAGCGCACATCTTGTTTGTGAAAAATAAATATGGCACACTTCGAATGTGCATAGATTATAGACAACTCAATAAGACAACCATACAGAGCAAGTACCCCTTACCAAGAATCGATGACTTGTTCAACCAATTGGGAGGTGCTTCCATATTCTCAAATATTGACTTAAGGTATGGATAACATCAAGTCCAGATCAAGGATGAAGACATCCACAAAACAACCTTCACGACAAGGTATGGTCACTATGAGTTTGTGGTGGTGCCATTTGGGTTAACCAATGCCCGCGCCACTTTTATGTGCTTGATGAATAATGTAATCAACAAATTTTTGGACAAATTTATATTGGTTTTCATTGATGATATCCTAATCTACTCCAAGAACAAAGAGGAGCACTAAGAACATCTTAGACTCATACTTCAAGTACTAAGAGAGCATCATCTCTATGCTAATTTTGGCAAGTGCAACTTTTTCCAGAAGCAAGTCCATTACTTAGGCCATGTTATTTCTAAGGAAGGGGTGGCAGTAGACCCTTACAAGATCAGATCTATCATGGAATGGCCTACCCCAAAGGATGTATCTGATATCATGTCCTTCATGGGCTTAGAAGGATACTATAGAAGGTTCATAAAAGGGATTGGCAATATTGGATGTCCAATCACTGCCCTCCAGAAAAATGGGATTAAATTCATTTGGACATCAAAATGTGAAGAAAGATTTCAGGAACTGAAATACCTCCTGACTCATGCACCTGTGCTGAAGATTGCAGACCCGGATAATGATTTCCTCGTGTGTACAGATGCCTGCAAGGAAGGACTTGGAGGAGTCCTTATGTAAGAGGGATGTGTAATTTGCTACGCGTCCCAGAAATTAAATGAGCATGAGATCAATTATGTGACACATGACCTAGAGTTGCCTTCCATAGTCCATGCTTTTAAAATGTGGAGGCATTACCTCCTCGGATGGAGATTTGTTCTTATGATAGGCCATTATGGGTTGAGGCACCTGTTTGATCAACCAAAACTCAATGCCATGATAGCTAGGTGGATGGATCTCCTTAGTGAGTCTAATTTAGAAATCAAACACATCAAAGGAAAGGAAAATAGGATGGTCGATGCCCTTAGCAGAAGTATAAAAATGATTCATCTGGCAACAGTAAGCACCTGTGAAATGAATTTCATGGAAAGAGTCAGGAATGCACAAGAAAAATATGCATTCTTGATCCAGGTGGATATCGATGGCCACCCACCTTTTCCAACTGGCTCAAAATAGTTTTTCGACAATTTTGGCAATTTACTATTTTTAGTAGTTTTAACTTTTGGGGCCATTTTGAGGGCCTAAATCAAGGATTTTCAGGATCGGACTTCTCAATTATAGACAGATCCCCCAAAATGAATCTTATTGATGATACCTTTACAACGGGCTATCATATGCCTAAAACAAAGATCGTATGCAAAAGTTATGACCCCAGGATGTTGATGTACTAACTTACCCAGATGGGGCCCACATGACTTTTGGCACTTCATCTTCTAGGGTTAGGTTTTTGGATGTCTATGGATTTTGGCATTCTTGTTTATTGTAAAAATTCCTTTAGAGCCTCATTGTAATCATCTTCTTGTGAATGAGTGCAGCCGTCACATATCTTCTCAGAGATAAGCCACCACCATTCCAACAAGCTTGTTTCTACTGCATTTTACAGTTTCAACTTATTTCCTTATTGAATAGAAAACCGGTTTTACTGTATCTATGTTATTTTGTGTTAAGCACCTGTTAATAATCTGTATTCATTTCGTTCTGCTCATAAAATCCAGATCAGTGGTATTAGAGCGGTCTTCTCCTTGTCGTCTTAATGCATGTCCCCAACAAGGTCGGAGTACAAAGAGTTGGGTCTCGAGCTTGTTTCTCTTGAGGAAAAAAGATATTGCATGCCCAAGCGACCTCTCATGAAAGGAGAAAATAAATATGATGGGACAGGATATCCTTTCAAACCATTTATTGAGGAATCCCTCATGCAACAAAGGAACGAGATGATGGATAGTTTCGTGCAAATCCTTCGGCGACTACCAATAGGTGACACATCTTCTTCGAGAAAAGGCGTCACCCCATTCAAGGTACAAATAAACTTTGATATTCCTATATTTGAAGGTCAGATAGATGCAGATGTTGTAGACAAGTTGTTGAATCTACTAGAAGGGTATGTTTCTGTCCATAACTTTTCAAATAGAGAAAATATTACTTTTGCGCTCCTCAAAGTCATTCCCCATGTTAAAGATTGGTGGGAAAATTTTTGTGAGCAAAAGGAAATAGAGGAACCATCATTATTTACAGTCATGGCCACCTGGGAATCCTTCAGGGATGTTATTAAGGAACAATACTACCCTGTCAGAAGTTATGACGACTTGTATACCAAATGGACCACACTGCGGCAAGAAAGAGACCAAGTAGTGCCAAATTTCACAAATATCTTTCATACCTTGCACACCAAGCTGGGTATCAAAGATTCAGAGTGACATCTAGTGCTCAAGTATCACGACGCTCTGCATAGATACATCCACACCAAAATGGAAATTTTGGACATCTCATCCTTGGGGGCAGCCTACCGATATGCCGTCAAAATTGAGCAGAAGCTCAAACGATGGGAAAATTTGGGCCTGGGAACGCCTCACAACAAAATCCAGGAAAGGGAGGCCCCAACCCACAAAAAAAAGGATAGAGAAAATATGGATAGTATTAGGACAACCAGTCCAAGCCGTAAGAAAAGAAGGACACTGGAAAAACAAAGAAAGATACCAGGAAGTGGTGCGACTTCCATAAGAGCCCTTGGCATAACATTGTTGAATGTCGCTCAAAGAAGTCATTGGTGGCCGAAGTGAAAGCCTCTGAATCATATGAAGGCTCAGACTCTGAGCCAGAACCAGAAACGGGAAGACAGATCATTGATGTGGAGCCCAGTGCCACTGTTTCTACCACCAAGATCTAGCCTGGTGAACCAGACGAGCTAGAAGAACGAGAATGCCTCTTCCATTCACATATGTGGGTAAAAGGCTCCCTCCTGCACTTCATCGTGGATAGAAGTAGCTAGACTAACCTCATCTCAACAAAGGTCGTCAAGCAGTTGGCCCTGCTGACAACACCCCACTCACAACTCTACAATATTGGATGGTTCTGCCAAGGAATAGATCGTCACGTCAACCAACAGTGTCGAATGTCATATGACATCAAGCCCTTCAAAGATGAGGTATTGTGTGATGTTTCTCCTCTCGAAGCTTGTGATGTTCTTTTGGGCCAAACTTATTTATGGAAATTTCATGTTGTATATGAGTCTAGGCCTCGTAGTGTTATTATTACTTTTAACAAGAAATTGTACAGGATACCCAAGGCAATCCCACCTAGTGCTATTTCCTTGATCTCTACTAAGAAATGCAAGAAGTTCATCTCTCATATGGGGAAGTTTTTCTTCTTCGTGATTCTCTCTCAGAATAAGTGAAAGATCACACCCACATCCAGGGTATCTGCGACCGACCTCTCCACACAGCAGAAGCAAGTAGATAAGGTCATGTAAGAACACTCAGATATCTTCTCCTCACCTACCGGGGTACCTCCGCACTGCTAGGTCAAGCACCCCATTGATATGACCCCCGACGCACCGCTGCCCAATGGGCCAGTCTATCGCCACTCTCTGTTAGAGAATGAGGATATCAAGCGACAGATCCAAGAACTACTCCACAAGGAGCACATATGTCATAGATCATCACCTTGTGGGAGCCCAATCATGCTGGTACAGAAGAAATATGGAACCTAGCGACTCTGCATTGATTATCGGGCTCTAAATAAAATCACAGTCATAAACTAGTACCTGATTCCCTGAATCGACGACCTCCTTGATAAACTCATGGGGGGGAAATAATTTAGTAAGATTGATCTAAAGTTTGGCTACCACTAGGTCCCGATAGAAAAGACAGATGTATGGAAAACTACCTTCAAGTCAAAGGAAGGTCTTTTTGAATGGTTAGTAATGCCCTTTGGTTTGAAAAATTCTCCAGCCACTTTCATGAGGATGATGGATGATTTCGTGTGACCATTCACCAATAATTTTGTAGTGGTGTATCTGGATGACATTCTCATTTACATCAAGACTTGGGCCGAACACTTGCATCATATTTAGCAGGTTCTGCACACCCTACGACAACACAAACTATATGCCAACTTGGAAAAATGTTCCTTCGACATGGACATGGTCCATTACCTAGGATACATAATTGATCAGCATGGCGTACATGTGGATCAAGCTAAGATCCAATTCATCCATGACTAGCCAACCCCAACCACACTCACTGAGCTTCAGAGCTTCTTGGGACTTGCCAATTTCTACCGCAGGTTCGTGTTGCGATTCTCCGATATTGCATGGGCCCTCATTCAAATAACCATGGGTGGTGGCAAGGCGAAATTTGGGTGGGGTCGGTCCCAACAAAAAGAATTTGAGGATTTGAAGCAGTGCTTGTGCTCAACCCCAGTACTTTCACTTCCATACCTGCAACAACCCTTTGAGATTGAGACATATTCTTCAGACTATGCGGTGGGCATCGTTCTCACTCAGCACGGCCACCCAGAGGCCTATCATAGTGAGACACTATAATATGATGTACATAAGTACTCTACTTATGACAAAGAAATGTAATCCATTGTGCAAGCCTGCCGCTAGTGGAGACATTACATTCTTGGGAAGGAGACAATCATCCTCATTGATCATAAGCCACTACAGTTCACGTAGACACAAGGAAAATTGCAAAATGATCACCATCAAAAGTGGTCCACATACTTGCAGCAATTCACCTCAACATCAAGTATAAAATAGGAAGCACCAATCGCGTTGTTGATTGCCTCATCAGACCACCAGTCATGACACTCACCACGGTGCTAGAATCCTATGACCATGAAACCTCTGGATGGCCCCAACTCTATGAGACAGACCCAAACTTCGCCACCACCTACCAAATGTTTGGTGCAAACACAGTTCTCGATAAATTCCTTCTTCAGGATGGGTTGTTGTATCGTCTAGGCCATATCTATGTTCCATCAAGCGAGCAAGCGAAGTTGATCTGGGAATCCCACTATAGTTGGGTGGCAGGACACTTTGACGTTGAAAAGACAGTGGCAATGCTACAAAAACATTTCTACTGGCCGAAACTTCGACAGGAGGTCAACAAGTATATCAGGTCCTGCACTGCCTATGCTATTTCGAAACTGACCACTAAGAAAAAAGGCATGTACACCCCTCTTCCTACTCCTGACAGGCCATGGGAATCCATCTCAATGGACTACATGTCGGGCCTCCCATCCAGCAAGTGAGGAAATGATTGTGTTTTTATGGTTGTTGATTTCTTTTCTAAGATAGTGATTCTGGTTTCTTGCAAGAAGAACATCATAGCAGAGGTCACTGCCAAGTTCTTCTTTGAACGAGTCTAGGTATATTTTGGAATCCAACAAACGATTGTCTTATATTTGGATGGTCAATTTCTGAGCACATTCTGGTCGAGCCTCTAGTCACTGTTGGACACCAAGCTCACCAAATCCACAACCTTCCACCCCCAGACAGATGGCCAAACCGAGGTTGTAAATCAAATGATTGTGCATATCCTTTGCATGTATAATTCAAAGCACCCTCACACATGGGATGAGAGCCTTCCCTATGTCCAACATAGATACAATCGAGCCCTACATATCTCAACCAGCCACAACCCCTTTCAGGTGGGGTTGGGATTCCAACCATTGGGTCCCATAGATGTTGCACTTCCCCTTGCAGTCACCTCGACCGACTCATCTCCTACTCCAAGTGAAGCTGAATACACTCAGTTCATTGCGTGGATCAAGCACATTCACCAACAGGTTTAGGATATCCTACAAAAGTCCAATGACAAGTACAAGCAGCACCATGATCAACATCGGGTGCCACATAAGTTTCAAGTGGGCGACAAAGTTTTGTTGCACTTGCAGAAAGAATGCCTTACAGGACCCCATCAAAATCTTCACCCACTCCGTTATAGGCCTTACACCATCATGAAATCCATGGGGGATAATTCTTTTGAGCTCAACATTCCTCCTTTTCTTGGCCTGCACCCAGTGTTCAATGTGGATCTCCTTCACTCTTATTTCCCACCATTATTGGACACCTCAGACATAGCAGAGAAGCTGACACCAACAGAGCTCAACCCCAACTACATACAACAAGAATTCATCGATCATATTGTGGACACACATATCAAGGGCACTCGACAACAAAGGATCCATCTTTATCGAGTCTTCAAAGCAGGGCAGCTCCTGCACCAAGGCAAGTGGCTCACCGGGGGCCAAATTCAATAGAAATTTTCTCATCTGATGGGGGAACTCAACGCAATGGATACCATTTATTCCTAAGGAGGGAGGATTGATATAGGTGGATATCAGTGGCCACCCACCTTTTCCAACTGGCTCAAAACAGTTTTATGACAATTTTGGCAATTTACTATTTTTAGCAATTTTAACTTTTGGGGCCATTTTGAGGGCCTAAATTAAAGTTTTTCTGGACAAATTTTCTCAATGATAGCGAAAAGAATGATTGAGCCACCAAAATGAATCTCCTCGAATATAACTTTCCAACGAGCTATCATACACCTAAAATGAAGATCGTATGCAAAAGTTACGACCCCGGGAAGTTGATGCACTAACTTACCCACACGGGCCCCACTTGAATTTTGGCGCTTCATCTCCTAGGGTTAGGTTTTTGGATGTCTATGGATTTTGGCATTCTTGTTTATTTTAAAAATTCCTTCAGAGCCTCATTGTAATCATCTTCTTTTGAATGATCACAGTAGTCACATCTCTTCTCAGAGATAAGCTGCCACCATTCTAGAAATCTTGTTTCCACTGCATTTTACAGTTTTAGCTTATTTCTTTATTGAATAGAAAACAAATTTTATGTATCTCTGTTATATTTTGTTAATCACCTGTTAATAATTTGTAGTCATTTTGTTCTTCTCATAAAATCCGGATCAATTCTTCAAGACCATGACCTCATACCTAAGGCAAGAGCCTACAGGGATAAAATATGAAGGCTACCAGATTCTTGATGAAGGCATGTTCGCTTACAAAAACAGACTGTATATTCCAAACTGTGATGACTTGAAGAGGTTCATAATGGATGAACTACATAAGAGACCATACACTGGTCACCAAGGATATCAGAAAATGATCATGGCCACTAGGAAACAATTCTATTGGCCTGGATTGAAGAAAGACATAACTGACTATCTAGCCAAGTGCCTAGAATGCCAACAAGTTAAGGAAAAACACCGACATCCAACAGGATTGTTACAGCCCCTACCAATCCCAAAATGGAAATGGGAAATCAACTCCATGGATTTCATCACCAGATTACCAAAGTCGACAAAGAAAAATGATGTCATCATGGTCATGGTGGAAAAACTGAGCAAGTCTACTCATTTCATCCTTGTCAAGTCAACTTGCAAGGCAATAGATATTGCCAACATCTTCATGAAGGAAATATTCAGACTGCATGGCATGTCCAAGGAAATTGTATCGGACAAAGACACCAAATTTACTTCAAGATTTTGGAAAGCCCTAATGGTTGGTTTTGAGACTAAAATGTTGTTCAACGCAACCTATCACCCTCACACTGATGGATAGATAGAAATAGTGAACAAAATAGTAGAAGACATGCTAAGGATGCATGTAATGCATTGGCCTAAGAAGTGGGAAGACTACCTACCATTGGTAGAGTTTTCCTACAACAACGGTTATCAAGAATCCTTTAAGATGAGCCCTTTTGAAGCCCTC
>ML793393.1:115736-132409 GCA_009831015.1 Picea engelmannii
AAAATGGTCACTGCCACCAGGAAACAATTTTATTGGCCTAGATTGAAGAAAGACATAGCCGAGTAACTAGCCAAATGCATAGAGTGCCAATAGGTTAAAGCAGAACACCGACATCTAGCAGGGTTATTGCAAACTTTACCGATCCCAGAATGGAAATGGGAAACCATCTCCATGGATTTCATCACTGGATTACTGACTTTGACCAAACAAAATGATGCCATTATGGTGGTGGTGGATAAATTGAGAAAATCTTCTCACTTCATCCCCGTCAAGTCGACCTGCAAGGCAATCGATATCACCCAGGTATTCATGAAAGAGATATTCAGATTGCATGGTATGCCGAAAGAGATCGTGTCTGATAGAGACACGAAATTTACTTCTAACTTTTGGAAATCACTGATGACTGGTTTAGAGACCAAATTGTTGTTTAGCATCGCCTATCACCCTCAAACTGACAGATAGATAGAAAGAGTGAATCAAATATTAGAAGACATATTAAGGATGCATGTAATGCATCAACCCAAGAAATGGGAAGACTACCTGCCACTCGTAGAATTCACCTACAACAACGGCTACCAAGCATCCCTAAAGCTGAGCCCCTTCGAGGTCCTCTATGGTAGGCCGTGTAATACTCCAGTTAGCTAGAGTAATCCCATAAACAAGATATATTTTGGACTCGACATGTTAAAAGAAATGGAACAACAAGTGACTCAGATAAAACAAAATCTGAAGGTCGCTCAAAACTAACAGAAAAGTTATGCCGACCAAAAGAGAACTCCAAGAGAGTTCAAAATGGGAGACCATGTATATCTCAGAGTTAGACCCAGGAAGAGTTCCTTAAAAATGGAAGCTTGTGCCAAGTTGGCACCTCGGTATTGTGGACCCTTTGAGGTTCTAGATAGAGTGAGTGATAGCGAAGAAGAAGGAGAGTAACCTTCATTCTCGGTCACTGGCAGACAGAGACACAGTCTCACAGCATCGTGGTCTCAGCTCGAGGGTGGCTAGTGGTAAATCCGTTGGGAGTCACTGAGCCTACGGTTGGGTGGAAATGAGCAACCCTCTCAACAGTTGCATCACCTCTGGTGTTTTTCTGATAAGTGTTTTGTCTCTGACATCTTGAAATATATGTGTATTTTGATATTTATGCTCATAGGCTATGAAATTGTGAATGATTTCAGTACAAGAATGTCTGTATGGTGTTTTGATCAGTATTGGTAGTTGCATGTTTATAATGGATGGACTACGTATGGATTATGTTTTCATAAATCGCTATTTATATGCATACTGATCTAATTCAGATTTCACGTCTGGTTCTCAAGAGAGAGATACCCTTATCTACCTCAGATAGTACCCTGTGTAAACCTCCTCATAGAGATACCCTCCTTGAAAATCCCATCAAGAACCTGGATGAAGGATGTGAAGGTGCAAGGCCTTAGTAACCCTGCACGAGGAGGAATGATCCTCTTGAAATCCGGAGATGGTTGTGTAGGGATAAGTATCATTTGACAGGCAAGATCTTGTTGAAAGATTTGCGGTCTTTCATGGTCGTTAGATTGGAAGGAGAAGAGGGGGCGTTAAATGCCTCAACCCCTTTCCTTTGTTTTCATGAGTAGGGTTAAAGGCATAGCTCAGGAGAGGTAGTGCAGTTATGCACAGGCTCCCTGTAAAGAAAGTAGAGACTGAGACCCACTCAAGTCCTAAACTTGACGAAGGAGAGAAATAGATGTACATAAGACTCTTTTAAGAGTCAAACCCAGGAGAAAGAGCGCAAATATACCAAGCCCCTCATAGTTGATGAAGCTCGGGACAAATATCACTTGGTCAGATTCACAGACCCTGTAGGAATTCATAGAGGTTGAGGAAACCTTTCACGGCTTCAAAGTAGAGAAGCCCAGGAGGGATAGTGTCATTTTGTGCACGGAGCCATAGCTACAAAGGTTGCAAAGGAGAAGAAAAGGCTGAAACCTTTGATACTTAAGAAAATCTCTCAAGGAGAAGAAAAAAAGAGAAGTGCATGCTCAAGGAAGAGCTACAACTGTCGTTATATTAGCTGGAGTGAAATATATCTGGGTCATCAAAAATGTACGTCGAGATGCACGCAGAAGAGAGAAGAAACGGGCGGCAGAGACACTTCGAGATAGAAGTGGCGAACAACTGATAACCGTTGGATATTGCAGAGTTTCAAGGTGGATAGGGTTGGGTGCTTCAACCCACAAAGTCGTGAAGTGCTGAGAGTCGAGGTTCATGAGAACACGTGGCACATCCATTAGGTGGGGCCCACATGGCCGACTGGTGGACATGTGTCGCCTAGGAAGGAGTCAACATTCTGTTGACTTCTCACATCTCAAAGGTTCGTGAGATAGGAGCATGAAGGCTCGATGCCCCAACTTGCGACAGGGCGAGATGCGAGAAGTGCAAAAAAGAAGTCAAACCATCGCCGACTTTCACGTCTCGGAGGTTCGCGAGGTAGGAGCACGAAGGCTCGAAACCCCAACTTGCAAGATGGCGAGATGCGAGAAGTGCGAAAAGGAATTCAAACAATCACTGAATTTTGTGTCTCGGAGGTTCGTGAGGTAGGAGCACGAAGGCTCGATGCCCCAACTCGCGAGGTGGCGAGATGCAAGAAGTGCCAAAAGGAAGTCAAACCATCGCTGAATTTCGGGGTTTATCAGAGTCGAAAAACTCAATGCTCTGGTAGCACCATGTCACGAAGAGAGAAAGGACGCCATACTGGTTAGGCTTGTGGCCATAACCTCCGATCAGATGACTGCGGTTAAGGGATGGTCGGGTCTATATTAGGTTCCGTAGGGACTCGAGGAATTCTATTCTTCGGAGAAAAATAGAAAAGGGGTGAAAAGTTTTAAATTCCATAGTCGGTGTGTGACAATTGACTTAAGGTATGGATACCATCAAGTCTGGATCAAGGATGAAGACATCCACAAAAGAACCTTTAGGACAAGGTATGGTCACTATGATTTTGTGGTGGTGCCATTTGGGTTAATCAATGCCCCTGCCACTTTTATGTACTTGATGAATAATGTAATCAACAAATTTTTGGACAAATTTGTATTGGTTTTCATTGATGATATCCTAATCTACTCCAAGAATAGAGAGGAGCACTAAGAACATATTAGACTCGTACTTCAAGTACTAAGAGAGCATCATCTCTATGCTAAGTTTAGTAAGTGCGACTTTTTCCAGAAGCAAGTCCATTACTTAGGCCATGTTATTTCTAAGGAAGGGGTTGTAGTAGAACCTAACAAGATCAGATCTATCATGGAATGGCCTACCCCAAAGGATGTATCTGATATCATGTCCTTCATGGGCTTAGCAGGATACTATAGAAAGTTCATAAAAGGGATTGCCAAGATTGGCTGTCCAATCACTGCCCTTCAAAAAAATGGGATTAAATTCATTTGGACATCAAAATGTGAAGAAAGATTTTAGGAATTGAAATACCTCCTGACTCATGCACCCGTGATGAAGATTGCAGACCCAGATAATGATTTCCTCGTGTGTACAGATGTCTGCAAGGAAGGACTCGGAGGAGTCCTAGTGAGTTTGATTTAGAAATCAAACACATGAAAGGAAAGGAAAATAGGGTGGTCGATGCCCTTAGAAGAAGTATAAAAATGATTCATTTGGCAACGGTAAGCACCTATGAAATGCATTTCATGGAAAGAGTCAAGAATGCACAAGAAAAATATGAATTCTTGATCCAGGTGGATATCGGTGGCCACCCACCTTTTCCAACTGACTCAAAACAGTTTTCTCACAATTTTGGCAATTTACTATTTTTAGTAGTTTTAACTTTTGGGGCCATTTTGAGGGCCTAAATGAAGGATTTTTGGGATCGAGCTTCTCAATTATAGACAAAGGAATGATTGATCCCCCAAAATGAATCTTAATGATGATACCTTTACAACGAGCTATAATATGCCTAAAACAAATATCGTATGCAAACGTTATGACCCCAGGATGTTGATGTAATAACTTACCCAGACGGGGCCCACATGACTTTTGGCACTTCATCTCCTAGGGTTAGGTTTTTGGATGTCTAGGGATTTTGGCATTCTTGTTTATTGTAAATATTCCTTTAGAGCCTCATTGTAATCATATTCTTGTGAATGAGTGCAACCGTCACATATCTTCTCAGAGATAAGCCACCACCATTCCAACAAGATTGTTTCCGTTGCATTTTACAGTTTCAGCTTATTTCCTTATTCAATAGAAAACTAGTTTTACCGTATCTCTGTTATTTTGTGTTAAGAACCTATTAATAATTTGTATTCATTTTGTTCTACTCATAAAATCTAGATCAGTGGTATCAGAGCGGTCTGCTCCTTGTCGTCTTAATGCATGTCCCCAACAAGGTCGGAGTACAAAGAGTTGGGTCTCGAGCTTGTTTCTCTTGAGGAAAAAATATCTCGCATTCCCAAGCGACCTCTCATGGAAGGAGAAAATAAATATGATGGGACATGATATCCTTTCAAACCGTTTATTGAGGAATCCCTCACGCAACAAAGGAACGAGATGATGGATAGTTTCGCGCAAATCCTTCGACGACTAGCAATAGGCAATGCATCTTCTTCGAGCAAAGGAGCCACCCCATTAAAGGTACAAATAAACTTTGATATTCCTATATTTGAAGGTCAGATAGATGCAGATGTTGTAGACAAGTGGTTGAATCTACTAGAAGGGTATGTTTCTGTCCATAACTTTTTGAATAGAGAAAATATTACTTTTGTGCTCCTCAAAGTCGTTCCCCATGTCAAAGATTGGTGGGAAACTTTTTGTGAGAAAAAGGAAACAGAGGAACCCTCATTATTTACAGTCATGGCCACCTAGGAATCCTTTAGGGATGCTATTAAGGAACAATACTACCATGTTAGAAGTTATGACGACTTGTATACCAAATGGACCACACTACGACAAGAAAGAGACCAAGCAGTGCCAGATTTCACAAATATCTTTCATACCTTGTGCACCAAGCTGGGTATCAAAGATTCAGAGCGACATATAATGCTCAAGTATAATGACGCTTTTTGTAGATACATCCACACCAAAATGGAATTTTTGGAGATCTCATCCTTGGGGACAGCCTACCGATATGTCGTCAAAATTGAGCAAAAGCTCAAAGGATAGGGAAATTTGGGCCTGGGAACCCCTCACAACAAAAACCAAGAAAGGGAGGCCCCAACCCACAAAAAAAACGATAGAGAAAATATGGATAGTATTAGGACAACCAGTCCAAGACGTAAGAAAAGAAGGACACTAGAAAGACAAAGAAAGATACTGGGAAGTGGTGGGGCATCCATAAGAGCCCTTGGCATAACACTGTTGAATGTCGCTCAAAGCAGTCATTGATGGCCGAAGTGAAATCCTCTTAATCATATGTGGGCTCAGACTCTGAGCCAGAACCAGAAAGGGGAAGACAGATCATTGACGCGGAGCCTAGTGCCACCGTTGCTACCACCAAGCTCTAGCCTAGTGAACCAGACGAGCTAGAAGAAGGAGAATGCCTCTTCCATTCACATATGTGGGTAAAAGGCACCCTGTTGCACTTCATCATGGATAGAAGTAGCTAGAATAACCTCATCTCAACAGAGGTCATCAAGCGGCTGGCCCTGCTGACAACACCCCACCCACAACCCTACACTATTGGATGGTTCCACCAAGGAATCGATCTTCACGTCAACCAATAGTGTCGATTGTCGTACGACATCAAGACCTTCAAAGACGAGGTATTGTGTGATGTTTCTCCTCTCGAATTTTGTGATGTTCTTTTGGGACAAACTTATTTATGGAAACGTCATGTTCTATATGAGTCTAGGCCTCGTAGTGTTATTATTACTTTTAACAAGAAATTGTACAAGATACCCGAGGCAGTCCCACCTAGTGCTATTTCCTTGATCTCTTCTAAGAAATGTAGGAAGGTCATCTTTCATATGGGGAATTTTGTATTCTTCATGATTCACTCTCAAAATAAGAAAAAGATCACACCCACATCCAGGGTGTCTGCGGCCGACCTCTCCACATAGCAGAAGCAAGTAGATAAAGTCATGGAAGAATACTCAGATATCTTCTCCTCACCTATCGGGGTACCTCTGCACTACTAGGTCAAGCACCCCATTGATCTAACCCCCGACACACCATTGCCCAATGGGACAGTCTATCGCCACTCTTTGTTAGAGAACAAGGATATCAAGTGATAGATCCAAGAACAACTCCACAAGGAGCACATCCATCCCATCTCATCACCTTGCGGGAGCCCAATCATGTTGGTACAAAATAATTATGGAACCTGGCGAATCTACATTGATTACTGGGCTCTAAATAAAATCACAGTCAGAAACCGGTACCTGATTCCCTGAATTGATGACCTCCTTGATCAACTCATGGGTGAAAAATACTTCAATAAGATTGATCTAAAGTCTGGCTACCACTAGGTCCCGATAGAACAAATAGATGTATGGAAAACTACCTTCAAGTCAAAGGAAGGTCTTTTTGAATGGTTGGTAATGCCCTTTGGTTTGACAAATGCTCCAGCCACTTTCCTAAGGATGATGGACGATATCCTGTGACCATTCACCAATAATTTTGTAGTGGTGTATCTCGATGATATTCTCATTTACATCAAGACTTGGGCTGAACACTTGCATCATATTTAGCAGGTTTTGCACACCTTGCGACAACACAAGCTATATGCCAACTTGGAAGAATGTTCCTTAGGCATGGACATGGTCCATTACCTAGGATACATAATTTATCAGCATGACGTGCATGTGGATCAAGCCAAAATCCAATTCATCCGTGACTAGCCAGCCCCAACCACACTCACTGAGCTTCAGAGATTCTTAGGACTTGCCAATTTCTACTGCAGGTTCGTGTTGGGATTCTCCCATATTGCATGGGCCCTCATCCAAATAACCAGGGGTGGTGGCAAGGTGAAATTTGGGTGGGGTCAGTCCCAACAATAAGTGTTTGATGATTTGAAGTAGCACTTGTGCTTAGCCCCAGTAATTTCACTACCAGACCTGCAACAACCCTTTGATATTGAGACAGATTCTTTAGACTATGTGGTGGGCATCGTTCTCACTCAACATGGACACCCTGTGGACTATCATAGTGAGACACTATAAGATGATGTACGTAAGTACCCTACTTACGACAGAGAAATGTACTCCATTGTGCAAAGCTACCACCAGTGGAGACATTACATTATTGGGAAGGAGACAATCATCCACATTGATCATAAGCCACTGTAGTTCACACAGACACAAGGAAAATTGCAAAATGATCACCATCAAAAGTGGTCCACATACTTGTAGCAATTCCACCTCAACATCAAGTATAAAATAGGAAGCACCAATCACATCGTTGATTGCCTCGATAGACCACCAGTCGCGACACTCACCACAGTGCTAGACTCCTGTGACCATGAGACCTATGGATGGCCCCAACTCTATGAGACAGACCCGAACTTCGCCACCACCTACCAAATGTTGGGTGCAAATGCAATTGTCGATAATTTACTTCTTTAGGATGGGTTGTTGTGTCGTCTAGGCCATATCTGTGTTCCATCAAGCGAGCGAGTGAAGTTGATCTAGGAAGCCCACTACAGTTGGGTGGTAGAACACTTCGACGTCGAAAAGACAGTGGTGATGCTACAGAAACATTTCTACTGGCCGAAACTTCGACAGAACGTCAGCAAATATATCAGGTCCTGCACTGCCTACGCTATTTCCAAACCAACCACTAAGAAACAAGGCCTGTACACCCCTCTTCCTACTCTTGACAGGCCATGGGAATCCATCTCAATGGACTACATGTCAGGCCTTCTGTCCACCAAGCGGGGAAATGACTGTGTTTTTGTGGTTGTTGATTTCTTTTCTAAGATAGCGATTATGGTTGCTTGCAAGAAGAATATCACAGTAGAGGCCACTGCCAAGCTCTTCTTTGACCGAGACTGGGTATATTTTGGAATCCAACAAACCATTGTCATAGATCTGGACAGTCGATTTCTGAGCTCACCAAATCCACAACCTTCCACCCCCAGACAGATGGCCAAACTGAGGTCATAAATCGAATGATTTTGCATATCCTTTGCATGTATAATTCAAAGCATCCTCACACATGGGATGAGAGCCTTCCCTATGTCCAACATAGCTACAACCGAGCCCTACATATCTCAACCGGCCATAACCCCTTTTAGGTGGGGTTGGGATTCCAACCATTGGGTCCCATAGATGTTGCACTTCCCCTTGTGGTCACCTCGATCGACTCATCTCCTGCTCCAACTGAAGCTGAAAAATCCACTTAGTTCATTGCGTGGATGGAGCACATTCACCAACAGGTTCAGGATATCCTACATAAGTCCAATTACAAGTACAAACAATGCCATGATCAACATCGGGTGCCACATAAGTTTCAGGTGGGCGACAAATTTTTGTTGCACTTGCAAAAAGAACGCCTTACAGGACCCCATTGAAAGATTCACCCACTCCGTTATAGGCATTACACCATCACCAAAGCCATGGGGGATAATTCTTTTGAGCTCAACATTCCTCCTTTTCTTGGCCTGCACCCAGAGTTCAACTTCGATCTCCTTCACTCTTATTTCCCACCATTATTGGACACCTCAGACGTAGCAGAGAAGCTGACACCAACAGATCTCAACCCTGACTACATACAACAAGAATCCATCGATCATATTTTGGACACGCATATCAAGTGTACTCAACAACAAAGGATCCATCTTTATCAAGTTGTCAAAGCAGGGCAACTCCTGCACCAAGGCAAGTGGTTCACCCGGGGCCAAATTCAACAGAAATTTCCTCATCTAATGGGGAAAATCAACGCAATGAATACCATTGCTTCCTAATGAGGTAGGATTGATACAAATGGATATTGGTGGCCACCCACCTTTTCCAACTGGCTCAAAATAGTTTTCCGACAATTTTGGCAATTTACTATTTTTAACAATTTTAACTTTTGGGGCCATTTTGAGGGCCTAAATTAAATTTTTTTTATGGATAGAGATTCTCAATGATAGCCAAAGGAATTATTGAGCCACCAAAATGAATCTCCTCGAAAATAACTTTCCAACGGGTTATCATACACCTAAAATGAAGATCGTATGCAAAAGTTACGACCCCGGGAAGTTGATGCACTAACTTACCCAGACGGGCCCCACATGAATTTTGGTGCTTCATATCCTAGGGTTAGGTTTTTGGATGTCTAGGGATTTTTGAATTCCTGTTTATTTTAAAAAGTCCTTCATATCCTCATTGTAATTATCTTCTTTCGAATGATTGCAGTAGTCACATCTCTTCTCAAAGATAAGCCGCCACCATTCCAACAAGTTTGTTTCTGCTACATTTTACAGTTTTAGCTTATTTCCTTATTGAATAGAAAACCAATTTTATTGTATCTCTGTTATTTTTTGTTAAGCACCTGTTAATAATGTGTAGTAATTTTGTTCTTCTCATAAAATCCAGATCAATTCTTCAAGACCGTGACCTCATACCTAAGGCAAGAGCCTACAGGGCTAAAATATGAAGGCTACCAGATTCTCGATGAAGGCATGCTCGCTTACAAAAACAGACTGTATATTCCAAACTGTGATGACTTGAAGAGGTTCATAATAGATGAACTACACAAGAGACCATATACTGGTCACCCAGGATATCAGAAAATTATCACAGCCACTAGGAAACAATTCTATTGGCCTGGATTGAAGAAAGACATAACTGACTATCTAGCCAAGTGCCTAGAATGCCAACAAGTTAAGGTAGAACACCGACATCCAGCAGGATTGTTACAGCCCCTACCAATCCAAAAATAGAAATGGGAAATAAACTCCATGGATTTCATCACTGGATTACCAAAGTTGACAAAGAAAAATGATGTCATCATGGTCGTGGTGGAAAACCTGAGCAAGTCTACTCATTTCATCCTTGTCAAGTCAACTTGCAAGGCAATAGATATTGCCAACATCTTCATGAAGGAAATATTCATACTGCATGGCATGTCCAAGGAAATTGTATTGGACAAAGACACCAAATTTACTTCAAGATTTTGGAAAGCCCTAATGGCTGGTTTTGAGACTAAATTGTTGTTCAACGCAACCTATCACCCTCACACTGATGGACAAACAAAAATAGTGAAAAAAATAGTAGAAGAGATGCTAAGGATGCATGAAATTCATCGGCCTAAGAAGTGGGAAGGCTACCTACCATTGGTAGAGTTTTCCTACAACAACGGTTATCAAGAATCCTTTAAGATGAGCCCTTTTGAAGCCCTCTATGGTAGACAGTGCACGATTCCAATCAACATGAGTAATACAGTGGATAGAATTACAATCGGACCCGACATGCTGAAGGAAATGGAACAAAAAGTGATTCAGATAAAGAAACATATGAAGATTGCTCAATATATACAGAAAATTTATGTCAACAAAAAAAGAACTCCCAGAGATTTCTAGGTAGAAGACCATGTCTATCTCAAAGTTAGACCCAGGAAGAGTTCCATGAGAATGGGATCCTGTGCCAAGTTGGAACCTTGGTATTGTGGAACATTTGAAGTCTTATATAGAGTGGGACCTGTAACATATAGGCTAGCACTTCCTCCCACAGTAAAAACACATAATGTTTTCCATGTTTCATTATTGAAAAAATATGTACATGATGCTAATCATATAATTGACTGGTCTATGATCCAGGTGGAGAAAGAGGGAGAATTCCTTCCAGGACCCCAATGCCATCTTAGATAGGAAGGAAATCTCACTCAGGATCTGAACCATTGCATAGGTCAAGGTGCAGTGGAAACACTTTGGCCTAGATGAGGCTACGTGGGAAATGGAGGATGCCATGAGACATGCATACCCGATTTTCTTTACTCCTATACATACATGTCATGTGGATAGATAGAACATCGAGGACGATGTTCATTTAAGGGGGAGGGAATTGTAACACCCCGTTTCCCCCAGTTTGTAAATATAACTATATTGGCCAAGGAACTATGGAAAACCTAAAAGTGTGAATGTTTGATTTAATGGACCTTGGTACAAAAGGTCGATGAATGTAAATTTTGTTATTTCAATAGAAAATTGTTATGTGTTGTATGACTACTGAAAGAGGGGACGTACTAAGAGAAAACCACGAATTCTATGAAAAGGTGGTGGAGGGGACCAGGAATGATTATGTTAACCTCCACCAAACTAGTACCATGCTGGAATTAATTGATCAGATCAGAACAACCCTCTGACCCAGGAATGGATTATAGTCGTACTGGTAGGTGGGAAGACCTCATCAAGAGTTAATGAGGGGATGAGGAAAACCGCCCATCCGTAAGGCTTCCAGACTTGACCATGGACTGGGAATTTTGAGCCACTCACAATATTGCTAAGAAATGAAAGAAAGGAAGCTTGGTGGGAAGGGGGAAGACCTACAAAGAGTGTGCATATGAGAGACGAAACACTTGGGTCCACGGAAGGACTGAGAACACGAGAAGTGAATTATGATCCAAGAAAATAGAGACTGAGGCGGGAGAAGGAGAGTAACCTTTGTCCCTATCTATTTCTGTATTGGGAGAAGGAGAGTAACCTTCATCCAACTTCCGTTGAGATGGAAGAAAGAGATTGAATATCAAAGCATCGTGGTCTAAGCTCGTCGGTGGCCAGTGATAAAGCCATTGGGAGTGACTGATCCAATGGTTGGGTGGAAACGAGCACCCTTTTTAGCAGTCGCATCATGCCTTATGGTTCTGATAAGTGTTTTCTTTCCTTGTGCTTTGAATTGTAATTAATGGATGCATGCGAGTATTCATATGTCTATAAATGGTTCTTTTCTACATTAAACGGTTATGAGTATGCGTTCATTCCCTTGAGAACCTATGCTCCTACTTGAGTTTTCCATATGATCCAGTTTAATCAGTCGAAGGTGCTTTCCCCATGGAATTACATCAGCGTTCTAAGAGTCATAGCAAGCCTGTTGGCATAGCTATCAGTTTGGTAACCTTACAAGTTACCTTGTCGTCATTCAGAGCTTAAAGATCTGTGAGTTGGGAAGGTGTTCCCTTCAGACCAGTAGTCTAGGAGACTTTAAACTTGCGCCTAGGCCCCAATTCCTCAACCAAAAACTTGATTAAGAGTGAGGGTTATAGCCTAGGAGTTATCTGAAGGCCCACGTGACCTGGGTCTAAGAACCCTACGTAAAAAGGAGTTAGCTCATGAAGGTTTCAGGACCTTTGGAACTCGAAGCACCGAGGTGTCAAATTGCACGATAGCCAAGTTACCTGAACCACCGATGACTTAAGAATCAGGCAATGGATATGGAGGTGAACTATTTAAAGGGAGGAAAGGCCATCTCGATCGTCAAATTGATTCAGACACCCACTAGGGTTATCGAGTCAAACATCATCCACTCGATTGAATCGACGGTTTGGTATCATTGTGGAGCATGAAGGTGAAAGTAGTGGATGTGCTAGTTCATGGCCCACAATTCACCAACGTCGTTGATATCGTCAGACTAGAATATTAACAACCCCGATTAGACCAAGTTGGGCGAGTACCTTCCAGATTGTAGGGGTTGAACTCTCTGATAAAGAGTGTGCAGGTTGGGGCTCAGGATGAATTATGGGGAAAAAATTAATTTGTTTTCAAACCACCCTTGGTCGTACCTGCAATCACGTGGTTACGTGAGGTGATCGCCCAAGGTCACCTCAAGGAGGGGCTTATCAGAAAAAGGGCTAGCACCCAAACTCAGATATTTCGGAAGCGCGAAGGGGAAGGTTGCGAGTACCGTTAGACCTGCTGATCCGGATTTTATGAGAAGAAAAAAATGGATACAGATTATTAACAGGTGCTTAACACAAAATATTAGAGATACAGTAAAATTGGTTTTCTATTCAATAACGAAATAAGCTAAAACTGTAAAATGCAGCGGAAACAAGCTTGCTGGAATGGTGGCGGCTTATCTCTGAGAAGAGATGTGACGACAACGCACATTCACAAGAAGAAGGTTACATTGAGGCTCTGAAGGCCTTTTTACAATAATAAAGAATGACAAAAACCCTAGACATCCAAAAACCTAACCCTAGGAGATGAAATGCCCAAAAGTCATGTGGGCCTCGTTTGGGTAAGCTAGTACATCAACTTCCCGGGGTCGTAACTTTTGCATACGATCTCCATTTTAGGTGTGTGATAGCCCGTTGGAAAGGTATCTCTGAGGAGATTCATTTTGGGGGATCAATTATTCCTTTGGATATAATTGAGGAGCTCAATTCCAAAAAACATTCATTTAGGCCCTCAAAATGGCTCCGGAAGTAAAAACTGCTAAAAATAGTAAATTGCCAAAAATGTCAGAAAACTGTTTTGAGCCAGTTGGAAAAGGTGGCTGGCCATTAATATCCATATGGATAAATCCTCCCTCCTTAGGAAGCAATGGTCTCCATTGCATTGAGGTCCCCCATTAGATGAGGAAATTTCTGTTGAATTTGGCCTCGGGTGAGCCACTTGCCTTGGTGCAGGAGCTGCCCTGCTTTAATGACTCGATAAAGATGGATCCTTTGTTGTCGAGTGCCCTTGATCTGTCTGTCCAAAATCTGATCATTGGATGCCTTTTGTATGCAGTCGGGGTTGAGCTCTATCGGTGTCAATTTTTCTACTACTTATGATCGAGGGGGTCAGATCGAAGGGGTGCTTGACCTGGCAGTGCAGAGGTACCCCTGTAGGTGAGGAGAAGATATCCGAGTATTCTTCCACGACCTTATCTACTTGCTTCTGCTGTGTGGAGAGGTCGGCCGCAGAGACCCTAGATGTGGCTGCGATCTTTCTCTTATTCTAAGAGAGAATCACGAAGAAAACGAACTTCCCCATCTGCTAGATGACCTTCCTGCATTGCTTAGCAGAGATCAAGGAAATAGCACTAGGTGGGACTGCCTCGGGTATCCTGTACAATTTCCTGTTCAAAGTAATAATAACACTACGAGGCTTAGACTCATATACAGCATGACATTTCCATAAATAAGGTTGGCCCAAAAGAACATCACAAACTTCAAGAGGAGCAACATCACACAATACCTCGTCTTTGAAGGGAATGATGCCATACGACAGTCGACACTGTTGGCCGACGCGGAGATCGCTTCCTTGGCGGAGCCATCCAATGGTATAGGGTTGTGGGTGCAGCGTTGTTGGCAGGGCCAGTCGCTTGATGACCTCTGCTGAGATGAGTTTCTTCTGGCTATCGCTGTCAACGATGAAGTGCAGCGGGGTGTCTTTTACCCACATCTGTGAATGGAAGAGGCACTCTCCTTCTTCTGGCTTGTCTAGTTCACTAGGCTAGATCTTGGTGGTAGCAACAGTGGCACTGGGTTCCGCATCAATGATCCGTCTTCCCCTTTTTGGTTATGTCTCGGAGTCAAAATCTCCATCTGATTCATAGGATTTCACTTTGGCCACCAGTGACTGCTTTGAGCGACAGTCAGCAGTGTTATGACAAGGGATCTTATGGAAGTCGCACCACTTCCCGATATCTTTCTTTGTCTTTCCGGTGTCCTTCTTTGCTTGCGGATTGTACTGGTTGTCTTGATACTGTCCATATTTTCTCTGTCCTTTGTTCACTGGGTTGGGGCCGCCCTTTCCTGGCTTTTGTTGTGAGGGGTTCCCAGGCCCAAATTGCCACGTCTTTTGTTTGAGATTCTGCTCGATTTTGACGGCATATCGATAGGCCGTGCCCAAGGATGGGATGTCTAGAAATTCCATTTCAGTATGGATGTATCTATGCAGAGCACCGCGATATTTGAGCACTAGATGTTTCTCTGAATCTTTGATACCCAACTTGGTGCGCAAGGTATGGAAGATATTTGTGAAATCTGGCACTGCTTGGTCTCTTTCTTACCGCAGTGTTATTTGGTATACAGGTCATCATAACTTCCGACAAGGTAGTACTGTTCCTTAATAGCATCCCTGAAGGATTCCCAGGTGGCCGTGAGTGAAAATAATGAGATTTCCTCTGTTTCCTTTTGCTCACAGAAATTTTCCCACCAATCTTTGACATGGGGAACGACTTTGAGGAGCGCAAAAGTAATCTTTTCTCTATTCGAAAATTTATGAACAGAAAAATACCCTTCTAGTAGATTCAACCACTTGTCTACAGCATCTGCATCTATCTGACCTTCAAATATAGGAATATCAAAGTTTATTTGTACCTTGAAGGGGGCGACACCTCCGTTCGAAGAATATGCATTGCCTGTTGGTAGTCGTCGAAGGATTTGTGCGAAACTATCCATCATCTCGTTCCTCTGTTGCGTGAGGGCTTCCTCAATCAACAATTTGAAAGGATCTTCTGTCCCATTGTCTTTATTTTCTCCTGCCATGGGAGGTTGCTGGGGCGTGCGAGAGCTTCTGTCCTCAAGAGAAACAAGCTCGAGACCCAACTCTTTGTACTCCGACCTCGTTGGGGACATGCATTAAGACGACAAGGAGCAGACCGCTCTGATACCACTGATCCGGATTTTATGAGTAGAACAAAATGAATATAGATTATTAACAGGTGCTTAACACAAAATAACAGAGATACAATAAAACTGGTTTTGTATTCAATAACGAAATAAGTTGAAACTGTAAAATGCAGCGGAAACAAGCTTGCTGGAATGGTGGCGGCTTATCTCTGAGAAGAGATGTGACGGCAGCGCGCATTCGTAAGAAGAAGGTTACAATGAGGCTCTGAAGGAATTTTTACAATAAGAAAGAATTCCAAAAACCATAGACATCCAAAAACCTAACCCTAGGAGATGAAACGCCCAAAAGTCATGTGGGCCCCGTTTGGGTAAGCTAGTACATCAACTTCCCGGGGTTGTAACTTTTGCATACGATCTTCGTTTTAGGCGTGTGATAGCTCGTTGGAAAGGTATCTCCAAGGAGATTAATTTTGGGGGCTCAATATTTCTTTTTCTATCATTGAGGAGATCGATTCTGAAAAACCTTAATTTAGGCCCTCAAAATGGCCCCGGAAGTAAAAACTGCTAAAAATAGTAAATTGCCAAAAATGTCAGAAAACTGTTTTGAGCCAGTTGGAAAAGGTGGGTGGCCATTGATATCCATCTGGAGCACCTGCACCAAGATGTCAAAAGGTTTTGTGTTTAATTACAGAATGAGACCATAAAGGTATCAGAGATTCGTTTGGCTCCAGAACCGGAGATCCTTGACTAGGAGGTCGGGCTGGTTCCCCGAATTTCCAAATTAGAAATCGTAAAGAGAGAGGATTTGTTCCTGTAAGGAGAACATAATTTTTTTTTACTTTTTACCCCATCATGGGTGTGTTACAACATTGCTAGATCCCAATGATTCACTTTTCCTTGATTTGGATTCTCAAATGAGAATTATGGTCCATGTATAATCCTTGGCAACCAAGTTCATTTCTATTGGAAACCTTTTGTTAAAATCCATTTCTACACAAATATGTGCATATGTAGTGTCAAATCTATGTTACATCTCCTTACTTCTAGCATGGAAAATTCTAAGGGAAATTCTAATATTAGTAAGTGATTCATAACCCCCAAAATGGAGAGGAATATTGGGGATCATAACCCAAATAGGAGCCATGGAGAGAGAATCAATCACATGGTTGAAAGATAGAGTCCAAGCCCTCATGCATGGATCTGAGTTGCCC
>ML793393.1:134777-148779 GCA_009831015.1 Picea engelmannii
CTGTGTTGAACATAGGGGAGACTCTCGTCCCATGTACATGGATGCCTAGAATTGTACATGCACATGATGTGCACAATCATCTGATTGATGACCTTTGTTTGATCGTTGGTTTGGGGGTGGAAAGTAGTGGATTTTGTTAGCTTGGTGTCCAATAGAGACAAGAGACTCGACCAAAATTTGTTTAGGAACCTGCTGTCCCAGTTGGAGATGATGGTCTAGGGTATCCCAAAGTGGACCCACACTCATTTGAAGAAGAGCTTGGAAATATCTATCGCTGTGATATTCTTCTTGCAGGTTGTGAGGATGGCCATCTTTGAAAACTGATCAATGACCACAAATACACAGTCATTTCCTTGCTTGGTGGACGACAAGCCAGACATGTAATCCATTGAGATGGATTCTCAAGGCTTCTCGAGAATAGGAAGAGGGGTGTATAAGCCTTGATTCTTGATGGTTGGATTGGCAATGGAATAGGAAATGAAAGATCTGATATATTTGTTGACATCGTGTCGAAGTTTTGGCCAATAAATTTTTTTTTGAAGAACGACCACAGTTTTATCCATGCCAAAATGTCCTACCACTTGACTGTAGTGGGCTTCCCAAATCAGCTTTGCATGCTTTCTTGTAGGAACATAGAGATGGCCCAGGTAGCATAAGAGTTTGTCTTGAATGTGAAAATCAATGACAATTGCACCTATACCCAAGAGATGATAGGTGGTGGCGAAGTCCAATTATTGTTAATAAAGTTGGAGCCACTCAGATGCTTCATGTCCATAGGAATGGAGCATAGTGGTGACTGCAGCCACAAGAGGCTGACTGAGGCAGTCAACGACATGATTGGAGATACGTATCTTATACTTTATGTTGATATGGAACTCTTGCAGGTAAGTGGACCACTTATGATGGAGGTCGTTCTACAATTTCCCCTGTGTCTATATAAACTACAGAGGCTTGTGATCAATTTGTATGATCATCTCTTTTACCAGAATGTAATGTTTCCATTGATGACATGCTTGTGATGGAATACAATTCATTGTCATAGGTGGGATATTTCCGGACAGTTTTGGAGAGTGTCTCACTATGGTAAGCCACCAGATGCCCGTGCTGAGTGAGAATTGTGCCCATAGAATAGTCAGATGCATCTGTCTCAATCTCGAATGGTTGTTTCATGGAGATGAGCACAAACAATTCTTTAGATCATCGAATACTCGTTACTTCTCCTTCCCCCACAAGAACTTTTCCCTACCACCGACCTTGGTCACCTATCTTAGGTCTCATGCAATATGGGAGAATCCCAACACGAACCGTCAGTAGAAGTTGGCTAGTCCCAAGAAGATGAAAAGCCTGATCAGTGTGGTCGAGGCTGGACAGTCACAGATGACCTGGATCTTAGCTGGATCAACATGTACCCCATGCTCATCAACAATGTAGCCCGCGTATTGGACCTTGTTCATGCCAAAAGAGCATTTTTCCAAGTTGACATATAACTTGTGTTGTCGCATAGTGCTGAAAACCTGCTGAATATGTCACATGTACTCCTCCCACATCCTACTAAAGATGAGGATTTCATCCAAATATACCACCACAAAGGAGTTTTTGAAGGGTCTCAATACATCATCCATCAACCTCATGAAAGTGGTTGGTTCATTTTTTAAGCCAAAGGGCATGACTAGCTATTCAAGGAGACCTTATTTAGATTTGAAGGTTGTCTTCCATACATCAGTTGGTTCAATGGGAACCTAGTGGTAGCCAGACTTTAGGTCAATCCTGCTGAAGAAATTTTCCCCCTTGAGTTGGTCAAGAAGGTCATGAATTCTGGGAATGGGGTACCGGTTCCTGACTTTGATTTTGTTTAAGGCTTTGTAATCAATGTAGAGTCGCCACATTCCATTCTTCTTCTACACCAGTAAAATCGAGCTTCCACAAGGGGAGGAGTTGGGTTTGATGTGCCCCTTTTGAAGTAGCTCTTGGATCTGTCACCCGATTTCGTCATTTTCCATCAATGAGCGATGATAGATTGGTCCATTAGGTAGAGGTGTGTCGATGGTCATATAAAATGGATTCTTGGCTTGGTAGTGTGTCGGTACCCCTGTAGGTGAGGAGAAGATGTCTCTTTATTATACCACGATATCGTCCACTTGATTTTTCTGCAAAGAGAGGATCTGTTTAGAGGCCACGGATGTGGCGGCGACCTTCTGCTTACTGTGAGCATGAATCATAAATAAGACAAACTTCTCGGTCTATGAGATGACCTTACTGCATTACCTAGAAATAATTAAAGAAACAACAGTAGGCAGTGCTACCTATGGTATCATGTACAATTGTCTACCCAAAGTAATAATAACACTACGGGGTATAGACTCATACACGACATGACGCTTCCACAAATATGGTTGTCCTAAAAGAACATCACAAACTTCAAAGGGAGCAATATCACACGGTACCTCATCTTTGAAAGGATTGATGTCATAGGGAATATGACATTGTTGACCGACACAGATATCTCTTCCTTAGCGAAGCCAACCGATGGTATAGGGTTGCGTGTGCGGTGTCGTTGGCAGGTCCAATCGCTTGATGATCTCTGCTGAAATCAGGTTCTTTTGACTACTGCTATCGATAATGAAATGAAGCGGATCCCCCTTTACCCACATCTGCGAGTGAAAGAGGCTTTCCCCTTCCTCTGGTTTTTCTAGTTATCTTGTCTAGACTTTGGTGGTAGAGACAGTGGCACTGGGTTCAACATCGATAATCCTCTCCCCTCCTTCAAGATTTGATTTGGAATTAGAATCGACCTATGACTCGGAAGCCTTCAGTTCAATGATGAGGGACTACTTGGAGAAACATTCTTCGGTGTTGTGCCAAGGGCTTTTATGGTACCCACACCATTTCCATCTGTCCTTCTTCATCTTCTCATTTCCCTTCTTCTATTCCGTTTTGGAATGGTTGTCCTAAGGGTATCCATCTTGAGTTGGTCCCTTGTTATGTGGGTTTGGGCTACATCTTCCCTGCTTCGGTTGTGAGGGGTTTGCAGATCCAAACTTTCTCCTTTTCTTCTTAAATTTATGCTCGATCTTGACAACATATCTATAATTCGTTCCCAATGAGGTGATGTCGAGAAACTCCATTTTTGTTTGATTGTATATATGCAAACAATTGCAGTATTTGAGCACCAGATGATGCTCAGAGTATTCGATACCCAATTTCGTGCATAGGGTATGGAAAATATTGGTGAAATATGGTACTTTATGGTCCCTTTATTGACGTAGGGTGGTCCATGTGGTGTATTGGTCCTCGTAGCTTCCAATAGGGTAGTATTTTTCTTTAACGACATCCTGAAAAGAATCCCATGTAGGTGCCATCACAAACATTGCAAATTCCAACACGACCCTTTTCTTAGAGTAAGTATCCCACCAGTCTTTAACATGGGGAACGACCTTGAGGAGTGAAAAAGTGATCTTTTCCCTATCCGAAAAAGTGTGGACCAAAAAATACCCTTCGAGAAGATTCAACCATTTATCTACAACATCCGCATCTATCAATCCTTCAAATAATGAAATATCAAAATTTACTTGTACCTTGAAGGGGGTTTCATGTCCGCTTGATGAAGATGCTTCTCCTATGGACAGTCGTCGAAGGATCTGCGCGAATTTGTCCATCATTTCGTCCCTTCGTCATGCAAGGGCTTCCTCGAGCAAAATTTTAATAGGATCTCCTGCTCCATCATATTTATTTTCGTCCCCCATGGGTTTTTTTCTGGCTCTGCATGATCGATATTGTAATGGCTCGATTGGTTCATGTCCCAAATTCTTCTACCCAGGTCTTATTGGGGACATGCACAAGGAAAAATAAACGAAGAGAAGACCGCTCTGATACCACTGATCTAGATTTAGGAGCAGAATGAATTGATTAACAGACTGAATACAATAAACACGGAGATATAAAGAATAACATAGATATCCGGTGAACAATATCTTCTATTGAATAATGAAATAGGATGAAACTGTAAAACTGCAGAACTGAAACACTTGCTTGAATGGTGGTAGCTATCTCTGAGAAGAGATGTGGCTTCTACGCGCATCTGTCTGAGTAGAATGGATTACAATGAGGCTCCAGAGGCCTTTTTTATATTACTCATGAATTCCAAAACCCTATACATCCAAAAACCTAACCCTAGAAGGTGAAACGCCAAAAGTAATGTGGGCCCCTATCAGTAATTTGGTGTAAGTTGGTACCTCAACTTCCTAGGGTCATAACTTTTTCATACGACCTTCGTTTTAGGCGTGTGGTATCCCGTTAGAAAGGTATTTTAGAGAAATACACATTACACCATAAACAATCCAACTCTTTCCACATTTTTTCTGTGGCTAGCTAAAGAAACAACGTTTAGGGCCCCAAAACGGTCCTGGAAGTAGAAAAAATACAAAATAATCCACTTGGATTAGGCGAGAGGCCACCAATATCCACCTAGAGCATGTGTGGGGATTTAGACAACCCCAGAAGTGTAGAACCCACAATTACAAATAAGTACAGAAGAACGTGCTAAACAAAAACAAACAAGAGGACCTAGTTGAAATAGGTGGGTGGCCACCAATATCCACCTAGATCAAAATGATACTCCAAATATCAACACTGGTTATATGGATCCAAATATGTAGAACTAGACAAAACATCATCCACTAGTATTGGAAAATAATAAAAATAAATAAGTGTATGCATAGAATACTCTTTCCTACTCTCTAGGATGTGCTCCACATAAGGTGGAGTAGATTCATCTAATAAAATATGAAAGTGGTTGTCATCCCATAAGTGACAACTATCTATATACCAGTCATCAAAATCAACCCCAAAATAATACCAAGCATATGTTTCTTGATTATATTCTATTATGGTGTAATGGTTGATGATCTCCATGTTATATCACTCCTACCTTGCAAGTTTGATCTCTTTAATATTTTGAATTTTTGTGTTGAGGGCTTCCATCTCCCATCGACTTCATTAAGGCACATGAGGATTTGAGAGAGAATATCCATTGGAAACACCACATATCATATAAAAAAGAAATATCTAAAATATCATATCCAAAGGCATTGATCTGGTATGAATATGATCACCCTATCAAAAGGTATGATCTCTACAGTTCCCCCATCATCACAAACAACCAGAATGGTTGATTTTAAATCAACAATATATTCATTTTTAGAGATCCGATTCAGACGATTGTTTTCTGAAATTGGTTTATTTTGCGAGATGAAATCACATCTAAAATATTTTGGGATAATTATGGACCAATTTCTATATAAACCTCCAAAATCGTGCAATTGTCCTCAGAAAAACCCTAAAAAATTGTTGATTTTAAATCAAAGAAATCTTGCCCTCCTAAGTTTCGATTCAAGCGATTGTTTTTTGAAAGTAGTTTTTTTAATGAGGGGAACTCATTTATACAACTATATTCATCAAATTAGTCACATAAATCTACAAGATTTGACCTGAGTGTCACAACCTTCTTTTTCTTCTTTGAAAAATCTGCAAAATAGAAAACATTTGCCTCCTTTTCTCCATCGAAGAAATATCTCTAATACCACTTGTTAAGTACCAAATATATGAAAATAAAATAAATACACGATATACAAAAATAAATATGGAAAATCCCACTTATTAATATGAAAACCCTTAGGGTAGGGAAACACCATACAATAGATCATTTTAAGGAAGGGATCCACTCTTGATAACGTGCCTCTTCAAGGGGGAAACCTCCTAATGAGCTTTGATCCAAAATAGAATACTTCATAACATGCCCATTACATTGTTTACACTTCTTTATATAATTCTACCCACCACCTAATAACATTCTAGAGGAGGAATCTTCTAGTAGGCAAAACCTTCTAGTAAGTCCTCTTACATTTATTGCATTCAAACTATGACTTATTTATTAAAAGTGGCCTTCATACATAATAATACATCTCTAGTATTATTCCCCTTGGGTACCTCCCTAGGTAACCCATATTACTCCCCTAGCTACACTGCAATTGTTTCCAATAATTTCTTTCATATTATCCTTGAATATATGAGTAAATGAGAACAAACTATGAACACAAAAAAGTTAAAAAAAAATACTTTTTAGGATACGTTTTGATGTAGTTTTTTATTATTATCATCAAATGTAGAGTTCCAATGCTCTTTTTCTTCTTAACTACTTTCGTCCATTCCTTCAAGTCCTAGGTAGGAATCTGTAACACCTAGTTTCCCCCAGTTTTTAAATATAACTATATTGGCCAAGGAAATGTGGAAAACCTAAAAGTGTGAATGTTTGATTTAATGGGCCTTGGTACAAAAGGTCGATGAATGCAAATTCTGTTATTTTAATAGGAAATGGTTACATGCTACATGATTGTTGAAAGAGGGGAAGTGATAAGAGAAAACCACGAATGGTATGAAAAGGTGGTGGAGGGGACCAGGAATGGTTGTGTTAACCTCCACCGAACAAGTACCATGCTGGAATTAATTGCTTAGATCAGAACAACCCTCTAACCCGGGAATGAATTACAGTTGGGCTGGTAGGTGGGAAGACCTCCACAAGAGTTAATGAGGGGATGGGGAAGACCACCCATCCGTAAGGCTTCCAGACCTAACCACAGACTGGGAATTTCAAGACATACACAATATTGCTGAGAAAGGCAAGAAAGGAAGCATGGTGGGAAGGGGAAAGACATAAAAAGAGTGCAGGGAAGTGAGTTCTGATCCCAAAAAATAGAGACTGAGCCAGGAGAAGGAGAGTAACCTTCGTCCCCATCTATTTATGTATTGGGAGAAGGAGAGTAACCTTCATCCCTAACTTTCGTTGAGATGGAAGAAAGAGATTTAATCTCAAAGAATTGTGGTCTAAGCTCAAGGGTGGCCAGTGATAAATCCATTGGGAGTGAATAATCCTATGGTTGGGTGGAAAAAATCACCCCTTTCAGTAGTCGCATCATGCCTTATGGTTCTGATAAGTGTTTTCTTGCCTTGTGCTTTGAATTGTAATTAATGGATGCATGTGAGTATTCATATGTCTATAAATGGTTCTTTTCTGTATTAAACAATTAAGTTATGAGTATGCATTTGTTTCCTCGAGAACCTATACTCCTGCTTGATTTTTCCATATGCTCAAGTTTAATTACTCGAAGGCGCTTTCCCCGGGGAATTACATCATTGTTCTAAGAGTCAGAGCAAGTCTCTTGGCATAGCTACTATTTTGGTAACCTTACAAGTTACCTTCCTGTGATTCAGAGATTAAAGCTCTGGGAGTTGGGAAGGTGTTCCCTTCAGACCATTAGTCTAGGAGACTTTGAACTTGCGCCTAATTCGTCAACCAAAAACTTGATTAAGAGCAGGGTTTATAGCCCAGGAGTTATCTGAAGGCCCATGTGACCCGGGTCTAGGAACCCTGTGTAAAAAGGAGTTAGCTGATGAAGGTTTCGGGACCTTTGGAACTTGAAGCACCGAGGTGTCAAATTTCACAATATCCAAGTTACCCGAACCACCGATGACTTAAGAATCGAGCAGTGGAGATGGAGGAGAATCGTTTAATGGGAGGAAAGGCCATCCCGATTGTCAAATCGATTCAAACACCCACTGGCGTTAATGAGTCAAACACCAACCGCTCGATTGAATCGACAGTTGGGTATCATTGCGGAGCGCAAAGGTGAAAGTAGCGTACGTGCTAGTTCGTGGCCTGCAATTCACCAACGTCATTGATCTCGTCAGACTAGAAGATTAACGACCCCAGTTAGACCAATTTGGGCAAGTACCTTAAAGATTGTGGTGGTTGAAATCTATGATAAAGAGTGCGTAGGTTGGGGCCCTGCAATTACTGCGAACTATCGATCATCGTTGACCTTCGACCTGAATTTGACGAGATCCATGAAATGCAAGGAGTGCATGAGAAATAGAAATCCCCAAGGACATCAAAATCAGAAATGATAGCACTTTTCATAAAGTGAAAATGAGGCCAAGAAATAGACTCGTAGGAGGAACAAAGGTCGAGGCCTTTTGAATACTTAGAAAATCCTTCTAAGTTAGAGGAAATCAAAAGTTCAGGAGGAAGAGCGTTAGTAGTCATTGGATTGCAGCACAAGGATCAACAGCCGTATGATCTAAGTAAGGTGCATAAGCCTTAGCTCTTTGCATTCACAGGGGAGTGAACTCACCAAAGTTCCGAAGTCCGAAGGAAATCTGGACCATCAAATCCCGAGGGACATGTGGCAACAGATTGTGAACTTCGGATGATCACTTCGAGAGTTTTAGTTGAGATTTGAGATTCCCAAAACCTGAAGTCTGAAGGAAATATGGAACATCGGATTCCAAAGGACACGTGGTGACAGATTGTGAATGTCGGATAGTTTATTCGAGAGTTTCAGTTGAGATTTGAAACTTCTGAAATCCAAAGATCCAAAGTAGATCGCAACCATAGAATCTAGAGGATAGGTGGCACGAATCTGTGGACTCTAGGCAAGGACCCAAAGTAAACAACAACAGTTAGATTGTCTGACGTAAATGTCAACTACCAGATCTAGAGGATAGGTGGCATGAATCTGTGGACTTCGGGAAAGGACCCGAAGTAAATGACAACTGTTAGATTGTACGAAGTAAATGTCATCCGTCAGATTCAGAGGATAGGTGGCACGAATCTATGGAGTTCGGGAAAGGACCAGAAGTAAAAGAAAACTATTAGATTGTCTGAAGTAAATGTTAGCCATCAGATCCAGAGGGTAGGTGGTGTAAATCCTTGGAATCTGGGTGAAGAACCGAAGTACATCCTATTCGTTGGCCGACAGGAGATACGTGTCAATAGATTAGAGATTTTGGGGATCATCACTTTGAAGTTTTCCAGGTGAGGAGTGAGACAAACTCCCGAAGTCCCGAACAACCTAAGTAGATAGGAACCATCGATCTGAGGAAGGACACATGTCATGATATCACGGACTCCAGGTAAAATGTTCCAGGAGAAATGCAGAGGGAGGAAAACTGAGATCTGAGATATCTGAAGGCTGAAGTCCCATAGGAGACAAGGGTTGTTGATTCAAAGAGGACACATGTTAATAGATCTTGAGCTCACTGGGGTTTTAGTTGAGAATTTATATCACCAAACCCTGAACCCCAAAGACCCGAAGCAAATCTGGACCGTCTAATCCAGAAGACACACGACAAAATTTTGTGAAATCCGGGTAAAGAGATGAAGTAAATCTCAATCGTATGATTGAAGTGGACATGCGGCATGAATCCACATACTTCGGGGAAAGGTGAAAGTTGAGACTTGAAGAGTCTAAAGCCCAAATATCCGAAGGGATTTCAACCATCGTATTAGAGGGAGACACATGTCAGTGGATCACCAACTCTGGATTAAAATCCAATGGGGAAAGGGTTTGAGATTTGAAACTCCCGAAGCCCAAACCACGAATTAAATCATGGACATTGATTTAAAAGGGTTAGATATGATCCGTAGAATTCGAAAGGATAGATCTGATTCGTTGGATCAGAAGCACCGTCAAGATCATCAGATCAATGGTAACATTGCATTGCAGGGATCGAAGGTGCCTGAACCTTAAAAAGTTGAGGGTGGGCCACAATCCTAACCATGGTTTTGGAGAAAGGACACATGGAGGCTCGGGATGAATTATGGGGCAAAAAGTAGTATGGTTTCAAACCACCCTTGGTCGCACCTACAATCGTGTGGTTACGTGAGGTGATTTCCCAAGGTCACCTCAAGGAGGGGCTTATCAGAAAAGGGGCTAATGCCCAAAGTCAGATATTTTGCAAGCACAAAGGGGAAGGTCGCAGGTACCATTAGACCTACACAAGGAATTCAAAAGGGTCTCTGTTTAATTAGAGAATCATACCATCAAGGTATCATAGAGTTGCTTGGCTCCAAAACCAGAGATCCTTGACCGGGAGGTCATCCTAGTTCCCCGAATTTCCAAATTAGTAATCGTAGAGAGAGAGAGGATTTGTTCCTGTAAGGAGAACGATTTTTTATTTTATTTTTCGCCCCATTGTGGGTGTGTTAAAAATAGGTCTCAGAGCATGGTTACAACACTTGGCTTTCTTAGTCTCATGGACGAGTTTCTTAAAAACCATATTTAGAGTAATTTTAAGAGTGGCGCCTTGTCTTGCCTCCTTCTTAATGTGGTTGCTTAAATTTTTATTGAGGAAAAGAATGAAACTTTCTACTGTGTGTGTGCATTTAAGGAATTTGAGCCATGTATTGTTCATAAACTATTATTTAACAATAAGTGTTTTTGTCATCACTCGAGCAGTCAGTAAACCACGAGAAAACTTCAAAACTAAAGGATGGTGACATGTCATGAAGTGGGGGATGTCTCCCACAATAGAGAGGAAGAATCTGACGAAAGGAAGGTGGTGGAAACCCCTCCGGATCTGGCTAAAAATGTAAGGAGCCTCAGGAACGAATTAAATAGTTGCAAGGCTGACAATGAGAGATTGATAAAGGAGAAAGAAAAGAAAACATAAATTAACACAGTCTTGCTGCAGAGCTTATCCGGCATACAGAGGCAACTACAGCATGAACCCGCAACTAGTCATATGGACCGATGACATGAGAAGAGAAGTCAAAGTCCACCTGATATCCAAAATCATGACCACACTAGGAGAATTACCTCAAAGAAGGCCCAACCTAGAGGCAGGGGACACTCATCGACATAGTCGTTTGGAAAGAAAGATGGAAACTCCTAAGGATCTTCTAGTAGCAGAGAGATCTCACATTCTCAAACTAAAGAAAGGAAGCATAAGCATTCCAAAAATCATGACCCTGAAGAGTTCAAGAAATCCAAACCACCCTCTTTCAATGGAGATATTAAGAAGGTAGAAGAGGATGAAGTTTAGCTGCTTTGTTTAAAGAAGTACTTCAAAGTCCAGGATTTCTGAAAACTTGAAGGCTCGAATAACCATCTTCAACCTGAATGGAAAGGCTTCCATTTGGTGGGAAGACCTTAGGAATGTGAAAGGATTCCATGAGAAGGACTTGTCATGGAAACAGTTTGAGAAACCATCTGGAAGGCAAGGTATTGTTATGAACAGTTCAGGAATAAGGCAAGACCTCACGAGGACTGGAAGAAGAGGAGTAGTTCAGGTTTCAAGAAGAAGGGTTTTAAATCCTCAAGATTTAAGACCTATGGAAAGGATTCTAGAATGATCCTTCCTACTAGAAGTGTGCATCAACAAAATTTACCCTCTCAAAGTGTAAATAAACCTTTTAAGAAAGTCCCAGGAAAGGCCGATAACCTAAAGAAGGAACCCTTAAAATGTTGGGGTTGTGGGGAAGATCATCGGTTGAGGGACTACCCACACAAATAACAGAATAGTAAGAGAGTCTACATATCCAAGAATCTACCACCGTCAATGATGTGGTGATGCAGGAGCATCCACACTTCATAAAGAGAGCCAACGCGTGGAGTAAAGAACATACAGTTGGACAACGCCAGCACATATATTTTTGAAATACTTGGAAAGTTGTTGCGCCGCCATTTAAATGAAGGCATTCAAAGCCGGGTGAACTTGTATTATATTATAGATAGGAAGGCATTTAATAGTTTTAATGCTGTTAGATAGGAATTAACTATAGATTAGACAGTTTTTCTTTCGAGAGGGAAAACGGAATATAGGCACCCTCCTTTGTATCATTGTATTATCATTCCTTCATTCTGAAGGAAAGAGCAAGCAGAGAACTTGTGAAGAACACCCATGTACAGATTGAATTAATAGAAGAAAGACTTTGATTCAATTCCATGGCTGTGTTTGTTTTCTGTGTGTTGTTGATATTATGTTGTTGCATACTTGCTTCTTTTTATGCCTTTCTTCTATATGCTGCATATGTTATTGCATGTCAGGTTCGAAACCTGAGAGAATGAGGAAATAAGTTTCAATTGTTTCTCTGTTTGAGCCAGGAGTTTCCTGCATATAGTGCAGTTGAATTCCTTCGCATAGAGTGCGTCGAGGAGGCTCTACAGTTAAACTCTCATTCTCGCTCACCCAGAAGTTGAATTGGGTTGACAGGGCGTGCAGGTGAAGTGCAGGTCAAGGTCGAAGCCTCAGCAAGGTGTCTGAGCAAAGGAAGGTAGGGACTGTTGTCTCTATGGACGCGCAGGGTCTGGACGACTTCGACACTTTGAGAGTTGTTGGAAGTCGAGCACGTAAAATGCGTGTGGAAGGCCTCAGAAGGAGTCCGGGACATCAAGCTCAGGAGGGATAGTTCATTCTCGACATAGTGAGAATACACCCAGGAAATATTCCTCAAGAGGAAGAGAATCAACGACTTGAATCGTCGGGGAGGTTTGCGAAATCCCGATGATCGTAGGATCGTGGGGAAGCTGCACGAGGTTTATTCCTTTAGCGCAGGAGGTAAGACCCAACGCCCATCGAGGTTCGGCGTTCGGAGGTTTGTGAGGTAAGAGTTTATACCTTACGAAATCGCGAGTCGCGATTTCCTGAATTTATCGGGGCCGTTGATCGTGACAAGGATAGGTGGCATGAATCTGGAGAATCGGGGTTTCGGTATTCGGGGTTTTCAAATACAAAGAACCCGAACAGTTGAAATTGCGATTCCGCAATCCCCGATCACACGAGTGGAGGAGTGACGTGGCAAAGTGGGACCATAAGAACTGGTGGAGTATAGGTGTCATCAGAGTTCGGGGTTCGACGTTTTGCAGTGTAAGTGAACCATAACATTACCATTGCCGATTCCCGATAGGGAAATCCTCGATGCGCGAAAGCGTTGACTGTTGACTATCGGGGTTCGGGGGTTGGAGCTGTAGGTGAATCATGTTCACATGAACCGTGAATCCCCGAATCATGATCTCCTGAGTTTCGAAGGGGAGATCACCGAAGGAGTTTACTGTGGGTAACTCTAGAGGGGAGTTGGAAGAGCTTGTAACTCTTCGGGCCTGGGTTGAGAGAAGGTCCTGGTGGAAGCGGTTGCTCACGGAGGGGCAGGCTGCATCATGTGACTAGGATCATGTAATGAATCTATGCAGCCTTGGACAATAGTCAAGCCGACCACCAAGCTTTAGTAATGGAGCTGGAAGGTATGATCACCAACCATCTAGTTTCTATTTTAATTGACCTTGGTTCTAGTTTGAGTTCTTTGGCACCTTAGACTGATGATAAGTGTAAACTACAACCAGTTAGACATGTTAAGTCATGGTTGGTATGACTAGCCACTGGGACCAAAAGGAAAGTGGAAAAGGTCATACCAGTCTGCCAATTCATCATGGGTGGATTTCCCACCCAAGTGACCCTTAACATACTTCCCCTGGGATCTTATGACTTGTTGATTGGTATGGATTAGTTGGATTATTATAAAAAAAAGGTGGATTATTACCATAAAACTTTATGATGTGCAAATGAAGAAGGGGGAAAGATAACCCTCAAAGGGATTCAAAATCCTGTCTCAGTAAGACAAATATCAACTCTTCAAATGAAAAAGTATTATAGAAAGGGGTGTCCTCTATATGCAATACAGGTGTTGGAATCTGTTGAGGAGACAAACCAAACCTAAAAGATCACCCCATATTAAGAGAATACAAGGACGTATTCCTAGAAGAGGTAGCAGGTCTACCTCCAAGAAGGGATATTGACTTCTCGATAGAACTTACACCAAGAGCGGTGCCAACATCTAGAATGCCATATAGGATGAGTATGCTAGAGCTAGTTGAGCTCAAGCTACAACTAAAGGAGATGATGGACAAAGGTTACATCCGACCCAGTGTATCTCCGCGGGGAGCGTGCGTCTTGTTTGTGAAAAATAACTATGGCACACTTCGACTGTGCATAGATTATAGACAACTCAATAAGACAACCATACAGATCAAGTACCCCTTACCAAGAATCGATGACTTGTTCAACCAATTGGGAGGTGCTTCCATATTCTCAAAGATTGACTTAAGGTATGGATACCATCAAGTCCAGATCAAGGATGAAGACATCCACAAAACAACCTTCAGGACAAGGT
>ML793393.1:181667-211225 GCA_009831015.1 Picea engelmannii
GAGAGAATAGGGGGTAGATGGGGGAGAGAGAGGGGGGGTAGAGAATATTTCATGTTAACATGAATGCACATGTGTTCCTGTTAATAATAACGTGTGCGTACTTTAGGAATGCATGCACGTTCCTAAATAATAGGTGTTATTTTTATTTCAATTTGTTTTAGGAACATGCACGTGTTTCTCAGGAACATGTGTGCCTTATTGAGAACATACAGACATTATTTGGAATGTGACTACATGGCTTGCTGAGTGAAGGTTTGGGTTTTGTCGAACTTATCACATCAGGAACTCATGTGTGTTCCTAGAAACGTGCACGTGTTCTTGCGAGTGCACATTCTTGCTCACCTCATTTCCACTTTATCGTCCACCAACTTCGTGCACTCACCCATATATATATATATATATATATATCATCGTCATGCTTCTTCTTATCCATGTAATTCCTCATTTCCTTAAATAAACAATCACTAAAAAATTTAGTTTCTACTTCTGGTTCACTGCAACTTTGTAGATCGACCTGACCTCCCAACTCTTTGGACAAAAAATCCCTTTCTCTTTAGAAAACAACTCCCTTTCTCTTTGGAAAACAACTCCATTTAGTACAATATCGTGCAGATTGGCTACTCAAACATTTCACGATCCAACAACAAACAAATTTATATCACGTAGCATTCTACTATTCAAATGGAGTTTGAATTTGTCTGTCAAAATTATGACAGAGTTATATCAAAATGGAGAAGAAGATAAAACGTTCTATTATTCAAATGGGGGTTGAATTTGTCACATAAATTCTTGAGCATTATAGGGTGCAAGCAGTATGGTTAAGTGATATCATGTAGCATTCTATTATTCAAATGGAGTTTGAATTTGTCTGTCAAAATTATGACAGAGTTATATCATTTCAAAAGGGGGTTGAATTTGTCCCATAAATTCTTGAGAATTATAGGGTGCAATCAGTACGGTTAAGTGATATCATGTAGCATTATATTATTCAAATGAAGTTTGAATTTGTTTGTCAAAATTATGACAACATTATATCAAAATGTGGTGGTGGAGAAGAAGATGAACGTTCTATTATTCATATGGGGGTTGAATCGGTTAAGTGATATCATGTAGCATTCCATTATTCAAATGGAGTTTGAATTTGTCTGTCAAAATTATGACAGAGTTATATCAAAATGCGGTGGTGGAGAAAGAAGATAAACTCCTTCCAAGATCAAATGTGGCGGTGGAGATAGAGAAGTGGGTAAAGCTTCCTATGGGGCCCCGTGATACCCTCCTTCTTCAAATGTAACCAAACTTTGTCACCAACCTGAAATTGGTGTGGTACCCTGTGTTGATCATGGAACTGCTTGTACTTAGCATTAGATTTCTGTAAAATCTCCTGGACCTGTTGGAAGATGTGTTGAATCTTCTCAATGAATCTGGTGGCTTTGTCGCTCGCAGATTGATCATGGGAAGATTCTGTGTGGTGGAAAGAGGAAGTGAAACATGAATGGGTCCCAAGGGTTGGAATCCCAGACCCACCTGAAGTGGGCTATGGTCGATGGAGATATGGAGAGCCATGTTGTCACTGTGTTGAACATAGGGGAGACTCTCGTCCCATGTACATGGATGCCTAGAATTTTACATGCACATGATGTGCACAATCATCTGATTGATGACCTTTGTTTTATTGTCGGTTTGGGGGTGGAAAGTAGTGGATTTTGTTAGCTTAGTGTCCAATAGGGACCAGAGACTCGACCAAAAATTGTTGAGGAACCTATTCTCCCAGTTGGAGATGATGGTTTGTGGTATCCCAAAGTGGACCCACACTCATTCGAAGAAGAGCTTGGAAATATCTGTCGCTGCGATATTCTTCTTGAAGGTTGTGAGGATGGCCATCTTCAAAAACTGATCAACGACCACAAATACACAGTCATTTCCTTGCTTGGTGGATGACAATCCAGACATGTAATCCATTGAGATGGATTCTCAAGTCTTCTCGAGAATAGGAAGAGGGGTACATATAAGCCTTCATTCTTGATGGTTGGCTTGGCAATGGAACAGGAAGTGCAATATCTGATATATTTGTTGACATTGTGTCGAAGTTTTGGCCAATAAATTTTTTTCTGAAGAACGGCCACAGTTTTATCAACGCCAAAAGGTCCTGCCACCTAACTGTAGTGGGCTTCCCAAATCATATTTCCATGCTTTCTTGTAGGAACATAGAGATGGCCTAGGTAGCATAAAAGTCTGTCCTGAATGTCAAAATCAATGACAATTGTGCCTGTACCCAATAGATGATAGGTGGTGGCGAAGTCCAATTATTGTTAATAAAGTTGGGGTCACTTAGATGCTTCATGTCCATAGGAATGGAGCACAGTGGTGACTGTAGCCACAAGAGGCTGACTGAGGCAGTCAAATAAATGATTGGAGATACCTGTCTTATACTTGATGTTGATATGGAACTGTTGGAGGTAGGTGGACCACTTATGATGGTGGTCATTCTACAATTTTCCCTATGTCTGTATAAACTGTAGAGGCTTGTGATCAATGTGTATGATCATCTCTTTTACTAGAATGTAATGTTTCCATTGATGACATGCTTGTGATGGACTACATTTCTTTGTCATAGGTGGGATATTTCCGGACAGTTTCAGAGAGTGTCTCACTATGGTAAGCCATCGGATGCCCATGCTGAGTGAGAACTGTGCCCATAGAATAGTCAGATGCATCTGTCTCAATATCGAATGGTTGTTTCTTGGAGATGAGAACAAAGGATGATTTAGATCATCGAATACTCGTTACTGCTCCTTCCCCCACACGAACTTTTCCCTACCACCGCCCTTGGTCACCTAGCTGAGGTCTCATGCAATATGGGAGAATCCCAACATGAACCATCAGTAGAAGTTGGCTAGTCCCAAGAATATGCAAATTTCGATCAGTGTGGTTGAGGATGAATAGTCATGGATGACCTGGATCTTAGATGGATCAACATGTACCCCATTCTCATCAACAATGTAGCCCAAGTATTGGACCTTGTTCATGCCAAAAGAGCATTTTTCCAAGTTGACATATAGCTTATGTTGTCACATAGTGCTCAAAACCTACTGAATATGCCGCATGTACTCCTCCCACATCCTACTAAAGACGAGGATGTCATCCAAATATACCACCACAAAGGAGTTGGTGAAGGGTCTCAATACATCATCCATCAACCTCATGAAAGTGGCTGGTTCATTTTTTAAGCCAAAGGGCATGACTAGCCATTCAAGGAGACCTTCTTTAGATTTGAAGGTTGTCTTCCATACATCAGTTGGTTCGATGGGAACCTGGTGGTAGCCAGACTTTAGGTCAATCCTACTGAAGAAATTTTCCCCCTTGAGTTGGTCAAGAAGGTCATCTATCCTAGGAATGGGGTATTGATTCTTGACTTTGATTTTGTTTAAGGCTATGTAATCAATGTAGAGTCGGCACATTCCATTCTTCTTTTGCACCAGTACAATCGATCTTCCACAAGGGGAGGAGTTGGGTATGATGTGCCCCTTTTGAAGCAACTCTTGGATCTGTCGCTCGATTTCATCATTTTCCATCAATGAGCGATGATAGATTGGTCCATTAGGTAGAGGTGCATCAATGGTCATATAAATTGGATTCTTGGCTTGGCAGTGTGTCGGTACCCCTGTAGGTGAGGAGAAGATGTCTCTTTATTATTCCATGTTATCGTCCACTTGCTTCTGTTGCAAAGAGAGGATTTGTTTGGAGGCCACGGATGTGGCGGTGACCTTTTTCTTACTGTGAGCATGAATCATAAAGAAGACAAACTTCTCGGTCTATGATATGACCTTACTGCATTACCTAGAAATGATTAAAGAAACAACAGTAGGCAGCGCTACCTATGGTATCATGTACAATTGTCTACCCAAAGTAATAATAACACTGCGGGGTATAGACTCATACACGACATGACGCTTCCACAAATATGGTTGTCCTAAAAGAAAATCACAAATTTCAAAGGGAGAAATATCACACGGTACCTCATCTTTGAAAGGCTTGATGTCATAGGGCATATGACACTATTGGCCGACACTGATATCTCTTCCTTGGTGAAACCAACCAATGGTATAGGGTTGCGTGTGCGGTGTCATTGGCAGGTCCAACCACTTGACGACCTCTGCTGAAATCAGGTTCTTCTGACTACTGCTATCGATAATGAAATGAAGTGGATCCCCCTTTACCCACATCTGCGAGTGAAAGAGGAATTCCCCTTCCTCTGGTTTTTCTGGTTATCTTGTCTGGACTTTGGTGGTAGAGACAGTGGCACTGGGTTCAACATCGATAATCCTCTTCCCTCCTTCAAGATTTGATTTGGAATCAGAATCAACCTATGACTCGGAAGCCTTTAGTTCAATGATGAGGAACTACTTGGAGCAAAATTCTTCAGTGTTGTGCCAAGGGATTTTATGGTACTCACACCATTTCCACATGTCCTTCTTCGTCTTCTCATGTCCCTTCTTCTATTGTGGCTTGGAATGGTTTTCCTAAGGGCATCCATCTCGACTTCGTCCCTTGCTATGTGGGTTGGGCTACATCTTCCCTGCTTCGGTTGTGAGGGGTTTGCAGATCCAAACTCTCACCTTTTCTTCTTAAATTTATTCTCGATCTTGACAACATATCTATAAGCCGTTTCCAATGAGGTGATGTCGAGAAACTCCATTTTTGTTTGAATGTATCTATGCAAACAACTGCGGTATTTGAGTACCAGATGATTCTTAGAGTATTCGATACCCAATTTGGTGCATAGGGTATGGAAAATATTGGTGAAATATGGTACTTTATGGTCCCTTTATTGATGTAGGGTGTTCCATGTGGTGTACTGGTCCTCGTAGCTTCCAACAGGGTAGTATTTTTCTTTAATGGCGTCCTAAAAAGAATCCCATGTAGGGGCCATCACAAACATTGCAGATTCCTCCACGACCCTTTTCTCAGAGTAAGTATCCCACCAGTATTTAACATGGGGAATGACCTTGAGGAGTGAAAAAGTGATATTTTCCCTATACGAAAAATTGTGGACCAAAAAATACCCTTCGAGCAGATTCAACCATTTATCTACAACATCCGCATCTATTAGACCTTCAAATAATGAAATATCAAAATTTACTTGTACCTTGAAGGGGGTTTCATGTCCTCTTGATGAAGATGCTTCTCCCATGGACAGTCGTCGAAGGATCTGCGTGAATTTTTCCATCATTTCGTTCCTTCGTCATGCAAGGGCTTCCTCGAGCAAAATTTTAATAGGATCTCCTGCTCCATCATCTTTCTTTTCGTCCCCCATGGGTTTTTGTCTGGCTCTGCACGACCGATATTGTAATGGATCGATTGGTTCGAGTCCCAACTTCTTCTACCCAGATCTTATTGGGGACATGCACGAAGAAAAATAAATGAAGAGAAGACCGCTCTAATACCACTGATCCATATTTAGGAGCGAAATGAATTGATTAATAGATTGAATACAATAAACAAAGAGATATGAAGAATAACACAGATATCCGGTGAACAAAATCTTCTATTGAATAATGAAATAGGATGAAACTGTAAAACTACAGAACTAAAACACTTGCTTGAATCGTGGTAGCTATCTCTGAGAAGAGATGTGGCTTTTGCGTGCATCTGTCTGAGTAGAATGGATTACAATGAGGCTCCAGAGGCCTTTTTGATATTACTTATGAATTCCAAAACCCTATACATCTAAAAACCTAACCCTAGAAGGTGAAACGCCAAAAGTAATGTGGGCCCCTATGAATAATTTGGTACCTCAACTTCCTAGGGTCATAAATTTTTCATACAACTTTCGGTTTAGGCATTTGGTAGCCCATTAGAAAGGTATTTAAGAGAAATACACATTACACCATAAAAAATCCAACTCTTTCCACATTTTTTCTGTGGCTAGCCAAAGAAACAACGTTTAGTGCCCCAAAATGGCCCTGGAAGTACAACAAGATGAGTTGACATGAAAAAATACAAAATAATCCAGTTGGATTAGGCGAGAGGCCACCAATATCCACCTGGAGCATGTGTGGGACTTTAGACAACCCCATAAGTGTAGAACCCACAATTACAAAGAAGTACAAAAGAACGTGCTAAACAAAAACAGACAAGAGAACCTAGTTGAAATAGGTGGGTGGCCACCAATATCCTCCTAGATCAAAATGATACTCCAAAGATCAACACTGGTTATATGGATCCAAATATGTAGAACTAGACAAAACATCATCCACTAGTATTGGAAAATAATAAAAATAAATAAGAGTATGCATAGAAGACTCTTTCCTACTCTCTAGGATGTGCTCCACATAAGGTGGAGTAGATTCATCTAATAAAAGATGAAAGTGGTTGTCATCCCATAAGTGACAACTATCTATATACCAGTCATCAAAATCAACCCCAAAATAATACCAAGCATATGTTTCTTGATTATATTCTATTATGGTGTAATGGTTGATGATCTCCATGTTATATCACTCCTACCTTGCAAGTTTGATCTCTTTAATATTTTGAATTTTTGTCTTGAGGGCTTCCATCTCCCATCGACTTCATTAAGGCACACGAGGATTTGAGAGAAAATATCCATTGGAAAAACTACATATCATATAAAAAATAAATATCTAAAATATCATATCCAAAGGCATTGATCTGGTATGAATATGAACACCCTATCAAAAGTTATGATCTCTACAATTCCCCCATCATCACAAACAACCCTAAGAATGGTTGATTTTCAATCAACAAAATATTCATTTTCAGAGCTCCGATTCAGACGATTGTTTTTTGAAATTGGTTTATTTTGTGAGATGAAATCACATCTACAATATTTTGGGATAATTATGGACCAATTTCTATATAAACCTCCAAAATCGTGCAATTGTCCTCAGAAAAACCCTAAAAAATTGCTGATTTTAAATCAAAGAAATCTTGCCCTCCTGAGTTCTGATTCAGGCGACTGTTTTTTGAAAGTAGTTTTTTTTTATGAGGGGAACTCATTTATACAACTATATTCATCAAATTCGTCACATAAATCTACAATATTTGACCTGAGTGTCACAACCTTCTTTTTCTTCTTTGAAAAATCTACGAAATAGAAAACATTTGCCTCTTTTTCTCCATCGAATAAATATATCTAATACCACTTGTTAAGTACCAAATATATGAAAACAAAATAAATACATGATATAAAAAAATAAATATTTAAAATCCCACTTATTAATATGAAAAGCCTTAGGGTAGGGAAACACCATACAATAGATCATTTTAAGGAAGGGATCCACTCCTGATAACTTGCCTCTTCAAGGGGGAAACCTTCTAATTAGCTTCGCTCCAAAATATAATACTTCACAACATGCCCATTACATTGTTTACACCTCTTTATATAATGCTACCCACCACCTAATAACATTCTAGAGGAGGAATCTTCTAGTAGGCAGAACTTTCTAGTAAGTCCTCTTACATTTATTGCATTCACACTATGACTTATTTATTAAAAATGGCCTTCATACATAATAATACATCTCTAGTATTATTCCCCTTGGGTACCTCCCTAGGTAACCCATATTATTCCCCTAGATACACTGCAATTGTTTCCAATTGTCAGAGATACTCCCATGTCTAGAAAGATGAGTTTTTTTCCAACTTCCAAATTTAATTCTTCCAATAATTTATTTCATATTATCCTTGAATATATGAGTAAATGAGAACAAACTATGAACACAAAAAAGTTCAAAAAAAATACTTTTTAGGATACGTTTTGATGTAGTTTTTTTTATTATCATCAAATGTAGAGTTACAGTGCTCTTTTTCTTCTTAACTACTTTCGTCCATTCCTTCAAGTCCTAGGTAGGCATCTGTAACACCCTGTTTCCCCCAGTTTTTAAATATAACTATATTGGCCAAGGAAATACGGAAAACCTAAAAGTGTGAATGTTTGATTTAATGGGCCTTGGTACAAAAGGTCGATGAATGCAAATTCTGTTATTTTAATAGAAAATGGTTACATGCTGCATGACTGCTGAAAGAGGGGAAGTGCTAAGAAAAAACCATGAATGCTATGAAAAGGTGGTGGAGGGGACCAAGAATGGTTGTGTTAACCTCCACCGAACTAGTACCATGCTGGAATTAATTGCTTAGATCAGAACGACCCTCTAACCCAGGAATGAATTACAGTCGGGCTGGTAGGTGGGAAGACCTCCGCAAGAGTTAATGAGGGGATGGGAAAGACCACCCATCTGTAAGGCTTCCATACCTAACCACGGACTGGGAATTTCAAGTCACACACAATATTGCTGAGAAAGGAAAGAAAGGAAGTGTGGTGGGAAGGGGCAAGAACTGAAAAGAGTACAGAGATGAGAGTCGAAGCTCTCAGGTCCAAGGAAGGACTAAGAACAATGGAAGTGAGTTTTGATCCCAAAAAATCAAGACTGAGCTGGGAGAAGGAGAGTAACCTTTGTCCCCATCTATTTCTGTATTGGGAGAAGGAGAGTAACCTTAGTCCCTAACTTTTGTTGAGATGGAAGAAAGAGATTGAATCTCAAAGAATTGTGGTATAAGCTCAGGGGTGGCCAGTGATAAAGCCATTGGGAGTGACTGAGCCTATGGTTGGGTGGAAAAAAGAACCCCTTTCAGCAGTCGCATCATGCCTTATGGTTCTGATAAGTGTTTTATTGCCTTGTGCTTTGAATTATAATTAATGGATGCATGTGAGTATTCATATGTCTATAAATGGTTCTTTTCTGTATTAAATGATTAAGTTATGAGTATGCGTTTGTTCCCTTGAGAACCTATACTCCTGCTTGAGTTTTCCATATGCTCTAGTTTAATCACTTAAAGGCGCTTTCCCCAGGGAATTACATCACTATTCTAAGATTCAGAGCAAGTCTCTTGGCATAGCTATCGTTTTGGTAACCTTATCGGTTACCTTCCCATGATTTAGAGCTTAAAGATCTGCGAGTTGGGAAGGTGTTCCCTTTAGACCAGTAGTCTAGGAGACTTTGAATTTGTGCCTAATTCGTCAACCAAAAACTTGATTAAGAGAAGGGTTTATATCCCAGGAGTTATCTGAAGGCCCATGTGACCCAGGTCTAGGAACCTTGCATAAAAAGGAGTTAGCTCATGAAGGTTTTGGGACCTTTGGAACTCGAAGCACCGAGGTGTCAAATTTCACAATAGCCAAGTTACCCGAACCATCGATGACTTAAGAATTGAGCAGTGGAGATGGAGGAGAATCGTTTAATGGGAGGAAAGGCCATCCCGATCGTCAAATCGATTCAGACACCCACTGATGTTAACGAGTCAAACATAAACCACTCGATTGAATTGATGGTTGGGTATCATTGTGGAGCGCAAAGGTGAAAGTAGCATACGTGTTAGTTCGTGGCCCATAATTCACCAACGTCATTGATCTCGTCGGACTGGAAGATTAACGACCCCAGTTAGACCAAGTTGGGCAAGTACCTTCCAAATTGCAGGGTTTGAACTCTATGATAAAGAGTGCATAGGTTGGGGCCCCGCAATTAATATGAACTATCGATCATCGTTGACCTTCGACCTAAGTTTGACGAGATCCATGAAACGCAAGGAGTGCGTGAGAAATCGAAATCCCCAAGGAGATCAAAATCAGAAATGATAACACTTTTCATAAAGTTCAAATGAGGCCAAGAAATAGACTCGTAGGAGGAAAAAAGGTCAAGGCCTTTTGAATACTTAGAAAATCCTTCTAAGTTAGAGGAAATCAGAAGCTGAGGAGGAAGAGTGTCAGTAGTCGTTGGATTGAAGCACGAGGATCAATATCCATATGATCTAAGTAAGGTGCATAAGCCTTAGCTCTTTGCATTCACAGGGGAGTGAACTTGCCAAATTTCTGAAGTCCAAAGGAAATCTGGACCATCGAATCCCAAGGGACACATGGCAAAAGATTGTGAACTTCGAATGATTGCTTCGAGAGTTTCAGTTGATATTTGAGATTCCCAAAACCTAAAGTCTGAAGGAAATATGGAACATTGGATTCCAAGGGACACGTGGTGACAAATTGTGAATGTCGGATAGTTGATTCGAGAGTTTCAGTTGAGATTTGAAACTTCTGAAATCCAAATATCTGAAGCAGATCACAACCGTCGAATCCATAGGATAGGTGGCACGAATCTGTGGATTCTAGGCAAGGACCTGAAGTAAACAACAATAGTTAGATTGTCTGATGTAAATGTCAGCTGCCAGATCCATAGGATAGGTGGTGTGAATCTGTGGACTCCAGGAAAGGACCTGAAGTAAATGACAACCATTAGATTGTATGAAGTAAATGTCATCTGTCAGATCCAGAGGATAGGTGGCATGAATCTATGGACTCCGGGAAAGGACCAGAAGTAAAATAGAACCGTTAGATTGTCCGAAGTAAACATTAGTCGTCAAATCCAGAGGGTAGGTGGTGTAAATCCTTGGAATCTGGGTGAAGAACCGAAGTACATCTTGTCCTTTGGCTGACGGGAGATACGTGTTAATATATCAGAGATTTTGGGGATCATCACTTTGGAGTTTTCCAGGTGAGGAGTGAGACAAACTCCCGAAGTCCCGAATAGTCGAAGTAGACAGGAACCATTGATCTGAGGAAGGACACATGTCATCATATCATGGACTCCAGGTAAAATGTTCCGGGAGAAATGGAGAGGGAGGAAAGTTGAGATCTGATATATCCGAAGGCTGAAGTCCCGTAGGAGACAAGGGTTGTTGATTCAAAGAGGACACATGTTAATAGATCACGAGCTCACTAGGGTTTTAGTTGAGAATTGATATCACCGAACCCCAAACCCCAAAGACCCGAAGCGAATCTAGACCATGTTTTCCAGAAGACACATGGCACAATTTTGTGAACTCCAGGTAAAGACATGAAGTAAATTCAATCGTACAATTAAAGTTGACATGCGGAAAGAATCCACATACTTCGGGGAAAGGTGAAAGTTGAGACTTGAAGAGTTTGAAGCCCAAATATCCAAAGGGATTTCAACCGTCGTATCAGAGGGAGACACATGTCAGTGGATCACCAACTCTGGATTAAAATCCAGTGGGGAAAGGGTTTGAGAGTTGAAACTCCCGAAGCCCAAACCATGAATTAAATCATGGACATTGATTTAGAAGGTTTAGATCTGATCCGTAGAATTTGAAAGGATAGATCTGAGTCATTGGATCAGAAGCACCATCAATATCATGATATCAATGGTATCGTCTCATTGCGAGGATCGAAGGTGCATGAACTTTAAAAAGTTGAGGGGGGGCCGCAATCCTGACCATGGTTTTGGAGAAAGGACACATGGGGGCTCAAGATGAATTGTGGGGAAAAAAGTAGTATGGTTTCAAACCACCCTTGGTCGCACCTGCAATTGTGTGGTTACGTGAGGAGATTTCCCAAGGTCACCTCAAGGAGGGGCTTATCAGAAAAGGGGCTAATGCCCAAACTCAGATATTTCGCAAGCGCAAAGGGGAAGGTCACGGGTACCATTAGAATTGCACCAATAATTCAAAAGGGTCTCTGTTTAATTACAAAACGAGACCATCAAGGTATCAGAGAGTCATTTGTCTCTAGAACCGGAGATCCTTGACTAGGAGGTCAGCCTGGTTCCCTGAATTTCCAAATTAGTAATCGTAGAGAGAGAGGGGATTTGTTCCTATAAGGAGAACGATTTTTTATTTTATTTTTCGCCCCATCATGGGTGTGTTACAAATAGGTATCAGAGCATGGTTACAACACTTGGCCTGCTTAGGCTCATGGACAAGTTGCTTAAAAACCATATTTAGAGTAATTTTAAGAGTGGCGCCTTGTCTTGCCTCCTTCTTAAAGAGGTTGGTTAAATTTTTATTGAGGAAAAGAATGAAACTTTCTACTGTGTGTGTGCATTTAAGGAATTTGAGCCATGTATTGTTCATAAACTATTATCTAACAATAAGTGTTTTTTTCAGCACTCGAGCAGTTAGTAAACCACAGGAAAACTTCAAATCTAAAAGATGGTGACGTGTCATGAAGTGGGGGATGGCTCCCACAATAGAGAGGAATAATTTGACGAAAGGAAGGTGGTGTAAACCACTCCGGATTTGTTTGAAACTATAAGGAGCCTCAGGAACGAATTACATAGTTGCAAGGCTGACAATGAGAGATTGATAAAGGAGAAAGAAAAACAAATAGAAATTAACACAGTCTTGCTGCAGAATTTATCCGACATACATAGGAAACTATAGCATGAACCCACAACCAATCATATGGACCAATGACATGAGAATAGAAGTCAAATTCCACCTGATATCCGAAATCATGACCACACTAGGAGAATTACCTTGAAGAAGGCCCAACCTAGAGGCAGGGGACACTCATCGACATAGTCATTTGGAAAGAAAGATGGAAACTCCTAAGGATCTTCTAGTAGCAGAGCGATCTCACATTCTCAAAGGGAAGAAAGGAAGAAGAAGCATTCTAAAAATCATGACCTTAAATATTTCAATAAATCCAAACCACCCTCTTTTGATGGAGATATTAAGAAGGGAGAAGAGGATGAAGTTTGGATGCTTCGTTTAAAGAAGTACTTCAATGTCCACGACTACTCTGAAAACTTGAAGGCTCGAAAAGCCATCTTCAACCTAAATGGAAAGGCTTCCATTTGGTGGGAAGACCTTAGGAATGTGAAAGGATTCCACGAGAAGAACTTTTCATGGAAACAGTTTGAGAAACCATCCGGAAGGCAAGGTATTGTTATGAACAGTTAGGGAATAAGACAAGACCTCACGAGGACTGGAAGAAGAGGAGTAGTTCGGGTTTCAAGAAGAAGGGATTTAAATCCTCAAGATTTAAGACCTATGGAAAGGATTCTAGAATGATCCTTCCTACTAGAAGTGTGCATCAACAAAATTTCCCCTCTCAAAGTGGAAATAAACCTTTTAAGACAGTCCTAGGAAAGGCCGATAACCTAAAGAAGGAACCCTTAAAATGTTGGGGTTGTGGGGAAGATCATCGGTTGAGGGACTGTCCACATAGATAACAGAATAGTAAGAGAGTCTACAATATCCAAAAATCTACCATCGTCAATGATGTGGCTAGGATCATGCCACGAATCTATGCAACCTTGGACAATAATCAAGCCGACCACCAAGCTTCAGTAATGGAGCTGGCAGGTATGATTGCCAACCATCTAGTTTCTATTTTAATTGACCTTGGCTCTAGTTTGATTTCTTTGGCACCTCAGACTGGTGATAAGTGTAAACTACAACCAGTTAGACATGTTAAGTCACGTTTGGTACGACTATCCACTAGGACCAAAAGGAAAGCGGCAGAGGTCATACCAGTTCGCTAATTCATCATGGGTGGATTTCCCACCCGAGTGACCCTTAACACACTTCCCCTAGGATCTTATGACTTGTTGATTGGTATGGATTGGTTGGATTGGTTGGATTCTTATAAAAAAATGGTGGATTGTTACCATAAAACTTTAGGATGTGCAAATGAAGAAGGGGGAAAGATAAACCTCAAAGGGATTCAAAAGCATGTCTCAGTAAGACAAATATCAACTCTTCAAATGAAAAAGTATTGCAGAAAGGGGTGTCCTCTATATGCAATACAGGTGTTGGAATCTGTTGAGGAGACAAACCAAACCTAATAGATCACCCCATATTAAGAGAATACAAAGACATATTTCTAGAAGAGGTAGCAGGTCTACCTCCAAGAAGGGATATTGACTTCTCGATAGAACTTACACCAAGAGAAGTGCCAACATATAGAACTCCATATAGGATGAGTATGCTAGAGCTGGTTGAGCTCAAGCTACAACTAAAGGAGATGATGGACAAAGGCTACATCCGACCCAGTGTATCTCTTTGGGGAGCGCACATCTTGTTTGTGAAAAATAAATATGGCACACTTCGACTGTGCATAGATTATAGACAACTCAATAAGACAACCATAGAGAGAAAGTACCGCTTACCAAGAATCGATGACTTGTTCGACCAATTGGGAGGTGCTTCCATATTCTCGAAGATTTATGTAACACCCTATTTCCTCCAGTCTGTAAAAATAACTATACTAGCCAAGTATTGTGGCAAACTCAAAAATGTGAATGTGTAATGTGAATAGACCTTGTGAAAAAGGTCGATGAATGTGAATAATATTATGAATATATATTGCAGGACTGTTGAGAGGGGAATATGTTGAAAAAGAGACCACGATGGCTGGATAAAGGTGGTGGAAGGCACCTGGAATGGTGGCATTATCTTCCACCGAAAACCATTACCGTATTTGGTCTTCATTGGCTCGGAGAACCAAGAGTGGCTTGCTGGCCCAAAATTAATTGTTCGTAGGTTGGTAGGTGGATGGCTCCTCATGCATAATGAGGGGTGGGGGTAAAACCGCCCATCCGTGGGGTCCTGACACATGACCACCATGATGGATATCATGCCATATGCAACCTCGCCGAAAAAGAAAAAGGCAGGAGGAGTGTGCGATCACGGGAAGACGCGAGGGAGGAAGAACTCTGGAAAAATATGCAGAGTGAGTGATAGCGGAGAAGAAGGAGAGTAACCTTCATTCTCGGTCATTGGCAGATAGAGACATAGTCTCGCAGCATCATGGTCTCAGCTCGGGGGTGGCTAGTGGTAAATCCATTGGGAGTCGCTGAGCCTACGGTTGGGTGGAAACGAGCACCCTTCTCAGTAGTTGCATCACCTATGGTGTTTTTCTAATAAGTGTTTTGTCTCTGACATGTTGAAATATATGTGTATTCTGATACTTATGCTCATAGGCTATGAAATTGTGAATGATTTCAGTGCAATAATGTTTGTATGGTGTTTTGATCAGTACTGGTAGTTGCATGTTTATAATGGAAAGACTATGTATAGCTTATGTTTTCATAAATCGCTATTTATATGCATACTGATCTAATTCAGACTTCATGTATGGTTCTCGAGAGAGATATACCCTTATCTACCTCAGATAGTACCATGTGTAAACCTCCCCATAGAGATACCCTCCTTGAAAATCCCATCAAGAACCTGGAAGAAGGATGTGAAGGCGCAAGGCCTTAGTAACCCTGCACGAGGAGGAATGATCCTCTTGAAATCCCGAGATGGCTGTGTAGGGATAAGTATCATTTGACAAGAGAGATCCTGTCGAAAGATCTGCAGTCATTCACAGCTGTTAGATTGGAAGGAAAAGAGGGGGCGTTAAATGCCTCAACCCTTTTCCTTTGTTTTCATGAGTAGTGTTAAAGGCATAGCTCAGGAGAGGTAGTGCAGTTATGCACAGTCTCCCTGTAAAGAAAGTAGAGACCGAGACCCACTCAAGTCCTAGACTTGACGAAGGAGAGAAATAGATGTGCTGAAGACTCTTTTAAGAGTCAAACCTAGAAGAAAGAGTGCAAAGCTCCCAAGCCCCTCATAGTTGACGAAGCTCAGGACAGATAGCACCTGGTCAGATGCACAGACCCTGTAGGAATTCACAGAGGTTGAGGAAACCTTTCACGACTTCAGAGTAGAGAATATTGGGAGGGATAGTGCCATTTTTTGCACAAAGCCATAGCTGCAAAGGTCACAAACTAGAAGAAAAGGCCGAAACCTTTGATACTTAAGAAAATCTCCCAAGGAGAATAAAAAAAGAGAAGTGCATGCTCAAGGAAGAACTACAACTGTCGTTATATTAGTTGGAGAGAAATAGATCTGGGTCGTCGAAAATGTACGTCTAGACGTGCGCAGAATAGAGAAGAAACGTGCGACAGAGACACTTCGAGATAGAAGTGGAAAACAGTCGATAAACATTGGATCTTGCAGAGTTGCAAGGCGGATAGGATTGGGTGCTTCAACCCACGAAGTCGTGAAGTGCCGAGAGCCAAGGTTCATGAGAACACGTGGCACATCCATTAGGTGGGGCTCACATGGACAACGGGTGGACATGCATCGCTTGGGAAGGAGTCAACATTCTGTTGACTTCTCTCATCTCGGAGGTTCACGAGATAGGAGCATGAAGGCTCGACACCCCAATTCCTGAGAGGGCGAGATGCGAGAAGTGCGAAAAGGAAGTCAAACCATCACTGACTTTCGTATCTTGGAGGTTCGCGAGGTAGGAGCACGAAGGCTCGACGCCCCAACTCACGATATGGCGATATGCGAGAAGTGCGAAAAGGAATTCAAACCATCGCTAACTTTCACGTCTTGAAGGTTCGCGAGGTAGGAGCACGAAGGCTCGACGCCCCAACTCGCGAGGTGGCGAGATGCGAGAAGTGCGAAAAGGAAGTCAAACCATCGTTGACTTTCGGGGTTTATTAGAGTCAAAAAACTTGACGCTCTGGTAGCACCGTGTCAAGAAGAGCGAAAGGACACTATACTGGTTAGGCATGTGGCCATAACCGTCGATCAGATGAGTGTGGTTAAGGGATGGCAAGGTATGTATCAGGTCCTGTAGGGACTCGAGCAATTCTATTCTTCGGAGAAAAGTAGAAAAGGGGCGAAAAGTTTTAAATTCCATAGTGGGTGTGTGAAAAATTGGTATCAGAGCATGGCTATAGCACTCGGTCTGCTTGGGCTCATGAACGAGTTGTGCAGAAGCTCTGTTCAGAACACTCCTAAGAGGAGTAACCCTCTATCTTAAACCCTTTTATATTCAAAGGATCAAAGTTTGAAAATAAGAACCCGACTGTGTATGCATGTGAAAGAATTATGAATTTTTGCACGGGTTATAAAAATGTATCTAACTATTGACTAGCAACCAACGTTTGTCTTTTGCACCCAAGCGGGTGATCAGCCGTGGGAATTTACAGACGCAAAGAATGGTGACTCATCAAGAGGTGGGAGAGAGCTCCCACCATAGAGATGAAGAGTCTGACGAAAGAAGGGAAATAGGGACCCCTCCAGATCTAGCTAAGACTGTGAGGAGTCTCATGGTCGAGTTGCAAAGTTGCAAGGCCGACAATGAAAGGATGATTAAAGAACAAGAAAAGTAGACAGAAATTAACACAATTTTACTATAGAGTTTATCCGATCTGCAAAGACAAATGCAGCATGAACCTGAAACTCAGAAACATGGTAATGTCAGTGGGCACACTGAGAGGAGCACCTAGAAAAAGGTCCACCCTAGAGGTAAGGGACCAGTTTCGAGTGATTCCTCGGAGAAGGAAACTAGCAATTCAAAAGACTCTTCTAGCAGCAGAACCAGTTCCTATTCTCGAAGAAAATAGAAGAAGCAAAATACTTCCAAGGGTCATAAATTTGAGGAATTCAGAAAGGCCAAACCACCCTCCTTCGATGGTGAGATAAAGAAGGGAAAGGAAGCAGAGGCCTGGCTGCTTGGACTAAAGAAGTATTTCAGAGTCCATGATTTTTCAGAAAATTTGAAGGCCCGAGTAGCCACCTTCAATCTGAATGGAAAGGATTCCATTTGGTGGGAAGATCTTAAGAATGTAAAAGGGGTTCACGAAGAGGATCTGTCCTGGAAATAGTTTGAGAAATACTTCCAGAAGAAGTATTTGTCAGAAAAATATTTCGACGAGAAGACAAAAGAGTTTTATGAACTCAAACTGGGCCAACTCACTATAGAGGAATATGTCAACAAATTCCTCGACTTGTGGAGATATCTGCCTTATATAAAAGTAGAAAAGGAAAAGGTGCATCACTTCATCAGTGGGCTACCCAAGGACTACTGGAACAGAATTGAATTTGATGAGAAAAAGACCCTAGAAGGCACTATTTGAAAGGCAACATATTGTCAGGAACAGTATGGACATCGAGCAGAAACTCATGAAGGATGGAAACCAAAGAATAGTTCAAGGTTCCAGAAAAAGGGGATTAAATCCCCAGGATTTAAGAACTATAAGAAGAACCCAAGAATGAACTTTCCAGCCTGGAGTGTACTCCAGCAGAACTTTCCCTCATTGGCCAGAAGTAAAACTTCTGGACCTGTACTAGTAAAGACTGATAACCCAAAGAGAGAACCTTTGAAATGTCGGGGTTGTGGAGAAGAACATCTCCTGAGAGACTGTCCACACCGACAACAAAATAGTCGAAGGATTTATAACATCCAGGAAGCTATGACAGTCAATGATGTGGCCAGGAGTGTGACGCATATTTATGCAGCCTTGGATAATAACCAAGCTGACCATCAAGCTTCAGTGGTGGAGATAGAAGGTATGATCTCCAACCATCTAGTGTCTATTTTTATTGACCCTGGTTCAAATTTGATTTATATAGCCCCTAAAGCTGTTGATAAGTGTAAACTACAGCCACAAAAACAAACCAAGCCATGGTTGGTACAGTTAGCCAATGTCACCAAAAGAAGGGTAGCATAATTCATACTAGCCTGCCAAATGATGTTGGGTGAATTTCCCACCCAAGAAACCCTTAACGTATGTTGATTGGTATGGACTGGCTAGCCGCCCATAAAGCTAGGTTTGAATGTTACCATAAAACCTTAGAATGTGTGAGAAAATAAAGAAAAAGGATGACCCTTCAAGGGATCCGAAAACCTGTCTCAGTGAGACAAATATCAGCTCTGCAAATGAGAAAGTATTGCCGAAAGGGATGTCCCCTATATGCAATACAGGTGTTGGAAACCATAGAAGGTGACAAACCCAGCCTTGAAGATCATCCTACCCTAAGAGAATATAGTGATGTGTTTCCGGAAGAGGTATCGGGTCTACCTTCGAGAAGAGACATAGACTTCTCGATAGAACTCGGACCGGGAGCAGTGTCAGTGTCTAGGACACCCTACCGGATGAGCACACCCGAGTTAGTTGAACTCAAATTGCAATTAAAAGAAATGATGGATAAGGGTTATACTCGACCCAGCGTGTCTCCATTGGGAGCGCCAGTCCTGTTTGTGAAAAAGAAGGACAACACCCTTAGACTGTGTATAGATTATAGACAACACAATAAGGTAACCATAAATAACAAGTACCCCTTGCCCAGGATCGATGATCTGTTCGATCAATTGGGAGGTGCGTCTATTTTCTCAAAGATTGACTTGAGATCGGGATAACATCAAGTCCGAATCAAGGGTGAAGACATCCATAAAACTTCCTTCCGGACGAGGTATGGTCACTATGAGTTCGTGGTAGTGCCATTTGGGTTGACCAATGCCCCTGCTACTTTTATGTTCTTGATGAACAAAGTACTCAGTAATTTCTAGATAAATTTGTGCTAGTTTTTATTGATGATATATTAATTTACTCTAAGAATAGAGAAGAGCATGAAGAACATCTTAGGCTTGTGTTGCAAGTACTCAGAGAGCATAAGCTCTATGCTAAATTCAACAAATGTGACTTCTTCTAGAAGCAAATACATTACTTGGGTCATGTTCTGTCCGAAGAAGGGGTAGCAGTGGACCCTGACAACATTAGGTCTATCATGGAATGGCCTACCCCAAGGGATGTTTCAGATATCAGATCCTTTATGGTATTAGCAGGATATTACATGAGATTTATAGAAGGATTCTCCAAGATTGGTTGTCCAATCACTACCCTCCAGAAGAAGGGGACAAAATTCCTGTGGACACAAAAATGTGAAGAAAGATTTCAAACCCTGAAACATCTATTGACCCATGCACCCGTGTTAAAAATCGTCAACCTAGAAGATAACTTTCTCGTGTGCATAGATGCCTGTAAGGAAGGGCTTGGAGGAGTCCTTATGAAGAAAGGAAGTGTGATCTTCTATGAATCCAAAAAATTGAATGAGCATGAAGTCAACTATGTGACCCATGATCTAGAATTAGCTGCCATAGTGCATACCTTGAAAATGTGGAGGCATTACCTCCTGGGAAGAAAATTTGTACTTATGACAGATCACTGTGGATTGCGATACCTGTTTGATCAACCAAAGATCAACGCCAGACAAGATAGATGGATGACCCTCCTTAGCGAATTTGATTTCAAAATCAAACACATTAAAGGAAAATAAAATAGGGTTTTCGATGCCCTTAGCAGAAGCATGAAAACAATTCATCTGGCAGTAGTGAGCACCTGCGAGACAGATGTCAAGGAAAGAATCAGAAATGCACAAGAAATAGATCCCTTCGTTCAGACCGTGACCATGTATCTACAACAAGAACCCGCCGGAGTAAAATATGAAGGCTATCAGATGACCGAAGGAGGTCTACTCACTTACAGGAACAAATTTTATATTCCAGCATGTGACAACTTGAAGAGGTTCATTATGGATGAACTACATAAAAGACCCTACTCGGGTCATCCAGGATACCAGAAAATGGTCACTGCCACCAGGAAACAATTTTATTGGCCTGGATTGAAGAAAGACATAGCCAAGTACCTAGCCAAATGCATAGAGTGCCAACAGGTTAAAGCAGAACACCGACATCTAGCAAGGTTATTGCAACCTTTATCGATCCCATAATGGAAATGGGAAACCATCTCCATGGATTTCATCACTGGATTACCGATTTCGACCAAACAAAATGACGCCATTATGGTGGTGGTGGATAAATTGAGCAAGTCTGCTCACTTTATCCCTGTCAAGTCGACCTGCAAGGCAATTAATATCGCCCAGGTATTCATGAAAGAGATATTCAGACTGCATGGTATGCCGAAAGAGATCGTGTCTGACAGAGACACAAAATTTACTTCTAACTTTTGGAAATCACTGATGACTGGTTTAGAGACCAAATTGTTGTTTAGCACCACCTATCACCCTCAAACCAACAGACAGATAGAAAGAGTGAATCAAATATTAAAAGACATATTAAGGATGCATGTAATGCATCAACCCAAGAAATGGGAAGACTACCTGCCACTGGTAGAATTCGTCTACAACAATGGCTACCAAGCATCCCTAAAGATGAGCCCCTTCGAGGTCCTCTATGGTAGGTCGTGTAATACTCTAGTCAGCTAGAGTAATCCCGTAAAAAATATATCTTTTGGACCCGACATGTTAAAAGAAATGGAACAACAAGTGACTCAGATAAAAAAAATTATGAAGGTCGCTCAAAACCGACAGAAAAGTTATGCCGACCAAAAGAGAACTCCAAGAGAGCTCAAAATGGGAGACCATGTATATCTCAGAGTTAGACCCAGGAAGAGTTCCCTGAAAATGGGAGCTTGTGCCAAGTTGGCACCTCGGTATTGTGGACCCTTTGAGGTTCTAGATAGAGTGAGTGATAGCGGAGAAGAAGGAGAGTAACCTTCATTCTTGGTCACTGGCAGACAGAGACACAGTCTCACAGCATCGTGGTCTCAGCTCGAGGGTGGCTAGTGGTAAATCCGTGTGGAGTCACTGAGCCTATGGTTGGGTGGAAACGAGCACCCCTCTTAGTAGTTGCATCACCTCTGGTGTTTTTATGATAAGTGTTTTGTCTCTGACATATTGAAATATACGTGTACTCTGATATTTATGCTGATAGGCTGTGAAATTGTGAATGATTTCAGTGCAAGAATGTTTGTAAGGTGTTTTGATCAGTACTGGTAGTTTCATGTTTATAATGGAAGGATTACGTATGGCTTATGTTTTCATAAATCACTATTTATATGCATACTGATCTAATTTAGATTTCACGTCTGGTTCTCGAGAGAGAGATACCCTTATCTACCTCAGATAGTACCCTGTGTAAACCTCCCCATAGAGATACCCTCCTTGAAAATACCATCAAGAACTTGCAAGAAGGATGTGAAGGTGAAAGGCCTTAGTAACCCTGCATGAGGAGGAACGATCCTCTTGAAATCCCAAGATGGCTATGTAGGGATAAGTATCGTTTGAAGGGCGAGATCCTGTTGAAAGATCTATGGTCATTCATGGTCGTTAGATTGGAAGGAGAAGAGGGGGCGTTAAATACCTCAAACCCTTTCCTTTTTTTCATGAGTAGAATCAAAGGCATAGCTCAGGAGAGGTAGTGTAGTTATGCACATGCTCCCTATAAAGAAAGTAGAGACCGAGACCCACTAAAGTCCTAGAATTGACGAAGGAGAGAAATAGATGTGCTGAAGACTCTTTTAAGAGTCAAACCCAAGAGAAAGAGCGCAAAGCTCCCAAGCCCCTCATAGTTGACGAAGCTCAGGATAGATAGCACCTGGTTAGATGCATAGACCCTGTAGGAATTCACAGAGGTCGAGGAAACCTTTCACGGCTTCAGAGTAGAGAAGCCAGGGAGGGATAGTGTCATTTTGTGCATGGAGCCATAGCTACAAAGGTTGCAAAGGAGAAGCAAAGGCCGAAACCTTTGATACTTAAGAAAATCTCCCAAGGAGAAGAAAAAAAGAGAATTGCATGCTCAAGGAAGAGCTACAACTACCGTTAGATTAGCTGGAGTGAAATAGACCTGGGTCATTGAAAATGTACATCCAGACGTGCGCAGAAGAGAGAAGAAATAGGCGGCAGTGACACTTCAAGATAGAAGTGGTGAACAACTGATAATCGTTGGATCTTGTAGAGTTGCAAGGCGGATAGGGTTGGGTGCTTCAACCCACGAAGTCACGAAGTGCCGAGAGCTGAGGTTCGTGAGAAAACGTGGCACATCCATCAGGTGGGGTCCACATGGCCGACGGGTGGACACGCATCGCCTAAGAAGGAGTCAACATTCTATTGACTTCTCGCATCTTGAAGGTTCACGAGATAGGAGCACGAAGGCTCGACGCCCCAACTCGCGAGAGGTCGAGATGCGAGAAGTGCGAAAAAGAAGTCAAACCATCGCTGACTTTTGCATCTTGGAGGTTCGCGAGGTAGGAGCATGAAGGCTCAACGCCCCAACTCGCGAGATGGCGATATGCGAGAAGTGCGAAAAGGAAGTCAAACTGTCACTGACTTTCATGTCTCGGAGGTTCGTGAGGTAGGATCACGAAGGCTCGTCGCTCGATGCCCCAACTCGCGAGGTGGAGAGATGCGAGAAGTGCGAAAAGGAAGTCAAACCATCGCTGACTTTCGGGGTTTATCAGAGTCAAAAAGTTCGACGCTATGGTAGTGCCGTGTCGCGAAGAGAGAAAGGACGCCATACTAGTTAGTCATGTTTCCATAACCGGTTAAGGGATGGCAGGGTCTGTATCAGGTCCCGTAGGGACTCGAGGAATTCTATTCTTCGGAGAAAAGTAGAAAAGGGGTGAAAAGTTTTAAATTCCGTAGTGGGTGTGTGACAATTGACTTAAGGTATGGATACCATCAAGTCCAGATCAAGGATGAAGACATCCACAAAACAACCTTCAGGACAAGGTATGGTCACTATGAGTTTGTGGTGGTGCCATTTGGGTTAACCAATGCCCCTGCCACTTTTATGTGCTTGATGAATAATGTAATCAACAAATTTTTGGACAAATTTGTATTGGTTTTCATTGATGATATCCTAATCTACTCCAAGAACAGAGAGGAGCACTAAGAACATCTTAGACTCGTACTTCAAGTACTAAGAGAGAATCATCTCTATGCTAAGTTTAGCAAGTGCGACTTTTTCTAGAAGCAAGTCCATTACTTAGGCCATGTTATTTCTAAGCAAGGGGTGGAAGTAGACCCTAACAAGATCAGATCTATCATGGAATGGCCTTCCCCAAAGGATGTATCTGATATCATGTCCTTCATGAGCTTAGCAGGATACTATAGAAGGTTCATAAAAGGGATTGCCAAGATTGGCTGTCCAATCAATGCCCTTCAGAAAAATGGGATTAAATTCATTTGGACATCAAAATGTGAAGAAAGATTTTAGGAACTGAAATACCTCTTGACTCAAGCACCCGTGCTGAAGATTGCAGACCCGGATAATGATTTCCTTGTGTGTACAGATTCCTACAAGGAAGGACTCGGAGGAGTCCTTATGTAAGAGGGATGTGTAATTTTCTACACGTCCTAGAAATTAAATGAGCGTGAGATCAATTATGTGACCCATGACCTAGAGTTGGTTTCCATAGTACATGCTTTAAAAATGTGGAGGCATTACCTCCTCGGAAGAATATTTGTGCTTATGATAGACCATTATGGGTTGAGGCACCTGTTTGATCAACCAAAACTCAATGCCATGATAGCTAGGTGGATGGATCTCCTTAGTGAGTTTGATTTAGAAATCAAACACATCAAAGGAAAGGAAAATAGGGTGGTCGATGCCCTTAGTAGAAGTATAAAAATGATTCATCTGGCAACAGTAAGCACCTGTGAAATGCATGTCATGGAAAAAGTTAGGAATGCACAATAAAAATATGAATTCTTGATCCAGGTGGATATCGGTGGCCACCCACCTTTTCCAACTGGCTCAAAATAGTTTTCTGACAATTTTGGCAATTTACTATTTTTAGTAGTTTTAACTTTTAGGGCCATTTTGAGGGCCTAAATGAAGGATTTTCAGGATCGAGCTTCTCAATTATAGAGAAAGGAATGATTGAGACCCCAAAATGAATCTTATTGATGATACCTTTACAACGGGCTATCATATGCCTAAAACAAAGATCGTATGCAAACGTTATGACCCCAGGATGTTGATGTACCAACTTACCCAGATGGGGTCCACATGACTTTTGGCACTTCATCTCCTAGGGTTAGGCTTTTGGATGTCTATGGATTTTGGACTTCTTGTTTATTGTAAATATTCCTTTAGAGCCTCATTGTAATCATCTTCTTGCGAATGAGTGCAACCGTCACATATCTTCTCAGAGATAAGCCGCCACCATTCCAACAAGCTTCTTTCCGTTGCATTTTACAGTTTCAACTTATTTCCTTATTGAATAGAAAACCAGTTTTACTATATCTCTGTTATTTTGTGTTAATCACCTGTTAATAATCTGTATTCATTTCATTCTTCTCATAAAATCCAAATCAGTGGTATCAGAGCGGCCTACTTCTTGTCGTCTTAATGCATGTCCCCAACAAGGTCAGAGTACAAAGAGTTGGGTCTCGAGCTTGTTTCTCTTGAGGACAAAATATCTCGCATGCCCAAACGACCTCTCGTGGAAGGAGAAAAGAAATATGATGGGACAGGATATCCTTTCAAACCGTTTATTGAGGAATCCCTCATGCAACAAAGGAACGAGATGATGGATAGTTTCACGCAAATCCTTCAATGACTACCAATAGGCAATGCATCTTCTTCGAGTAAAGGCGCCACCCCATTAAAGGTACAAATAAACTTTTATATTCCTATATTTGAAGGTCAAATAGATGCAGATGTTGTAGACAAGTGGTTGAATCTACTAGAAGGGTATGTTTCTTTCCATAACTTTTCGAATAGAGAAAATATTACTTTTGTGCTCCTCAAAGTCATTCCCCATGTCAAAGATTGGTGGGAAACTTTTTGTGAGCAAAAGGAAATAGAGGAACCCTCATTATTTACAGTCATGGCCACCTGAGAATCCTTCAGGGATGCTATTAAGGAACAATACTACCCTGTCAGAAGTTATGACGACTTGTATACCAAATGGACCACACTACGGAAAGAAAGAGACCAAGCAGTGCCAGATTTCACAAATATCTTTCATACCTTGCACACCAAGATGGGTATCAAAGATTCAAAGTGACATCTAATGCTCAAGTATAATGACGCTCTACATAGATACATCCACACCAAAATGGAATTTTTGGACATCTCATCCTTGGGGACAACCTACCGATATGTCATCAAAATTGAGCAGAAGCTCAAACGACGGGGAAATTTGGGCCTGGGAACCCCTCACAACAAAATCCAGGAAAGGGAGGTCCCAACCCACAGAAAAAAGGATAGAGAAAATATGTACAGTATTAGGACAACCAGTCCAAGCCGCAAGAAAAGGACACTAGAAAGACAAAGAAAGATACTGGGAAGTGGTGGGACTTCCATAAGATCCCTTGGCATAACATTGTTGAATGTCGCTGATGGACGAAGTGAAAGCCTCTGAATCATATGCAGGCTCATACTCTAAGCAAGAACAAAAAATGGGAAGACAGATCATTGACGCGGAGCCCAGTTCCACTGTTGCTACCACCAAGCTCTAGCCTGGTGAACCAGATGAGCTAGAAGAAGGAGAATGACTCTTCCATTCACATATGTGGGTAAAAGGCACCCTGCTACACTTCATCATGGATAACAGTAGCTAGGATAACCTCATCTCAACAAAGGTCTTCAAGCAGCTGGCCCTGCTGACAACACCCCACCCACAACCCTACACTATTGGATGGTTCTGCCAAGGAATCGATCTTCACTTCAACCAGCAATGTTGACTGTTATACGACATCAAGCCCTTCAAAGATGAGGTATTGTGTGATTTTGCTCCTCTCGAAGTTTGTGATGTTCTTTTGGGCCAAACTTATTTATGGAAATGTCATGTTGTATATGAGTCTAGGCCTCGTAGTGTTATTATTAATTTTAACAAGAAATTGTACAAGATACCCGAGGTAGTCCCACCTAGTGCTATTTCCTTGATCTCTGCTAAGAAATGCAGGAAGGTCATCTCTCATATGGGGAAGTTTGTCTTCTTCATGATTCTCTCTCAGAATAAGCAAAAGATCACACCCACATCCAGGGTCTCTCCGACCGACCTCTCCACATAGTAGAAGCAAGTATATAAATTCGTGGAAGAATACTCAGATATCTTCTCCTCAACTACTGGGGTACCTCTGCACTGCTAGGTCAAGCACCCCATCGATCTGACCCCTGACGCACTGCTGCCCAATGGGCTAGTCTATCGCCACTCTATGTTAGAGAATGAGGATATCAAGTGACAGATCCAAGAACTACTCCACAAGGAGCACATCCATCCCATCTCATCACCTTGTGGGAGCCTAATCATGATGGTACAGAAGAAATATGGAACCTGGCGACTCTGCATTGATTACCGAGCTCTAAATAAAATCACAGTCAAAAACCGGTACCTGATTCCCTGAATCGACGACCTCCTTGATCAACTCATGGGGGGAAAATACTTCAGTAAGATTGATCTAAAGTCTGGCTACCGCTAGGTCCCAATAGAACATACATATGTATGGAAAACTGCCTTCAAGTCAAAGGAAGGTCTTTTTGAATGGTTAGTAATGCCCTTTGGTTTGACAAATGCTCTAGCCACTTTCATGAGGATGATGGACGATATCCTGTGACCATTCACCAATAATTTTGTAGTGGTGTATCTAGATGACATTCTCATTTACATCAAGACTTGGGCCGAACACTTGCATCATATTTAGCAAGTTCTTCACACCCTTTGACAACACAAGCTATATGTCAACTTGGAAGAATGTTCCTTTGGCATGGACATGGTCCATTACCTAGGATACATAATTGATCAGCATGGCGTACATGTGGATCAAGCCAAGATCCAATTCATCCGTGACTAGCCAGCCCCAACCACACTCACTGAGCTTCAGAGCTTCTTAGGACTTGCCAATTTCTACCGTAGGTTCATGTTGGGATTCTCCCATATTGCATGGGATCTCATCCAAATAACTAGAGGTTGTGGCAAGGTGAAATTTGGGTGGGGTCGGTCCCAACAACAAGCGTTTGATGATTTGAAGCAGTGCTTGTGCTCAACCCTAGTACTTTCACTACCAGACCTGCAACAACCCTTTGAGATTGAGACAGATGCTTTAGACTATGCGGTGGGTGTCTTCTCACTCAGCATGGCCACCCCATGGACTATCATAGCGAGACACTATAAGATGATGTATGTAAGTACCCTACTTACGACAAAGAAATGTACTCCATTGTGAAAGCCTACCGCCAGTGGAGAAATTAAATTCTTGGGAAGGAGACAATCATCCACATTGACCATAAGCCATTGCAATTCACGCAGACACAAGGAAAATTGCAAAATGATCACCATCAAAAGTGGTCCACATTGTTATCACTGGAATTTCGTCCGCACATGGCGACAAGAACTCAGCATCGTCAAACAGTAATGAAGTCATTCATGGCACTGAATTAATCACATAGCATTCCAAAAAGGTCAAAAACTATACAAAGTAGCAAAAATTGAAGAGCACTTTACAGAAGTTAGGTGCACGCGCGCATGCACTGAACAGGAATGTACCATGTGCGCATACGCGCACGATGCGCGACTGTGGGCGCAAAAACTCGCGCACCTGCTAAACGACGCATTTATTGAATTGGTCGGCCTCCCAACCACTTATGGGTCAGCTCCCAAGCCAATTTGACCCTCAAATCTGAGATGAATCTGTATGGTAGGCTGTTCAAAGACCTAATAAAGCCCTAAAGAGCCTCTTTTCACACTACAAAGGAGTTACATAATCACCCAATGCAATGCTATAAAAAGCCATGAAGAAACCTCATTTTCTCAAGGAATTTCATGTAATGTTATGCTGCCTAGATTGTTTTAAGGATTCACTCCTTGACAATAGCACATTGACACCATTTCATTGAGCAATCCACCTCTCCATTGAGTGGATTTGCAAAGTAGTTCTTTCATCACCATTTTCATTTTTCTTGTTGTAAGGAGAGCAAGCTTGTGAGGGTCCAAGAGCCTTCCTTTGGAGGAAGAAGGGACTCATAGTCCCCTTTCTTCATTTTTCTTTGATTTCATCAATAGATCAGCCTAAAAACATTGGTGACATTGGTCTTTTTGTCCTTGTTATCTCTATATTTCTATGCTTTTAATTTTAGTTTTTATTTGTTTAATTCTTGCTTATATTTTTGTTTTCTTTTCTCTAACTCTTTCCTCTACAGCTGTCATGCTCAGCAAGACCCAACTGGGCATGTAAGCACCTCTTATTTTCTCACCAAGGTGGCGAAGAGGGTGCAAACAGATTGGTGACCGTACTAGGGATTAGGTATCAATTCCTTCATCATTTGGGTTTATTTTTCTCTTCTTTCAGTTTAATTAACTTGCAGGTACACCCACTGGCCTAGGCCGACCTGCCAACCATCCATTTCAAGGGAGAATTGAGAGAAATCCATCCGGATTTTCTCTCTCGACCGTTTGTCATAGGTGCGTGGGTACTTCACCCCACAGACGCGCATCGGGAGCGCATGCGCTTTTATAACAGTCTTTCTCTGCACGCATGTGCTTTCTGTCTCTACTCTGTTCGCACGCCGACACTCTGTGCACGCCTGTCTACACTACGGGTCGTGCATTTTGAACAAAATTTCACACTGTAAGTTGATTGGGATGTGGGGAAGGCCATTGGACCTCTTAAAATGATGTTAAGCATGCTCTAAATACTGCACCACACTTAGTCCCCTCATCATATAAAGGGGTTAGTCTAACACACATAGACACTTAGGAGGATAAAAATCAATTTCCCTTCTTTGCTTTTTGCCACATGGATGGCTTGTTGTGACTAATAATCTAGGGTGGACATCAATTTTAATCACATCTAACTCACATTTGGGACTAGGAATTGAAGTAACAATCCTAGAGTATGCTCTTCTCTCGCACCTCCAAGCGATCTTGAGAATCAGAAAAGGATTGTGAAAAGAATCTCATCTCCCTTTAACAGAAGTTTTAAACCTTTAGGAGAGGACAATGGCCCTTTTTGGGACCCCTCTTAGCTTCATTTTTTCAAACACATTTTAAACTTGTAACGGGCCCATACATGCCCACATGCTACAAAGATAGAATAGTGGTTGAAATTTTGCTTTCTTAGATCAAAACACTAGGAGAGTTTAAAGGTTT
>ML793393.1:217210-229237 GCA_009831015.1 Picea engelmannii
ACCCAGCCAAAGCTGTTGCTATCAAAGCCAAAATTGACAAATTATGCGCTGCCAGGTTTATTTACCCCATCGCTTATACTTCATGGGTTTCCAACCCTGTACCCATCGACAAAAAATAGGGCACTATCCGAGTCTGCACAAACTTTCGCGATCTCAATAACGCATGTCCCAAAGACAACTTTCCAATGCCATTCATCGATCAAATTATCGACGACTGCGCTGGCCACGAGGCTCTCTCCTTTATGGACGGATTCTCTAGCTATAACCAAATCCAAATCCACCCAGCCGATCAGTATAAAACCGCATTCATTACCCCGTGGGGTACCTTTGCATATCGTGTCATGCCTTTCGGCTTAAAAAATGCTGGCACAACGTTCCAGTGGGAAATGACATACATCTTCCACGATCTGGCTAAAATCATCCTCGCCTACTTGGACGACCTCACAGCTCGATCCAAGAAATGCACCCAGCATCTTGATGATTTACGAATCATCTTTCAACGGTGTCGACAGTACAACATCCGCTTGAATCCTCTCAAGTGTGTGTTCTGTGTCACCGCAGGGTGCCTCCTCGGGTTTATCATTTCCCAAAGCGGTATTACCGTGGACCTCCTCAAAGTCCAAGCCATCACCGAAATTCCACCCCCCCGGAATTTACGGCAACTTTAGAGTCTACAGGGAAAAGCTAACTTTCTCAGACGCTTTGTTCCTGATTACGCCATACGCGCACATGGTTTCCTTCGCTTACTACGTCACGACATCCCATTTCATTGGGACGACCATGCCCAACAATCATTTGACGATCTGAAAGAAGCGCTTTCAAATGCACCCTTAATTAGTGCACCTGACTATAATCGCGACTACATCCTCTACGTATCAGCATCCGCTGTATCAGTAGCCGGCGTCCTCATCCAACTCGAAGATGACAATCGTGAACACGTCATTTACTACGTTAGTAAGAACCTCTCAGGACCCCCCTTGAAGTATAAAAACGAAGAGAAGCTTGCTCTTGCAGTTGTCCTTGCAGTCCAGAAACCGTGCCATTACATTCTTCTTCGCACTACAAAGGTCGTCGCAGATTCCAACCCTATGTAGTACTTGCTCAGCCGTTGACAAGTTAACGACAAATTCACTCAATGGATCGTTATCCTTCAAGAGTACAACCTCAAGTTTTCAACACCTAAGAGTAAGAAGGCCCTCGTTCTCGCTGAATTTGTCATGGCCCTCCCCTCCGACACCACCAGTGCCCCCGTCAACACCGACTTTCCAGACGAACATCTCTTTTACATCACTTCGGATGATCCTTGATATGGCGACCTCCTCATCTACCTACGAACTCAAAATTTCGGTAACCACCTTTCACGAGATGATCATCGACGTATTCGCCATCAGGCTCCCTGCTATCTCCTCATCGGCGACATCCTATACCGGCGGGGTATCGACACCATTCTTCGTCGATGCCTGACCATTGATGAGGCCGACAGAGTCTTAAACGACTGCCACAACGGTGCATGTGGGGGGCATCTTTCGAGTATATCCACTGCTCAGAAGATTATCCAAGCCAGTTACTTTTGGCCTACCTTGTTTCACGATTGCATTCACGCCGTGAAACGTTGTGAGCAATGTCAGCTCTATGCCAACAAATCCCGGGAACCCCCCCCTCGTCTTCACCCTGTCATTACGGCCAGCCCCTTTTGTAAATGGGGCATCGACTTTATGACTTGTAATCCCCCCTCTAGCAATGGTCATAAATACATTGTTGTCGATGTGGATTACTTCACCAAATGGGCTGAAGCTATGCCCACTTTCAACAATACCACTGACACTGCAGCGCGCTTCTTCTTTAATCACGTCATATCTCGTTTTGGCGTACCACTCCAACTCATTTCCCATCACAGGAAACACTTCGAGAATGAGATCTTTGTCGAACTCTCATCTCGGTTAGGCTTCTCGCACGAGTTTTCCTCACCATATTACCCTAAGTCAAACGGACAGGTCGAGGCAGTGAACAAAGTCCTCAAGACCATGTTACAACGCACGGTTAATAAACATAAAACCAATTGACATCATATGTTATTTTCTGTGCTATGGGCTTATCGAATGGCAGTAAAGACCGCTACAGGTTTCACGCCATTCCATTTAGTCCATGGGGTCGAGGCAACTCTTCCCATCGAGTGCGAAATTCCCACCTTACGCACCGCAATTGAGCTATTACCTGACATTGCTCCAATGGAGCAGCGCTTTCTAAACTTGGAGTCGCTGGATGAAGATCGTTGATCTTCCTTACAGAACAACGAGGCAGCTAAAAAATGATCCAAAGCTACCTTTGATCGCCATGTCAACCTTCGATCATTCCGCGAAGGCGACCTCATCCTAGCCTATGATATCGCTCATGATACCTTTGGCCACGGCAAATTCGAATCACTTTGGAATGGCCCTTATATTATCCAACATTGCCTCACCAAAGGCACATATGTCCTGGCCTCTCCCGAAGGCCTCTCTCTCAAAGAACCCGTCAACAGGTTGTATCTCAAGAAATTTTATGCTTAAACGTAGTCATACTACTTTAGGTGATTTCTTTTTCTAGTGTTTTTAATCTTTTTTCTCCTCCCCTCTCATCTAAACTATACTTTGTGATATTGACAGATGCTTCCTCCACCAGCCTACCACATTGGTTATGCCGACGACGCCAACCGTTGGACGCAAAATCTCGCTTCGGCGGCTTGGGCTCTTTACACCCCCTCACATGAAATTCTACACTCAAGCGGCATATGTTTGGGGCCAGCAACCAACAACCAAGTTGAGTACACTGCTGCCATTGGCCTCCTAGACGACGCCCAACATCATCATATTCATCACCTTAGCGTCTTCCTCGACTCTCAACTAGTCGTTCTCCAACTCAACAATGAATACCGTGTATGGGATCCGTGCCTCTTTCGCAAATACTTGCAGGTTAGACTGTTATCTTAACATTTTGATTCCATTACATTTACACATATTCCAAGACAATTGAATCAAACAACAGATGAAATAGATAACATGGTGTTAGATTGGCATATATCAAATCAAGCTACACATACATAACCAACTCACAAAACCTGTCACAGCATATAGATAGAATAGACATCATCATCAACAAAAAAACACATGTAAACAACACCAGGATCTCAAAATATGTATACTCATATATATATATAAAGGCATATTAGGCCATCCGAATGTTTACATACAAAAATACATGTGCCTGCAGGCCAACACAACACCTCGGTACAAAAATCGGCTCACCAGCCTGTACACAACCAACAAGATATACATCATACATCAGTCATAGTGCCTCTATCGCACCACCACCTGCTCCTCCCTCAGGAGGAGGTGGTGGCCCACCACCACCTGCCCCAGGCGGTGGTGGACCACCCACAGGACCCTCCTGCCCCGGCAGCAGGCGTCCACTAGTCATCGCAACCAGCACTGCTGCTCGCCGCACTATGGCCCGCCATGGTGGCGGCACCCCCACACACTGCTCCAGGAAGCTCTCATCCTGGATACATGTCCACATTCGCTTAGGCACGTCCTGCAACACCGTCTCCAGACGACGGCGTATATCATCAAAGTCCACTCTGGCTACCGTCGGAGGAGCATGTGATGGCCCCGCACCAGGGTCATCGAACCGGCGCCGCCTCGCTACCCTCTCGGGCTCTGCTGGTCGACCCGCGACATCCTCCCGTCACCGCCTCTCTGCCTGCAGTCATCCCTCTGGCTCTCGCCGAGCTGGCGCTCACTGCATCTCCACGTCATGCCCGCAAGGTGCCACATCTGCACATACAAAAAACAACAACAAAAGATCGTGTCAGCATCTATATCATATATGGAGTGCTATATCACAAGACAACATAAATCAAACACATGCAAAAATACTGAACATACCTCGATGGTCAAAATCCTCCTCCAGAGGCAGCACCATATTTGGGTCACCCCGGAAGTCAACCCCAGCACAGGGGTACCGAAGTACTACCTGTGGCATCTGCCGCCATATCCACGCCACCTCTGCTGAAAAGTAGTGGCCACCTTCGCCACCACCGTGGCGAACCAAAACTGTATACCACCACCTCAATCGCGGCTCTCGTGCCCCCGACATCTCCAGCAGAACCCTGGGGCGCAACATCGATACCCTCTCCAAAAACCAGGCTACCAAGATCGACCCAAAAGTGAACTCTCCTGTACCTGTGGACCGACAACGGTCCAACTGCGCTATCATCCGTGCATGCAGTGTCAGTCCCCACGCAAACTGCTCGCTGCCCACCACTCTCTCCAGCACCAGCAGTTGGCCACCACTAATCCATTGGGTCGCAAGTGACCCATATACACGAACAATCATCGCCGCTATGCAACGATGAGTCAGGGAGTCTATAGCACTAATGCTCACCACAGTCCCCGACATGAATTTCTCACCTGATCAGTATCGCTCACCGATCGTCGCAAGGGATATATCCCTCGACAACACAGGCTCTACCGATAGGGGCGTTCCCCGAAAGGGGAGCCCAGTCAGAAAATATACATCCTCCACCGCAGTGAAGGGGATCTGCTCTCCTCGCACGAGGAAGCAGTGCAGCTCCGGACTCCACATCTGGAGCAGGAACTGTAGTAGATACTCCTGTGCACGTATCAATAGGCACTCAAAAAACTTTAGCAACCCGCAGGTTGCTAAATTCGCTCTCACCTCAGGCCCCTCAATGGCCACAACATCTCGTAACTGGGCCCAATCCCGCTCTCGCCACCGCACCGGCATCGTCACTGCTGGCCACCTACAAACAACACAGAGTCATATATCAGCTCAAATAAACATCCACAGCATCAAACAAACTCATTTTTACCCTTCAAACCTTGCCTCCTAGGCGCAGTTTTTATTCCCACAGGTGCGCACACATGCACGCCTGTTCAACACACAGGCACGCATATGAGCACGTCGGTACACCGGACAGGTGCGCATCAATGCGTGCCTATTCGCTTCACAGGTGTGCTCGTAAGCGCACCTGTTCACCATACAGACGCGCACCAGTGTGCGCTTTTCAAACCTACAGGTGCGCACTGGTGCGCGCCTTAAATTCCCCTTACCGCGCACCAATGCGCGTATATTCGGTGGACAAGCATGCACGTATGCATGCCTTCCACCGAATCGCCCGTGCATGTGGGCCCACACCCCATACAAAATCCCCTAATTACCCCTGTACGGCCCCCCGTACCAGCCCTACCCAAAAATTGAAAACCTATTTCTATGCAGGATGATCAGACCACTAACCTGATACTCGCAAAACACCGATCGGATGCCTCGTCCTCCCTGAATCTCCAAATCTCCTCTGAAATCTGCTCGTCCGGTCACTATTGCAGTAGGTACAAATGAGGTGGCAATGTGGGCCCTACAGCTATATATAGGCCTTTTTCCAAACTTCCACTCACCATTCCGGGAGCCCAAGGTGTCCATTTTTCAAACCGTCTTCAGCCACGGGATCAACATCCCACCACCTACATCACAGCTGTCCCTGGGTCACTTTTTATCCCGAGCCCTCGGGGCACCTTGTTTTTCATACCATGGTCAGGTACGCACACACATTGTCACATTTATCTAATACATGCTCATATATTTGATTCTCTTCAGATATTGTTCACTTTTGGGTATTTGTTTCTCATATGTGTAGGTACTTTCTCCTCATCCCTCGGCATCACCCTTTCAGGTATATACTCAGCACTAGCATGTAGTCTTTTCCCGTTGTATCGTACTTGCATTTCCAGTCACGCCCTCTGATGATTACCTCTAGGATCTCCATTCCCAGCTCTGCAGTACCCAAGTCTCCATTTGCATCTTCCGATACTGTTACCTGGTAGCATTCTTACCCACATGAGTTGTCCCATTCATAGCACCTTTTGCCACTTTTTTGACACTCATGCCTTTTTTCATTACCCTTTAGGGATGGGAGTCCCGATAGTCTTTCATAATGTTGTAAATCAGCCACATTCTCCTTCTCCTCATTTTGCTATCTTTCCCACATGGACTCCCAAATTATCTCTTTACGGTTCTATTTTTTACCTGCACCTCCGCAGTATCATGAACCCTCCATTTCATCCACAATCAGTTTGCCCATATGCGAACCTATCCTCATTTCACCTACCTCATACAGAAACCCACCAATGGGGCCCCCACCCTTCATCAGTTTTCCAAGACAATTCTGCCCTCCCTAGGGCACGCATTTCACACTGGGGCACCCATTTCTGTATTTGTACATTTCTCCCCAAAAAATTATTCATTATTTATTGTACAAACGCCTTTATTTCCAGTCATTACATTTTCTTTTGTCGTCACCGTTGGCGACTTGCTTCCTTTTGGCCACACACAACCCATGCCACCCTTGGTTGGAGCATTACTTATCATCTACCCTTGCCGGCATCGTTCATATCTTCAGAGTACTCCACTGGTCACTTACCTCTACCCTCTGAATTTTTTCACCTTGTCTCGCCTCTGGCACAATTTATCACCGGTCTTGTCGTCCCCCTGACACTCGACCTTGTTACACGGTTGCGGCCACTTTTTATACATCCTCCAACCAAGGGCAGTCTTGAGTCTTCCCACGTCTTGACTTCGTCCATGTACCTCTACCACTTCCTCACCTCAGTAGATTCCACGAATCCCTTTGCTTCTAGGAGTCGCGTCCCCCTTTTGTCGACATCAGCATAGTTTTCCAGAAGGGCAACAATATCTTGATTCTCATTCTCTATTCAATGAGAGATATCGGATGGCACAGGGTGAAACACCATTGCTCCCTGCTGTCATTGGCCCCCGTAACATTCGACGCCAACACTTTCTCATGTTATGGTGGGTCTTACTTTGCGACTATTGCAGTTATTTTTACCATTTGCCGAAGACCTCTGAACTTGGTAGGGCCATCAATGCCCGCATCATCGTCGCTGCTTCTTACCGCGACCACTACCTATTATTCAGAGTATGTTCCTTTGCAGCATTGTCTTCTACCTTTATTACCACCGCCCCCAAGGGCACTGCAGTCGTCTACACCAACACTTCAGTCATCATTTTTCAGAGTTACATAACACGAGCATGGGGCATGCCTGCCTCGTTTGTAAACAGTTGTATATTTTACGCACCTTATGGAAGGTCGAGTTCTACTAGTTCCTTCCTCTTCCAAAGGATTTCTCTCACCGATCCCACTATTTCTCTCTCTTACAACAACATTCTCAATAGAAGAAACATTGATGGATTTCGGCTATACGTATGCTCCTAACCTCATCCATCAGGGGGCATCTGTTATCACTGGAATTTTGTCCACACATGGCGACAAGAACTCAGCATCATCAAATAGTAATGAAGTCATTCATGGCACTGAATTAATCACATAGCATTCCAAAAAGGTAAAAAACTATACAAAGTAGCAAAAATTGAAGAGCGCTTTACAGAAGTTAGGTGCGCGCGCACATGTGCTGAAAAAGAATGTACCATGCGCGCATACACGCACAATGCGTGACTGTGGGTGCAAAAACCTGTGCACCTGCTAAACGACGCATTTATTGAATTGGTCGGCCTCCCAACCAGTTATGGATCAGCTCCCAAGCCGATTTGACCCTCAAATCTGAGCTGAATCCGCATGGTAGGCTGGTCAAAGACCTAATAAATCCCTAAAGAGCACATTTTCACACTAAAAAGGAGTTACATACTCACCCAATGCAATGCTATAAAAATCCATGAAGAAACCTCATTTTCTCAAGGAATTTCATGTAATGTTATGCTGCCTAGATTGTTTTAAGGACTCACTCGTTGACAATAGCACATTGGCACCATTTCATTGAGCAATCCACCTTTCCATTGAGTGGATTTGCAAAGGAGTTATTTCATCACCATTTTCATTTTTCTTGTTGTAAGGAGAGCAAGCTTGTGAGGGTCCAAGAGCCTTCCTTTGGAGGAAGAAGGGACTCATAGTCCCCTTTCTTCATTGTGCTTTGATTTCATCAATAGATCAGCCTAAAAACATTGGTGACATTGGTCTTTTTGTCCTTGTTATCTCTATATTTCCATGATTTTAATTTTAGTTTGTATTTGTTTAATTCTTGCTTATATTTGTGTTTTCTTTTCTCTAACTCTTTCCTCTACAGCTGTCATGCTCAGCAAGACCCAACTGGGCATGTAAGCACCTCTTATTTTCTCACCAAGGTAACGAAGAGGGTGCAAACACACATACTTGCAACAATTCCACCTCAACATCAAGTATAAAACAGGAAGCACCAATCGCGTCATTGATTGCCTCGACAGACCACCAGTCGCGACACTCACCACGGTGCTAGAATCCTGTGACCATGAGACCCCTGGATGGCCCCAACTCTATGAGACAGACCTGAACTTCGCCACCTACCAAATGTTGGGTGAAAATGCAGTTGTCGATAATTTCCTTCTTCAGGATGGGTTGTTGTGTCTTCTGGGCCATATTTGTGTTCCATCAAGCGAGTGAGCGAAGTTGATCTAGGAAGCCCACTAAAGTTGGGTTGCAGGACACTTCGATGTTGAAAAGACAGTGGCGATGCTACAAAAACATTTCTACTGGCCGAAACTTCGACAGGAGGTCAAAAAGTATATCAGGTCCTGCACTCCCTACGCTATTTCCAAATCGACCACTAAGAAACAAGGCTTGTACACCCCTCTTCCTACTCTTGACAGGCCATGGGAATCCATCTCAATGGACTACATGTCGGGCCTTCCATCCACCAAGCGGGGAAATGACTATGTTTTTGTGGTTGTTGATTTCTTTTCTAAGATAGCGATTCTGGTTGCTTGCAAGAAGAACATCACAGCAGAGGCCACTGCCAAGCTCTTCTTTGAACAAGTCTGGGTATATTTTGGAATCCAACAAACCATTGTCTTAGATCTGGACAGTCGATTTCTGAGCACATTCTTGTTTGGTCACTGCTGGACACCAAGCTCATCAAATCCACAACCTTCCACCCCCAGACAGATGGCCAAACCAAGGTCGTAAATCGAATGATTGTGCATATGCTTCACATGTATAATTCAAAGCACCCTCACACATGGGATGAGAGCCTTCCCTATGTCCAACATAGCTACAATTGATCCCTACATATCTCAACTGACCATAACCCCTTTCAGGTGGGGTTGGGATTCCAACCATTGCGTCCCATAGATGTTGCACTTCCCCTTGTGGTCACCTCGACCGACTCATCTCCTGCTCCAACTGAAGCTGAAAAATCCACTCAGTTCATTGCGCGGATCGAGCACATTTTCCAACAGGTTCAGGATATCCTACAGAAGTCCAATGACAATTAAAAATAGCGCCATGATCAACATCGGGTGCTACATAAGTTTCAGGTGGGTGAAAAATTTTTGTTGCACTTGCAGAAAGAACGCCTTACAGGACCCCATCGAAAGCTTCACCCACTCCTTTATAGGCCTTACACCATCATTAAATCCATTGGGGATAATTATTTTGAGCTCAACATTCCTCCTTTTCTTGGCCTGCACCCAGTGTTCAACGTGGATCTCCTTCACTCTTATTTCCCACCATTATTGGACACCTCAGACGTAGCAGAGAAGCTGACACCAACAGAGCTCAACCCTGACTACATACAACAAGAATCCATTGATCATATTGTGGACACACATATCAAGGGCACTCGACAACAAAGGATCCATCTTTATCAAGTTGGCAAAGCAGGGAAGCTCCTGCACCAAGGCAAGTGGCTCACCTAGGGCCAGATTCGACAGAAATTTCCTCATCTAATGGGGGAACTCAATGCAATGGATACCATTTCTTTCTAAGGAGGGAGGATTGATATAGGTGGATATTGGTGGCCACCCACCTTTTCCAACTATCTCAAAACAATTTTTTTACAATTTTGGCAATTTACTATTTTTAGCAATTTTAACTTTTGGGGCCATTTTGAGGGCCTAAATTAAAGTTTTTATGGGTAGAGCTTCTCAATGATAGCCAAAGGAATTATTGAGCCACCAAAATTAATCTCCTCAAAGATACCTTTCCAACGGGCTATCATACACCTAAAATGAAGATCGTATGCAAAAGTTACGACCCCGGGAAGTTGATGCACTAACTTACCCAGACGGGCCCCACATGAATTTTGGCGCTTCATCTCCTAGGGTTAGGTTTTTGGATGTCTAGGGATTTTGGCATTCCTGTTTATTTTAAAAATTCCTTCAGAGCCTCATTGTAATCATCTTCTTTCGAATGATTGCAGTAGTCACATCTCTTCTCAGAGATAAGCCGCCACCATTCCAGCAAGCTTGTTTCTGCTACATTTTACAGTTTTAGCTTATTTCCTTATTGAATAGAAAACCAATTTTATTATATCTATGTTATTTTTTGTTAAGCACCTGTTAATAATCTGTAGTCATTTTGTTCTTCTCATAAAATCCAGATCAATTCTTCAAGACCGTGACCTCATACCTAAGGCAAGAGCCTACAGGGCTAAAATATGAAGGCTACCAGATTCTCGATGAAGGCATGTTCGCTTACAAAAACAGACTGTATATTCCAAACTGTAACGACTTGAAGAGGGTAATAATAGATTAACTACACAAGAGACCATATATTGGTCACCCAGGATATCAAAAAATGATCACGACCACTAGGAAACAATTTTATTGGCCTGGATTGAAGAAAGACATAACTGACTATCTAGTCAAGTGCCTAGAATGCCAACAAGTTAAGGCAGAACAACGACATCCAGTAGGATTTTTACAGCCCCTACCAATCCCAAAATGAAAATGGGAAATCAACTCCATGGATTTCATCACTGGATTAACAAAGTTGACAAAGAAAAATGATGTCATCATGGTCGTGTTGGAAAAACTGAGCAAGTCTACTCATTTCGTCCTTGTCAAGTTAACTTGCAAGGCAATAGATATTTCCAACATCTTCATGAAGGAAATATTCAGACTGCATGGCATGTCCAAGGAAATTGTATCGGACAAAGACACCAAATTTACTTCAAGATTTTGGAAAGCCCTAATGGCTGGTTTTGAGACTAAATTGTTGTTCAACGCAACCTATCACCCTCACACTGATGGACAAACAAAAATAGTAAACAAAATAGTAGAAGACATGATAAGGATGCATGTAATGCATCGGCCTAAAAAGTGGGAAGACTACCTACCATTGGTAGAGTTTTCCTACAACAATGGTTATCAAGAATCCTTTAAGATGAGCCCTTTTGAAGCTCTCTATGGTAGACAGTGCACGATTCCAATCAACTGGAGTAATACAGTGGACAGAATTACAATTGGACCCAACATGCTGAAGGAAATGGAACAAAAAGTGATTCAGATAAAGAAAAATATGAAGATTGCTCAATATATACAGAAAAGTTATGTCAACAGAAAAAGATCTCCCAGAGATTTCTAGGCAGAAGACCATGTTTATCTCAGAGTTAGACCCAGGAAGAGTTCCATGAGAATGGGAGCCTGTGCCAAGTTGGAACCTCGTTATTGTGGAACCTTTGAAGTCTTATATAGAGTGCGACCTGTAGCCTATAGGCTAGCACTTCCTCCCACAGTAAAAGCACATAATGTTTTCCATGTTTCATTATTGAAAAAATATGTACATGATGCTAATCATATAATTGACTGGTCTATGATCCAAGTGGAGATGGAGGGAGAATTCCTGCCAAGACCCCAATGCATATTAGATAGGAAGGAAATATCACTCAGGATCCGAACCATTGCATAGGTCAAGGTGCAATGGAAACACTTTGGCCTAGATGAGGCTACGTGGGAAATGGGGGATGCCATGAGACATGCATACCCGATTTTCTTTACTCCTGTACATACATTTCATGTGGACAGATAGAACATCGAGGACGATGTTCATTTAAGGGGGAGGGAATTGTAACACCTTGTTTCCCCTAGTTTGTAAATATAACTATATTGGCCAAGGAACTATGGAAAACCTAAAAGTGTGAATGTTTGATTTAATGGACCTTGGTACAAAAGGTCGATGAATGT
>ML793394.1:0-31027 GCA_009831015.1 Picea engelmannii
GAATTTGGTTGACTATCATTGGCTATGGTCAAATCTAGTTAACTATGGTTGAATATGGTTAATTTATGGTTGAATTGGGTTTACAATGGTTGACGTAAGTTTGACCATGTTTGAGCATGTTGACTATGGTTTACCATGTTTGACCACATTTGACCATGTAGAGTATGTCTGACCATGTTTGGCCGTTGTTGACTATGGATTACCGTGAAAAGCTATAGTTGACTATAGTCGACCATGGGTGACATCATTTGACTATGGTGTGCATGTTGGGTATGTCCACCATAGTTGACTATGGTTTACCATGGTTGACTATGGTTGACCATTGTTTACTAATGTTAAGTATGGTTGACCAAGGTAGACCGTGGTTTACTATGGAAGATCATGTTAACCATGGGTGACTATGGTTAACCATGGTTGACTACGTATGACCACGATTGATTATGGTTGATTATAGGTAGCTATGTTAAACTATGGTTGACCATGATTGACCTTATTTGACAATGTAAATTATGTATGACTACGTCTGACCAAGGTTGACTACTGTTATGCATGAACATATATAGTTGACTATGGTTGGCCATGGTTGAAAATGTTTGACAATAGTGATGTTGACTATGGTTGCATATGGTTGACTATGGTTGAGCAAGGTAGACCATGGTCAACTATGGAAGACCATATAGACTATGGGTGACTATGATTGAACATGGTTCATGATGTATGACCATGGTTGATCATGTTTGACTATAGTTGACCATGGTGGACTATGTTTGAACATTATTGACTATAGTTTTACTATGATTGGATTTCATCACAATATGATGTTGGTGATGGGATGGATCCATCTCTTCTACGGAGTTATGGGAGATCAATTCCCACCACCTAAAGGGATGGATCCATCTCTTCTATGGAGTTATGGGGGACAATTCAAAGTTCTTGAGAAGATTGGTAATGTCACCTACAAATTGGAGTTGACGTTCCACATGTGACATATTCACCCTATCTTCCATATGATCCAATTGAATTCGTGCCAAAGAGACCCAGATGACCCAAATTGAGTTGAGTCATCCAAAGCACTGACCATGGTTGCATATCAACTAGAGTTGGAGGTAGAGAAGATTTTGGTGCATCATATCTTAGGATGGGGAAGAGGTCGAGTGCATGATTAATTCATCCATTGGAAGGACAAACCCAATGAAGATGACAATTGGGAGAGATATAAATCCTTGTGGAAATATGAGGACATGATTTAGGATGTTGACAGAGGTTGCTACGAATCCAAACTAGTGTGGAAGTTGTCAGGACAATTACACATTTCTTGGTGGAGGATGTAAGGCCTTCTGTGACACCCACTGAGCACTCAAGATCCTTGTGCAAATTCAATAATGGGATAGATGAAGAATACAAGAAGGGAATGATCCGTTGGGAAATAACTTATATTATTAGTGGGAAATATCACATTGGGGTACAATGGTGACATGTGAGACGAAGGGAACACACACCCTTCTAACCTTGTGATAGATTACATAGATTTGAGTTTCATTTGGGTAGGGGTGATGCAACTTTAGAGCGCACCCAAGGAGTGGAGTCATCTACTCTTGACAACATGGGTGCACTGGAGAGGTTGGAAAACCCCATCGACACACCCACAAAGAGTGATGACGATTAGTGTAAGGAAGAGAAAAAGGTAAAGGGAGCACTCCCAAGTATGGGGTGCATTGATCCAATAGATATGATGGTTGAGGGGTGCACAGGTTTATTGGGAACATCAAGTCCACATAGGGGTGCGAAAATTCATTTGGGTGTGGGTTCATCTAGGGACATGACACACCCAAAATACATGATGTTTCACTCAAGTTACCCTTAGAGTTCCTATAAAAGCACATATGCACACAACCAAATCCACAAGAATAAAAGTGAAGGAAAGAGACATGGAGGTCTGAGGTTGGGTGCAAAAGTGGGGCGTACCGCAGGTTGAGGCAAGGAGGAGCAAAGGTGAAAGTCTTAGTGTGAGATATCCACAAGTCTGGATAGTTATGTTGTATGGGGTAGATTCATGAGACTCTTCCCATCTATATAACTGGGAAAATAGTGCCCTCTTTGTAAAGCTTTGTTTTTATTTCTCAATATAATAAACAAAGCCAAGTATTAGGAACTGTTGGTGTTGCCTATATTAGATTTGTGTCTCTTGTGCTTCACACATTTTTTTTGTATGCTAGAATTGTTGGGTATGTGTTATATTCTTTGCATGTGTGTGTGTGGGCGCGTCAGATTTGACAGCTGTGTCTAACGATCCCAGCTTCCTTCGCTCTTTGTGTCGTGTGCGTCGGGCGCTTCCTAGGGGAGTTCCAGGAGGGGTTAGGTATCCCCCCCCCCTGGTTATGCACAGTGCTCGGGGCAACGCCCCAAAATTTGTTTTTAGGCGGTTTTTGCTATTTTAGCGGATTTTTATATTTTTAGCGGTTTTCTAAATTAATCCCGGATTAAGGGATTAGGGTTTTGGTATCTGTTGACATAGGGGTGGAACTAGGGTTCAATGCTTCAACAACGCACCAAAAAAACACTAACTATCGGCCCTTTCAGCAACACCTGCGAAGCAGATGAAGTCTCACCCAAGGTAGAGGCAAGGGTGGTTGCAGGACTCAGATGTCTGCAACCTAGCTGGGACACAAATATGTCATTACAACATCTTAACAGAGAACTTAGAAGTTTTCATTCATTAGTACTTAGCCTTTGTCTACAGCGCAGATAAACCCTAATTACATCGCAACACAGTATTCAACAAGATTCAACACATTCAAGTACTAAGCACATCAAAATAGATCAGATCTAGTACTTACTTACATCACCAAGAACTAAGCTCTCATATCAAATACATCTAAACATACATTACTACACTAAGCATAAATCATATGAGCAATAAAACAACCATAATGTACAAAGAAACCATAACAAAGGATATACATGGTTCACCCCCAGCCTGGGGCTATGTCCACCAACTCTTCGTCTTCTTTATTATCTTCTATCAATCTCCTTACATGCACAAAGCCTCAGAACCCACTCCGCATAGGACATGCGATATGTGCATACTTCACCAGATCCTCCTTCTTTGAGCTAGGTTAAAGCACAAATCCTTTACACAATCACTTTCAGTTAGCCTTATAAGTTCTTAACACATAGCATGCACAAAGCATTTACAACTATCACTTGCACTTAGCACAACATCAGACATATGCACACATTGTCTCTTCTTACATCACCTAGACATCTATTTATACATTACAAAAGGGCCTAGACATGGGTAAACCCATGGGTCAACATCCCCATACCCATTACATAAGCCCAAAACCCAAAAATCCCTAAAAGGGGGTCGAGATCCTGCAATTTCCGCTTCGACTTGTGCTCCACCTTTGACAGCCTGTCAAAGTCCCAAAATAGGTCAAACCTGACCAAGGATATCCAAAACTTGCTCAAGGGAAAATAGGCCCCCAACACTCATCTATGACTCATCCTGAGTCACTCTGATCTGGGTAGCTCCACCTCAAAAGCCTCGAGCTTGGCTTGAGCTGCTTTGACCTACTTCTTCGCCAAGGCATCCTACTTAGCGAACTCTTGAATAAACTTCTTGTTCATAGTTCCCTCTAAATCTTGTTCTACTGAAGTGACTACTTGTTCTAGCTCTTCTCCTTGGCCTTCAATCTCCTCAAACAGTTGGCAAGCTTTTTCCTAGACTGGTTGGAGCCTCTGAGTCACTTCCATGACTTTGCTCTGTATGGTATGGACCTGCTGCTGTGCAGTGCGTTGTTCCTGGGATATTTTCATTCTTTCAACTGCTGATAGGAGCTTCAACTGTGCCTGTACTTTCGTTGCTTGTTTCTTTTCCTCCTGGAGCTGTGACTCCAGTGTCTTCAGTTCAGGGTCCTCAGTAAGTCGCTCGTAAGTCTGCACACTTCTACTGCTAAGTTGTTGACATTCTAAAGATAATTCTCTGATCCTCTCAACTACACTCCGGGCAGTGACTTCTCTTTGGTCTCGCCCGTCCTACAGAGTACTTGGTACTATTTGTAGCTCTAGATCTTCTATTCTCTGTTGAAGTTGTTGGATGGCTTCAGCAAGATGTGCTACTTGATGCTCTGCTAGGTCTTCCTCCTTTTGCTCTAAGCCCGTCACAAAGTGAAGTTCTCTATTGATTGTTTCTTTTACTCGAAGATGCTCCATGAGCAACTATTCTTTCTCATGCTGGATTTGCATTTTCTCCTTTTCAAAATTTGCTTGGAGGTCGTTCTTCTCCTACTACGCAACTTGACGTTTCTCTATCACTTCCTCTTGTGCTTGCTTCAGGGCCACCGTGGCCTGTTTTGTTTCTTCCTATGCATGACAAAGGCGAGCTTCAGTTGCATCGTCTAGTTTGCGGAGTTGGCTAGGCTCATCTCCCAACTCTTTGTATTTTGATGGTGGGGGCACAATGGACAATGTGCGGCTGGAGTGAAGGGCCTGTTGTACCCCTCACAGTTCTGCTTCAATTTTTTCATACATGGTCTCTTGCTTAGCTTCATTTCTCTACAAAATATCTTCTAAGGCATCTGATACAGCTTTGATGATGAAATTGAAGTCATCGAGCATGAGCATAGTCTACAGCTTGGTCTTACTAGCTTTTGACTTCTTCCGCGATGTGGGTTTCGTGGGAGAAACCTTTCTTTTGTTAGATGGATTTGCGTCATCAAGGAGATTCTGTGGTGGTGTTACTTCGCCTTGCTTCTACTGATCTTCTTTTACATTATTCTCTTCTTTATCTACTTTGTCATCACCTTCTCTTCCAGGTGATTTTGAAGAAGTTTCTTCTGATGCACTCGTCAGCTACTGGACCTCTTATGTCTTCTTCCTTCTGCTAGTTCTAGGTGTATAATGCCCTTCACGAGTGACCATCAGGATTCTGATTAGTTCGAGGTCGAACAGTTCTGCGGGGTCAACCGAGAGAAGGATCTCTACAAGCTATTCCTTAGTTATTTCTTCTAGGTCCTCCTCTGTGATTTTGAATAACTCTGTAGTACTTCTTTGTGTTCGTCTTCGCGCGTAGTGATGTAGATAAAATGTATGTCTGCATGGAACTTCACAAATGGCCTGAACCTGTGTAGGGTGTTCAATGTTATACACGGGACAACTTCAATATCCCTCTTTAACTACAGATAGTAGGTGTGGAACACCATGTTTGACTGCCATTGTTTTCCCATATCACTTGAATACCAGAGCGAAGTGAACTTCACGACAAATGTTTCAGATGGCTCTATTTTAGGGAAGGTCGCACCTTCCGACATCTCCCAAGCTATGAATGCTATGAGGATCAACAACCAACTAAAATGGAACTCATAGCCATGATCCCGAGCTTCGCGGTAGTATTGGTTTAACTAGTTCTCTAAGTATTTTGCCCAATTCATCTGTATCCCCTTCACATATTTCCCCGCGAGGTCAACAACAAACCCTGTGACCTGCGTGGGTATATTCTTCCTGACTATCTTACCAAAAATCAAATGGAAAGCAAGGTACATTGTGCCATTCTGGATGGAGGCTACCTTGTAGCCTTGCTTCCCCTTCTCCACATCGTCGTATGTATCTTTAATCTTCTGCGCTAGGGTGCGGTCTACATATTTTCCTGGGTAAAAGTCTTACAGGTCTGGTCCCTGCATGCTCAATCTGGTGATCCGATGGATCGACAGTGATGCGTTTGTATAGCCACAGGTAGCCTCCATGGAATCTCGACATCAGAATCTTAACACACGCGTTAACCTCCTGGTGCCTTCCAAAATGGGGTATTTTCATCATGTTCAGAATAGTGGACTACGCGAGGTCCATAGTCCATGGTTGGGGGATTATCCTCGACTTCTTCCCCTTCATCCTAGTCAAATATCTGTGAGAAGAAAGCATGTTGAAGTTCTTGTGATCCCCTAGGTTAAATTCGTTGATCTTTAGTGTCATGATCTTATCTGGCTGAGGCTTGCCTGTGCATATCCCCTTTGAGAGGTACACAATGACCATGGTGTAGTTGAAGTCCCTGGGGACACTGTCATGATTCATAGTGTCCGCCAAAGGCGGGATGTAGTCGAGCAGGATGGATGGGATTAACTTCGCATTTTCTAAGTCATCTCGATGCTTGATTCTTTTCTCGGTCGCAACTTGGGATGGTTGGGATCCACGAGCAGTCAACAGGGAGGCTTGCAATCCTCTCATCGATGAAGCATGAATTCCGACTGACATCACCTTCTAAGCCATAAGTTCGATTAGAACTTCTTCGACAAAATTTTCTATGGCATTGATTTCGTCCGACATGCACGCTCGAGATTGGATAAATTAGGTCGATGAACAAATGCTCAATGCAATAGAACAGGTAGTGAAGTCTTAGTAAGCACAACACAGTAACAATGAGTTCTCTTGTTGGCTTGGATACAATTCATGAAATTTTTCTTGGCGCAACATTCGACGAATTAAGTAGACAACGATGTAATGGATCCCTCCACGGACAAGAAGACTTCATCAATGGAGTTTTGTTCATTATGGTGTAGTCCCAACGGTCCGATAGCGAGGTTTATGATCATAATTGTTGTTCTATCCGTTCAGGAACGTCAGTCTAATGATTACAATGCCTCCAACGGTCATATCGCTCTGCCATGGCGAAGTGTCAATATGAGTTGCTTTGATACTCCAACGAAGTTCAAATTCTGGAGACCTTCCTTCTACGAAGTCTTCTCTGGAACTTCCTGTAATTTCTCCAACTTTTCTTTCTTCTTGCTGAGATTTCTAGCCTTCTTCCCTGTGATCTGCATCTCAGTATTCCTCTTTCCATTTTGATTCTTATCTCCTCTTGGCATAGTAACTTCATGATGTTGGTGGTCTTTCCTAAGTTTCAAGGGTGATATTGCTTCTTTGTCTGGGGTAAGTGTTCTACTCTCATGTACAGATAAGTGTTTCAAATATTCTTGTGTTCTTTCAACTTCGACATCCATATTTATGTTCCTCAGTAGCTTCAATTGGTTTTCTTGTTGTTTCAGTAAGTGTGCTATTCTCTTAGCCATGAAGTCTCTTAGTTCTTGCTTTTCCTGTTTTAGAACTTCCTCTTCTTTTCTACGGGTCTGATCTTTCTCAATCCATGTTTTTCCTAGTAGTATAGAAAATGGGGCGCTATTCTCAATAAATTTAACAACCTCAAATTATTCTTATGTCGAAGTGCCATGAGCACTCATAGATGTATGGGTAAGTCTTCCACATAGGGTTATCAACTTTCCTCTAAATAATCCTATTCCTCCCAATGAAGGAATCATAGCAGGCTTTCCTAAAATTTCCCAAGTTCTTTCTGTCATAATATTCACCTGTGTTTCCTCATCCAAATCACAATCTATGTTGAAGTCTCGTATTCTTGTTTCTATGCACTATTTCTGTTTGAAGATCTCTAATAAGTTGATATCTCTATGGTCATTCAAGGTTTCTTTCATTTGCAGTAATACAATCTCTGATTCTTTCTGGAGTTCTTCCATGGTTTCAGTTTCTTAATATTCCTCAGGGTTTTCTTGTCTCATATTCATTCTTTCAACCTTAGCAATCATTCTAGGAAAATCCAGAATGCCATGGTGCATAGCTTTACGGAAAAGAAAACTAGGTCTTCTACCAGGGCATTCCTTAGCAAGGTGTCACGATCTTCTGCAACTATAACAAAGAGTTAATTCTCTCTTTCTCTTAAATGATCCCCAACCTTTCTTGTATTGTGCACTAAGATCATAGTAGCTAACTTGCAAAAATTTCTTCCTAGGATCCTGTATCCATTTGCTAGTCCAAACATTCTTTCTTGTCATAGGAATAACATATCTTTCATTATTTCTATCAGATCTACTCATATCAAACCTTCTTTCTTCTAGCTGTGCCCTAGTTTTCAAACTAGGACAAAATTTATCAAACATACCTAGATCCATAATTTCGAAACAAAAATTTTCACTTATCTTACCTTTAATAGAGCACAAAGATTCAAGATCTTATCTCTTTAATAAAAAAAATTCACTATTCTTACATTTATCAAAGCACAAAGATTTCAGATCTTTCCTCATTTATTCAAATCTGCCTCCTTTATTAGCATAGAGCTTCACAGTCAAGTAGAATACTGCACACTTAAAGCAACAGATCTACGCACAGACCTTTCTTTCTTTTCCTCAGTTCCCAACAATCACAATTTCAGGTCCCAGCATCAAAACCATTTGTTGGCACAGTGGCAAACCCAGGGTTCAATGCTTCAACAATGCACCAACAAAACCCTAAATACCATCCCTTTCAACAAAACTTGCGAGGTAGAGGCAGGGGTGGTTGCAGGACTCAGATGTCTACATCCTAGCTGGGACATAGATCTGTGATTACAACACCTTAACAGAGAACTTAGCAATTGTCATTAATTAGTACTTAGCCTTTGTCTACAGCGCAGATAAACCCTAATTATAGTGCATTGCAGTATTCAACACGATTCAACACATTCAAGTACCAAGCACATCAAAATAGATCAGAATGGTACATATTTACATCACCAAGCACTAAGCTATCATATCAGATACATCTAAAAATACATTACTACACTAAGCATAAATCATATGAGCAATAAAATAACCATAACACACAAAGAAACCATAAAACATGATATACGTGGTTCACCCCCAGCCTGGGGCTACGTCCACCAACTCTTTGTCTTCTTTATTATCTTCTGTCAATCTCCTTACATGCACAAAGCCTCAGAACCCACTCCACATAGGACAAGATATCTATGCATACTCCACCAGATCCTCCTTCCTCGAGCTAGGTTGCATCACAAAGCCTTTACACAATCACTTGCACTTAGCCTTGCAAGTTCTCAACACATAGCATGCACAAATCATTTACAACTGTCACCTGCACTTAGCACAACATCAGACATATGCAAACATTGTTGCTTCTTACATCACCTAAACATCTATTTATACATTAAAAAAGGGCCTAGACATGGGTAAACCCATGGGTCAACATCTCCATACCCGTTACATAAGCCCAAAACCCAAAAATCCCTAAAAGGACACTGAGATCCCGCGATCTCTGCTTCTACTTGCGCTCCACCTTTGACAGCTTGTCGAAGTCCCAAAATAGATCAAACCTGACCAAGGATCTCCAAAACATGGTCAAGGGCCAATAGTAGCTACGGAATACCTAAAAACATTGTATATATTGTATGGTGAATGGTGAAATTAATATAATGAAGAGTTGAAAGGTGCGGCACCAAGGAAGGTTAGTTTTCTCTCGGTTAAGGGTTTCTAGTGTAAATCTCTGCGTGCTATGTGTATGATCCATTGATTAATTTTTGTTATGCTTAAGAATCTATATGCATTTCTTTACTTCACAGGTTTAAAATTCACACGAATGAATACGTATACAATTGAGTTGCATAGAGTAAGAATGTGACTCGTCTGTAGCCTAGAATAGAGTATGGGTATGCTCTGCTTGTTTTATCCAAGCTACCAATTGAAAATCGTTGTGATATTGCATGTCCATGAGATTCCAAGGTTGGAATTGGGCGTGACTCTTGAGGGCATGACATATTTCGATGAAGGGTTCATAATCTCTTCACCACTATCACGACTATAGATGGTATCAGAGAAAACTTTGAAGAAAATTTGTTGTGAAGGAAGTTCAGTGGGAATGTTCATACTTGTTCTTCTTCTGTGCTTATGATCATGTTGTTCGCTAAAATATGGGAAGTAAGTGTAGTGAAGCTCATATAATTGGGAAGGAATAATTTTCAGTGCATTTTAATAAATGAAGTCTTCATATATGGGAATATTTTGGGTTCCTTGGGTGTGTGACATGCTAAGGGGTGACTCCACCCAAGATGACTTGCAATATAATTCAGAAAATGGACAGTTTGATGAAGGGTTGAGGGAAATACTTAGGCACTCCACCAAATGGATGAATCCTCTAAGAAATGAGGATGGTGCACCTAGAAAAGTCGAATAAACTTGGCTAAGCATCGCGCTAACCCAAATGTTGAGTCAGTTGGGAAGACTGGGGCGCCGATTAGGAGTTCTGTGGGTCGGTTCATAAAGTTTCCCAAACGCACCCACATGAGGAGTCATCCCAACTTTGTGAAGGGGCATGACTTGGTGAACCAACATGTTGGCTCACCCATGGGCATATAGATGCGACAATTGGCATGGATCAATACCCATAAAGACACAAGGGTGCACAACCAAGGGAGGCATATTGGAGAAGAGTAATCTCTTTGTGATTCTGAGGCATGCTTAGACGAAGAGGAGTGATCTCCCTCGAGGAGCCAAGTCACTCCACATGGGTGGAATTGTGCTACCTTGAGCCAATTCTGTGACAGAGATGGAGCACCCTTATTTTGGGACAATTTTGGGGAAGTCTGGAAATGCAGGTCTGTAGGAGGCATGTGTGAGGCATAATTGAAATCTGTGGACTGTACAATAATGAGGAACAACAATTCTATGGTTGAGGACACGTCTGAGGTGCACCACAGGAAATTGCATAGACGATTGTGATAGAGAATATTGGTGTGATGAATATGTGTATGAGTGTCTTTCTGATGTGAGGTAAGTTGTGTGACTTATTTCAAGTTCTAACCAAGATGGAAGTTCTCATATTGTAACTGTTTTTCAATAATAAAGAATTATCTAGGTGCTAGGAATAGTTCGTTCTTCCCACACTATTTATGTGTATGTATTGTTTTTGTTCTATGGTTTTTCTCTTGGTTTCTCATTTTCATGGATGTATGCTTATGTATGACTAAGAGTGAAGTTTTTGAAAATTTTCTAAGTATAAAAGAGTTGCACTAGAGTAGGAGTGTGACTCTCTTGTAGCCTAGAACAAAGTATGGGTATGCTTTAGGTGAAGAGGCATAGTCCAGACGAAATATCCTTGGTGTTTCCAAGTAGCCAAGTATATCTAGAGGAAGTGTTGAAGAAGGTACATTTACAAGACATTGAGCAATTGAAGGTAGAGCATCAGGAGATGATCACTCTCTCTAAGAAGCAGAGACTGAAAAGTACACAATATGGAGAGAAAGTGAAAAATATTCAATCCAAAATGAAATATAGAAACAAAACCACCATCATCATTGAAATTGTGAAAGAAGCATTATTGATAGCCAATGAAGATATGAGGGAGGCTCATAGACAATTCTTCGTTGAGTTGAACAAAATTCAATAATTTCATGGTGATTTGATGAGCTTCTCAGACCAGGTGAAATAGAAAAGTATAAGATAAAATATTCACATGATTCCTTCAGAAAGGTGGTAGACTAGAAGAATATATATGCAGATACCCATTCATATCTCCCGAGATTTGATCATGGATAAAAATGGAAAACCCAAGTATTATTGGACACCTGGAAGGCCTCATGTGAGGAGATTGAGGAAATTGTAGAGTTTACCACCAAATCTTGCTTCAGACTATGGAATTCAACAAATGACCTCTTAAAATAGTTTGGAATGCCATTTATGGATGAATTGAATCAAGTAGTTCCTAGTAAGCTAAGAAAATTATAAGTTAATGCAGACCAAGATGAAAACAAGAGAGAAATTTCCCATATTAGTGAAATTAATAAAGATGTTTTGAATATCTACTTGGGAAAGCCAGTAAACATTTCCACTATATCTGATGACTACATTAAAATATTGCACAAGGATTTGGAATGAGAGGTTTCTAGGAGGATTTATGATGGAGAGGTACAATTTTAAAGGATAAAATTGGGCAATGTCGAAGAAGTCTCCAAATTTTATAATTTGTGGACATCGTTCAAAGAGAATTTAATTGCAAAGAAGTCTCCCTAAATTTTGTATGTATTTATTGTATATTTAAAAGTTGAAGTATAAATGGAAACTGAAATGTAAAAAAGGACAAAAGGGGTGAGATAAAACATTTGTAATATAACCTTAGAATTACAGAATCCGAAGAGCCTCTCTTATTCTATAAAAGAGAGTGATTATAACATAGAAAATGATTTTTTCCCATTGTAATATTGTAATAATATTATGGCATGAATAAAGGACAAAATCATGATATCATAGCCATGAATGGTATTTAACTGTGTTGTGATATTCTTCTTGATTCCCAGTTGATTTCACCAGTTATTTGAATGATTTTTTATATGAATTATTTATGCATTCATCATTTAATTAACTAATTCAATTATGGTTTCTATCAGATACAATGGTTATGTTTCGGGTGTAGAAAATAAGTATTTACAAGATATATCAGTTTCGTTATTGTTTTCATTAATTGTTGGCAGTATGAATTCCTTCAATGTCAAGCAATATAACCTAATGATGTATCCGACTCTTTAGATTATATCTTGATCATGATAGGTTACAATAATATATAGATAGGTTTTTCCTTTACTAATTACATTTAGAATTATAATGGTTGTTACAAGAAAATTTTATTTCCTTCTCTACTTTATAAAAAAAAAGCTTAGTGGCAACCAAGCCCACACACTGGTCGAATCTTGTTATACCAAATGAGAGTGATTCTAATTGGGACACGACATTAGGAATTCTCCCTTACTGATTGACATACAACATTGTTTCCCATAAACATAACCATAACTAGGTAAATTTTATTAATATAAATCTGTTAAAATCCTACAACAAGATTACATCGAAGGATTTGTTTCATTTTATCAAGTAAAAAGCCTTGGAAACTACACTCCCATAATAGATATTATCGACATTCTTATACAAAATCCCCTAGAATTTCTTGATTCTATATATTTGATAATATAGACCGAATATTCTAAGAACCTTGAAAAATATTATACTTAGTAGAAAGCATGGTGACTAGTGGCTTCTTCCTAGCCAGTGTTTGGATAGGAAAAATATGTTAGGAAAGGGTTGGACCCTTATTAAAACAGACAGACAATTCTGTATATAATCAAAGAGGGAATACAAAATTTAGAAGATAGAGTTGGTGTCTAAAGACACCATTACAACACTTAATAAAATAACATTGTAATTAAATAACATCACAATGCATATTGGACCATGATATTCCCATATGATATCACTTTAACTACTTGATAATAATGACCCAAGGGGTCTTCTACTTATAGCCTTAATATATATTCAATTCCATGAAATTGGAAATATATTGTCTGCATATAAACGTCGATTGTTAGAGTTGACTCCATCAAATCCACGCTATCAATTTGGCTCAACAAGGATGCACAACCCAACTGTCCATGCATCCATATCGTAGTCTATTATTGGGATATTCGATCCACCACCCAACTATATTCAACTATTGGTCGACTGTCTGACCAACAAGCATGTCGACTACTTGACCGACACATGTAGATATCTCGTTGATTACCCAATTGACTGTATCCATATGTAGGTCGACCACTCGACTGATTGGATCCAGGAGAAGTGTGATGAACCATCAATGTTTGATGTTCCAACACGACCCCATCAACACATGTATCTAGAGATTTAGGAGGTTAAAGTACACCATAATGAACCCCCCCCCCCATTAATTCATCTTCCTGAAGCCCAAGCATCATACAGATCTTGATCAATCTATCTCCAACTAAAGGTTTAGTGAAGATTACAACTTGAAAATCTATTTTTCAATATTTGAGAGAAACAACATTATCATGAACCAACTATCTCAAATAATGAGTATGGTTCTCAACATGATTCATCTTATTATTGGAGATAGGATTGTCATCAACCTGTATGGAACTTTAATTATCACAAAATATTGTAGTTGATGTTTGAACAAGAAGGACAACTTTACCTAGAATTTGGTGGATCTAGATTGCTTCAGTACCTACTTGAACAACACCACAATATTTTGCTTCTATATTCGACAAGGACACTACCTTATGTTTCTTTCATGACCAAACTGATGATCTAGTGGTAAAGCGAAACACATAGCCAAAAGTGGACTTTCGATCATCATTGTCACCAGCCCAACGGACTTGGTGAAGATGATGAGCGAATATGAACTTCAACAATACTTGATACCATAGTGAGTGTTACCCTTGAGATAATAGGAATTTTGTTTAACTTCTTTCCAACGTCTTTCTTCGTGATCTTGCATAAACTGAGAAATAACAACAATAGCAAAGGAAATGATAGGTTGACTATGAGTAATATAAATAATATTTCGGAAAATTTATCGATAAAGAGTAGCATCGATTGCGGGTGTTTGATGAGTTTTGGTGATCTTAACTCCAAATTGAAAAGGAGTAGCATAGTGCTTACAATTATCCATCTTAAAACATGTGAAAATATCCATCACATATTTAGACTAAGAAATAAAAAAACCATCACATAGTGGAAATACTTGAAGACCCAAAAATAATGTAGAGTAAAAAGATTTGTCATGTCAAATGAGTCAGCAAGTTGTTTCTTCAATATAAGGATGAGATCATTATTATTTCCACTAATGCGAATACCATCTACATATGCAAAAACAATCAAAGTGTCTCCATTGGTATGGATTACATACAAGATGTGATCAGATTCAAAATTTTTGAAACCAATTCAAAGGAAGAAACTATCGATGTTAGCATACCAAGCTTAGGGAGCCTACTTCAAACCATAAAGAAACTTATTTATTCAAAAAACTAAGGTACAATCTATCACAAAACTAGGTGAGTCTTACATGAAAATTTCTTTAGATAGGTCTCCATGAAGAAAAACAATCTTCACATCCATTTGATGGTTTATCCATCCAAAACAAACAACAAGGTAAAGAATCAGTCAAATGGATTTCATCTTCACAACTACGGAAAAATTCTCACTGTAGTTGATTCCTTCTTATTGAGAAAATCCCTTCACAACTAGGCATGATTTATGTCACTCAACGACACCTTCAGAGGAAAATTTGGTCAAGGAACTAAGACCTAAGTGTGATTCTTCGATAAAGAATCAATTTCTATATTCATATCCTATTCCCATTCAGGTTTTCCTTAAGCATCCAAGTAGGAAATAAGATCATAATTTTCAAGTACATGAGTCATCATGGCAATGATGGCATGTTCGTTTTGACTTCAAGTTTGTCGCCTGAAATAAATATCATCGACATCAGGTCAAGCAACTGCAATTTTCTTGGAATCCCATCTAGGTAGATAAGAAACAGGTGAAATGTGGTTCGAAACAATAGGTCGATCATAAGTCAAATATTTTCCAGTCAAAAAAGATGGAGGACCAGTCGAAACAGAGATTGAATATCTAGTCAACTCGAAGGTCGATGGTCGAGTTGAAATAGGAATAAAGTTTGGTTGTCCAATCGAACGACTGAAAAATTGAATAAGAGAACTGGTGTGAGAGACAACATCAAAGAGATCATCCTACAACAATATATTGGAGGAATTTAACAACTTAATTCCATAATACTTATCATGAAACCATACATTTAATCTGATAATAATTTTTTGTTTGACATGATCAAACAATCGATAGGATTTTGACTCTTCAGAGTATTCCATCATGATGCAAGCACGAATCTTTGTGTCCAAGTTGTTTCTGCAATCATCGGATATATGAACCTAGGAAACACATCCAAACACATGGAGGTGGTCGACAAAAGGCTTCTTTTGACACCATAGTTAGATTGGACTCATGGAAGAAACAACTTGAGTTGAGATGCAATTGAGCAAGTAGTTTGCATAATACACTGCTTTATCCCCAAAGCGAGGATGAATATATTTATCCTGCAAAATATCTATATCCATTTTGACTAAAGCCCAATTCTTGTGTTCTATGATGCCATTATGATGAGGTTTGTGAGAAACCAATTGCTTCCAGTCGATACTAGTTCAAACTAGGTATTATTCGAAATGTCGATTTACATACTCACCACCATTGTCCAATATCGCGCACTTTATGGGTCATTTAGATTGATTTTCAGTAAAGGCTCTAAACTCCCTAAACTTTTCAAAGAAAATGTTATTATTCTTCATAAATTATACACAAGTGAAATGAGAGAGATCATCAATGAAAGTAAAAATATACCTTACACGTTCTAGGAAAGGTAGATTGATGTAGTAGACATCATTGTAACCAACTTCAATAAGTTTTGTTCTCACTACACTTTGCAAGAGTTGAAAGGTTCTTGATGATTATTGCTAAGCACACAGCCTTTATAGAGTCCTTCATGGGGAAACACTTTAGGTATACCAACAACCATGTTTTAATTTCCATCGACTGCAGAATTCAAAAATTTAGGTGTTCGAATTGTTCATGCCAAGTTTGACTTTATTCATTAGTGTGATAAAGAAGAGAAGTCGATTCATTGACAAGTCAAGTCATGTAACCGAACTTATACATACTTTCCTTTATTTCGAGAAACCCTTCGATGACAATCGAATTACCTTTCTTGAAATCATGAACATAAAACTAATATGGAAAAAATTCCACTATCTTACTAGTCTGTGTTAACTGAGAAACAAACAATAGATTATCATTGAGGTTCAACACATGATAAACATCGTCATTTATACCATGTCGATAGGTAACATAACCCTGACCAATAATATCTAGAGACAAATAATCAACAACAAAAGTCTTCCTCTCCTTGGCTTCATCCAAGGATGTGAACAAGGAAGCATCCTTATCCATGTGATGAGTGCACCCAGAGTCAACTAACCATTTGTTCTGTGTAGAATGAGACAACAAGGAATGATAATTTATGGCTTGGAAGTGTTAAATTTCGCTTAAGAAGTTAAGTGTATTTAGAATTCTTTAAATTTTAACAATTAGAACAATAATTGCATACATAAAAATCACTAAAAAAAAGACATCCAAAATATACACAACATTTATTCTGGGAAACCCTCTTGGGGGAGAAAACCTAGCAAAGATTCTTCAATATAGATTCGTCAACAAGTACACTGTCTCTCTCCAACAAAGATCTCACAAAACATAATACAACCAGAAGATAGACCAGAAACCCTAACTAGAAACTATAAAAATATAAAAATATAATAATACTTGAATATCAAACTTATATAATGATTTACATAAATTTTAAATAAAAATGGAATTTGTCGTGGCTCTTAAGGTTGAAAACAAAAAAAAATGAATTTGAAAATACAGAAAGTATTTTTCAAAAGTAACACCACTTGATCAAACAAAACGAACTACAGATCCGACAATTGTATACACTATATTATTAAAAGTACAATCAATGAAAAAATGAAATGGTGTTTAACTGGGATGGTTTGATATGTTGGTTGGGTGAACTAGAATTGATAATCTTTGAGAGAGTTGAGAGTGATAAATTCAAAATCTATTACTGATATATCGTTATCCATATTTACATCAAAATCATATTCAAGGGGAAATTTAATGACTTGAATGAGTTTCTGATTGGCATTTTCGGTGCCAATCTACAGCCTATCCACTGAAAGTCACAAGGAACCCCTAAATAATGTAATCCTCATGTTCCGCAACACCAGTGTCATTCCAAGATTCATTGCATGCACTGAAATGAAATGACATGACATATATAATGTAATGAGTGCTTCCTTTAGTTATTAATGGATTTTCAAATGATAAAGAAATGAACAATAATATAAATATTATTTACCTTCGGAACCTCTAGCAGTAAATAGAATGACAACGGTGCCATCGCCCTCAAGGAATTCAACTACAAAAATAGTGGCAGTTGAAATGGGAGTGGAATCGAGGAATTTAAAAGTTAGAGTATGGCCCATGGTTCCTAGACGAATCTCATTAACTTTGCAGCTATAAATGGGTTCCTCAATCACAACCTCCTCGTCCACCTCCACCTTTGTTGTTGCTTCATCAACAATATTGCCTCAAGAGGAAGAATAATTGATGCCTCCATTGCCCCTGCCCTGCTGTTTCGTCACGTTGCCACTGTAACTATCACTGCGCCTTCCTCTGCCCCTACCTATTCTAATCCCCCTTCTGCCTCCAATGCCTCTACCTCTGCCACATTGATTGATAGAATCATCGATGATAGTTTGTTTGTAATTATTCTGATGCAATGCTTCTTCTACAACAATATGCACCTTTCTATCTTCTTCAAGAGAGGGCCAAAAGGATGAGGACGGATTTTTCTCCATCGTATTTCTACTCTCTTCGTCTCTCAATCCTTCGTCCTTCCTTTTCCATTCTCTTATACTTCAAATAGATTTGTTTACCATCTTCTCTTCCTGCCACAAAAAAGGCTCTCGCACATATCAGATTAAGCTTTAACAATTTTTACATTTGTATTTAAATTTTAAAGTATAAATAGCCAATTGATTGGTTACACTTGTTGTGTCAAAAATCACTTTCTTTAACCACTATGCGCGAGATATGTAATTCCTTCTGTGTTCAACATGGAGTTTATTAAGGTTGGTTGTCATTGATGTCAACCCTTGAAGAAAGCCCCGCAACACAAAGGTTTGGGTAATGGAATGAAGATTGTTTTATTGTCTCGTCATGGTTGATAAGAAGTAAATATGGATGAACTCCAAAGTGGTCCCCTTATGGTGAAAACCCTCATGGGAAGATGCTTTGCGGGGTAAGAGAACCCATTCTTAATTCTGGAATAATGAGTTGAAGGATAGTGAAATTGTCAGGGAAACTATCCTAGATAGATAGTGCCTGTCATGCCATTTCCGGTGGTATGTGGAACATCACATAACTCCTCACTATTAGATATTTATGACCATATGAAGCTGGAGAACCCCTCATAAGTCTTATAGAATTCCCCAAGGGTCAAAGTTCTTTGCAAAATAAATTATTTTAAATAAAGAAGCCTTAAAATAAGGAAAGTGTAAGGCTACATGAAGATATAAATAAAGAGTGAAAGCTCCCTCATTAAACACACACTTGTACATTTTGTATATCTATTTTCTTGTGTAAATCTTCTTGTAAATACTTGTGGATACATTTGAAGTAGCGAACGTCTGAGGTAGCACGAAGGGTTGACGGTGAAATTTTTGGATTTACAGAAAACCCCATTTTCTGATGCATACGCAGGCTGTCTGTATATAGGGTGTGTATACATTGAAGGTATACGTGGGCTGGCTGTGTATAGGGTGAGTATGTACGCGGGCTTACTGTGTATAGCGTGAGTATATGTTGAAAAATCCATGAAACTTGAGAAGATGAAGGTGCAGAGGTTCTATATTCCGAGATCAAGCTCCCAGGAAGGTCTAGAGTGCTTAGATACATCAGATACATCCATCGGTTCAAAAGGTATGTCTTATTTCTATGAATAGTTGGATTTTGATGTATGCATGAGGAATGTCAATGGAGATTAGAGGAGTCTCCCTAGAGAGACTAGTGGCTACATGAGATCTTCTGTATAAGTCAGATCTACAGAAATACAGTGCTGGTATATTTATCATTGATACTTCTTGTTGAGGCACATGTTGTATTTCTTGGCATATGGCTAAGAGTTTTTATGGTACATGGTTGAGATCTTGTATTTATTGATGTATTGAGAAATTGAATATCAGAAAGGGGTTGATGACTAAGATCATGTGAGAGATATTATACTTGTTCATCATTACACATACCTATATGGAACATGACTAGAGAGAGACATACTTTCCTTGAGTAGAGGTTATGTATGAGGATGCATGCACAGGGTACAGTTACAGTCTGGATACAGTGATAGGTTACAGATCTATGTGATAGAAGTTACAGAGGGTCAACATATTTCAAGTGAAAGGAAACCCTAGTTTCAGAAGGCATACATGGGCTGCATAACAGATAGGGCGCGTACATAAGCGGGCTGCATCACTATAGATCATGTATCTGTTGCATTCTTTTAGATACATGTTCAGTTCAAGTACGGTTTGATTACAGGGCAGTTGTATAGATTAGATACAGGCAGTGGTACAGGTTGATATAGTTGTACAACAATATATCTCACAGTGAGAGGTTGATAGTGGTTCCATCATTCTACTTCTACTTCAGGGCAGTTGGACAGGGCAAGGATAGGTGGTTGTAGCCACCTTCTGGTTGTAGTTGGAGAACATAGGGAGTTGTAGCCTCCTTCTGGTTGTAGCCAGAGAATTGGGGAGTTGGAGCTTCCCTCAGGTTGTAGCCTGAGAATCCTGGGGGTTGGAGCCTCCTTCCAGTTGCAGCTAGAAAACAAAGGAAGTTGGTGCTTCCAATGAATGTAATTCTTCAAGACATATAAGAAAAAAAAAATTGTGGTTTTCTCCCGATTTGGGTTTCCACGTAAAACACTGGTGTACTGTGTATGTGTGTGATTGTTTATTTATTATTTCTCATTATTGGATAATAATTCTACATTGATATAACATTTTAAGAAAAATGATTATAATTACGCTATTACTGATTCACCCCCCCTCTCAGTAATCCAACAATTGGTATCAGAGCAGGTTCCTTCAGAAATCAATTTAACCATTGAAAGGTAGATCATGGAGAGTAACAACTCGTATAAAAATGGAATACTAGAGTTTGATGGATAGAAGTATTCATTTTGGAGCATAAGGATGAAGACATATATACAGGCATAGGAATTTCAAGTTTGGCAATCAATTGTAGATGGATACATAGCACCAGCAGTTCCACCAACAAATGACAAAGCAGTGAAACTTGGTGAGAATAATTCCAAAGCCAAAAAATGCACTTTTGAATGGTCTCGGTGATACAGTATTCACCAAAGTTGCACATTGTAAATATGCTAAAGATATTTGGGATAAGCTTCGAAATATTTATGAAGGAGATTCAAAATTCAAAGCAGCAAGGCTTCAAACTTACAGAGGTCAATTCGAACAACTAAAAATGAACGAAGATGAAGATATCGCAGCCTACTTCTTATTAGTCGATGAAACAGTGAATGCAATCATAGGATTGGGAGAAGAAATCGAAGAATCTGTAATTGTTCAAAAGGTACTAATATCTCTTCCTATGAGATTCATCCCTAAGATATCAACACTAGAAGAAAGATCAGATCTAAACTCAATAAGCATGGATGAACTACATGGAATCTTCACAACATATGATATGAGAACTGAACAGGAAAATCCAAATGTAAAAGAAGCAGCCTTCAAAGCATCCAAAACATCAAAGCAAAAGAAAAAGGATCAAGAAGAATATAGTAGCAGAAATGACGTCTCGGAAGATGATGAAGAAGTGGCCAACTTCATCAAAATACTGAACGGTAGGTATAGAGGTAAGATTCCTTTAATTTGTTTTAATTATGATGGTATTGGTCATTTTGCTAACAAATGTCCTCTTAAGAAAAAGAGAAATTATGAAGGTTACTCAAAAGGAAAACACACATATAAAGGCAAAAGAACTACAAAGAAAGATTTCAAGAAAAGCTTATGCATCAAAGAAGACATCTCATCATCAGATGAAGATGAAGTCAGTGACAGTGAGACACGAAGAGTTCTATTCATGGAAATAAAAGACTCCGACAAAGAAGACTTCTAAGAAGAATATGAAGAAGCCGAAGAAGAAGTCGAAGAAGAAATTGAAGAGGGAGAAGTTGACTTCGAGAAGAATTAATGTGTGCCATAAAAGTTATCAAAAGAGAAAAGAACAAGAACAAGAAACTACAAGAAGAACTAGACAACAAGGAAGACACTCAAGAATTAGAAAAAATGATCACAAAATTGAAAGTTCAAATAGAAGAAGATAAAATAATTGAAGAAGCACTCAAAGAACAACTAGAAGAAAAGGACAAGATCATCGAAAACTTGGAAGCAGATATTGTCACATTAAGAAAGGATATTCAAAAGAAAAATATGCAGAATAACTCAAAAGTTTTGGATGACATTATCAACAGTCAAAAATCTCATATTGACAAGTCTGGACTTGGATACAATCAGACGAAAAAGGGATCAAGCTCCAAAACAATAGAGCAAGAAACAAATCCAAAAAGCTATGCAGAAACAATCAAAGGGGATAGAAAGATATACAAGGAAGATTACAGGGACACTCCTCCACCAAGAAGATTCAGATTTCAGAATCAACAATAGACAGATAGGCCTCAAGAAGAAGAAGGATTAATAAGAGCACCTCCTTTCAGAAGATCTTCAACTCCCAGGTATCAAACTATATTTTTTGGTTTATGTTATGCATGTAATAATTTTAGACATAAAGATGTAAATTGCAGAGCTAACAACAAGAACAATAAAAACTTTGAGAGTCATACACAAAGGGGTTATTCAAGAATACCTAGTGAAACAAAAAGAAGAATTTACAACAGGTTTGAATCCTTGAGGACTGAAGTGGAATGTTACAAATGTAACAATTTTGGACACATGGACAAATATTGCAGAATGACAGTCCCTCCTAAAGAACCTCAACAGAATAACAATAGTCACATATAAGAACTTCAGAAAATGACATGGATAAGAAAGCAAGATCAGTATAGCAATGAAGAATGCACAGTCGCTCTACAAGCTAAGTAGAAGAAACACGGTTGGTATGTTGACAGTGGGTGTTCAAAACACATGACAAGTGATAAAGAAAAATTTATTACATTACGAAAGGAAAGAAATGGATCAGTCTCCTTCGGAAATTATAATTCATCCAAAATCATTGGAGAAGGCATAGTCTGAATTGGGAACAAGAATGAAAATGAACAAAACATTCTATTGGTAGAAGATATGAAACATAATCTTCTAAGTGTGAGTCAAATGTGTGACCAAGGTCATAAAGTTACTTTCGATTCACAAAAGTGTGAGATAAGAAAAGAAGGTTCAGGGAAATTGGTCAGTACAGTTGCAAGAACTTCAAACAACATATATGTGTTAAGTGAAATTGGAAATGAAAAGTGTTGTCTAGGAAAGGAAGATGAAAGTTGGCTATGGAACAGAAGAATGGGTCACATGCATTTTGATAACCTTTTCAAAGTTAGCAAACGAGAAGCAGACAGAGAAATGCCCGAGATCACGAAACCAACCAACACTTTATGCAAGCATTGTCAACAAGGAAAGCAAACAAGGACCATGTTCAAATCAAAGGAATATTCAACAACAAGACCACTGGAAATTGTGCACACTGATCTAGTTGGACCAACTACAACAAAGAGATTAAAAGGTGAGATATACTTTATGTTATTAGTTGATGATTATACAAGAATGATTGCAGCTTGCTTTCTCAAGAACAAGTCAGAATCTTTTGAAAATTTCAAGATCTACAAGAAAATGGTTGAAAATGAGATGGATTCAAGAATCAAATGCTTGAGATCTGATAATGGAGGAGATTTCACTTCAAAGGAATTTATGGACTACTGCAGTAGTCATGGAATAAAAAGGCAATTCTTCATTGCTAGGACACCTCAACAGAATGGAGTTGTTGAAAGAAAGAACAAGACAATACAAGAAATGGATCGAACAATGATAATGGATTCTAAATTGACAGATATATTTTGGACACAGGCAGTGCATACAACATTTCACATTCAAAACAGAGTAATGCTCAGAAACAACACCGATAAAACCCCCTACAAGCTATGGAAAGGAAGACCAACAAATGTGAAACACTTCAGAGTTTTTGGAAGCAAATGCTACATCAAAAGAGAAGATGGAAGAATGGGAAAGTTTGACTCTCGTTTGGACAAAGGAATACTTGTTGTTTACTCAAGTACAAGGAAAGTATACAAGTGTTACAATCTAATATTAAACAAATTTTTGGAAAGCATCAATGTAACAATTAATGAAACAGGCAGACCAAAATCAAAGGAAGAAGAAAACAAATCAATGGAACAACTTTTCGAAGAAGAAGATGAAAAAGAAGTAGAAGAGGAAGATGAATAGAATCCGAGAGAAGCATAAGAACAAGTTCAACAAGTGTCTCCAAAGACACCCAGTAAATGAGTACAAAAGAATCATCCTTCAGATCAAATTATCGGGAAGAAAGATGCAGGAGTTGAGACTAGAAGAAAACTTTGTTCACTAGAACAAGCACACCTGGCACTCTTATCTACAATTGAACCAAACTGTTTTGAAGAAGCCGGCAAGGATGAATTTTGGAATACGGCCATGGATGAAGAATTGGATCAAATAGAGAAAAATGACACTTGGGAATTGGTTCCAATACCAAAGAATAAGAATGTGATCAACACAAAATGGGTTTTCAGGAATAAATTGAATGAAGATGGACATGTGACAAGGAACACAACTAGATTGGTATGTAAAGGATATGCATAGATTGAAGGAATCGACTTTGAAGAGACATTTGCCCCAGTTGCTAGAATGGAAGCAATTCGTTTGATTTTAGCTTATGCATGATCTAAAAATGTTAAATTATATCAGATGGATGTAAAATCATCTTTTCTGAATGGGGAACTTGAAGAAGAATTCTAGGTTGAACAACCAGAAGGATTTCAGTTGTCAGAGAAAACAAATTACGTGTGTAAATTAAAGAAGGCCTTGTATGGTCTAAAACAGGCTCCTAGAGCATGGTACTCTAGACTGGATAAGTATTTGTAGCAGATAGGGTTTAGAAAAGGAAGTGCAGACAACAACCTCTACATCAAGGTAAGTCAAGGTAATATTTTATTAATTGAAGTTTATGTTGATGATATTATTTTTGGTAGTGATGATGACAGGTTAAGCCAGAAATTTGCAAAAGATATGCAAAACGAATTTGAAATTTCATTACTTAGAGAACTATCCTTCTCTCTGGGACTTCAAATACGTCAAAGAAACCAAGGAATTTTCATTTCTCAAACCAAGTATATCAGAGAAATATTAAAGAAGTTCGGAATGGAATATTGCAAACCAGTTATCACTCCCATGCAAACCAGTTGCAAGTTGAGCAAAGATGATGAATCAAATTCTACAGATCAGAGGCAATACAGGTCAATGATTGGAAGCCTACTATATGCGACAACATCCAGACCAGATGTAATGCAGGTAGTTGGACAGGTGGCACGATTTCAAGTAGCACCAAAGGAATCAAATGTATTAGCAGTAAAGAGCATTTTTAGATATCTCAAAGGAACAAAAGAGTTTGGATTATGGTATCCAAAAGGAAAGGATCTATCACTTATTGCCTACACAGATGCAGATTGGGCAGGTTGTATTGATGATCGACGAAGCACTAGTGGAGCAACGTTCTACTTGGGTGAGTGTTTAGTATCATGGCTAAGCAAGAAAAAATCATCAATATCTTTATCTACAGCCGAGGCAGAGTATATTGCAACAACATCATGTTGTACACGGGTTCTTTGGATGAAACAAACTCTGACATATATATAGGTTGTGTATGATGAGCCCATTCCTATCTATTGTGCTAATACAAGCACCATCAGTATCTCGAAAAACCCAATGATGCACTCCAAGATGAAGCAAATTCCAATCAAGTGTCATTTTCTATGGGAGTAGGTTGCAAAAAAGACTATCAGAGTTGAGTATGTGGGCACAAAAGAACAAGTGGCAGATATATTTACAAAACCACTTCCATGGGAAGCCATTGAATATCTTCACCAAAGACTTGGAGTTATTTCTACTCCAAAATGAATGCTTTTTGAATGCTTATCTTATATGTCTTAGATTTAAACAAGGAAGCACCTTAAGAGGACATTTCAGTCAGGGGAAGCAACCCCGGATGGAAAGATACCTTTGGCATTGATGAAAAAGGGGGGGAGTTTTTATTAGATGCAGAGAACAGAGGCATGGTTCCAGGGGGAGCAGATTTATCAAATGCAGAGGACAGACACATGGTTCCAGGGGGAGCATGAGTGATATGATTTCAATATTGCATCAGAGTGTTGCCATCAATGCAAAAGGGGGAGATTATTGATCAAGGTTGGTTGTCACTGATGTCAACCCTTGAAGAAAGCCCCACAACACAAAGGTTTGGGTAATGGACCCAAGATTGTTTTATTGTCTCGTCATGGTTGATAAGAATTAAATATGGATGAACTCCAAAGTGGTCCCCTTATGGTGAAATCCCTCATGAGAAGATGCTTTGCGGAGTAAGAGAACCCATGCTTAATTATGGAATAATGAGTTGAAGGATAGTGAATTTGTCAGGGAAACTATCCTAGATAGATAGTGCTTGTCATGCCATTTTCTGTGGTATGTGGAATGTCACATAACTCCACACGATTAGAGAGTTATGACTATACGAAGTTGGAGAACCCCTCATAAGTCTTATAGAATCCCCCAAGGGTCAAACTGCTTTGCAAAAGAAATTATTTTAAATAAAGAAGCCCTAAAATAAGGAAAGTGTAAGGCTACATGAAGATCAAAATAAGAGGCAAATCTCACTCATTAAACACACACTTGTACATTTTGTATATCTATTTTCTTGTGTAAAGCTTGTAAATACTTGTGGATACATCTAAAGTAGCGAACGTATGAGGTAGCACGAAGGGTTGACAGCAAAATTCTCAGATTTACAGAAAAAACCATTTTATGATGCATACACGAGTTGTCTGTGTATAGGGTGTGTATACAATGAAGGTATACGTGGGTTGGTTGTGTATAGGGTGAGTATGTACGCCGATTGACTGTGTATAGGGTGAGTATATGTTGAAAAATTCATGAAACTTGAGAAGATGAAGGTGCAGAGGTTCTAGATTCTGAGATCAAGCTCCCAGGAAGGTCTAGAGTGCTCAAATACATTAGATCCATCCATTGGTTCAAAAGGTATGTCTTATTTCTATGAATAGTTGGATTTTGATGTATGCATGAGGAATGGAAATGGAGATTTGAGGATTCTCCCTAGAGAGACTAGTGGCTACATGGGATCTTCTGTATAAGTTAGATCTACAGAAATAGAGTGTTGGTATATTTATCAATGATACTTCTTGTTGAGGCACATGTTGTATTTCTTGGCATATGGCTAAGAGTTTTTATGGTACATGGTTGAGATATTGTATTTATTGATGTATTGAGAAATTGAATATCAGAAAGGGGTTGATGACTAAGATCATATGAGGGATATTATACTTGTTCATGATGACACATACCTATATGGCACATGAATAGAGAGATACATACTTTCCTTGAGTAGAGGTTATGTATGAGGATGCATGCACATGGTACAGTTATAGTTTGGATACAGTGACAGGTTACAGATATATGTGAAAGAAGTTACAGAGGGTCAAAAGTTTTCAAGTGAAAGGAAACCCTAGTTTTAGAAGGCATACACGGGCTGCATAACAGATAGGACGTGTACATACGTGGGTTGCATCACTACAGGTCGTGTACCTGTTGTATTTTTGTAGATACATGTTCATTTCAGGTACGGTTTGATTACAGGGTAGTTGTACAGATTGGATACAGGGTAGTGGTACAGGTTGATTCAGTTGTAAAACAATATATCTCACAATGGCAGGTTGACAGTGGTTCCATCATTCTACTTCTACTTCAGGGTGGTTGGATGGGGAAAGGATAGGTGGTTGTAGCCACCTTCCGGTTGTAGCCAGAGAACATAGGGGGTTGTAGCCTCCTTCTGGTTGTAGCCAGAGAATTGGGGAGTTGGATCTTCCCTCAGGTTGTAGCCTAAAAAACCAGGGGGTTGGAGCCTCCTTCTAGTTCCAGCTAGAAAACAAAGGAAGTTGGTGCTTCAAATGAATGTAATTCTTCAAGACATATAAGAAAAAACATTCTATGGTTTTCTCCCGATTTGGGTTTCCATGTAAAACATTGGTGTATTGTGTATGTGTGTGATTGTTTATTTCTTATTGTTCATTATTGGATAATAATTCTACATTGATATAACATATGAAGAAAAAGGATTATAATTACGCTATTACTGATTCAACCCCCCTCTCAGTAATCCAACAACTTTGACAATTTTTACATTTGTATTTAAATTTTAAAGTATAAATAGCCAATTGATTGGTTACACTTCTTGTGTCAAAAGGTGCTTTCTTTAACCACTATGCGAGAGATATGTAATTCCTTCTGTGTTCAACATGGATTTGAAACGTAATAATTTAAAAACTATTAATAACAAAAAAATATTTCAATGTCATCCATAAATAAAATATTTTAATATCCAATACAAGTGAAATAAATTGAGTGGGCCTAATTGTTAAGAACATGTCTTTCCTCCTAAGTGGTCACAAGTTCAACTCCATGTGATTTGTATTCAACATCAAATATATGATGAGCACATATTAGCAAAGAAAATTATAAGCAAATTTATGACGAGCACACATTATCAAATGAAATTATGTAATGATATATATTATCAAAGTCAATTCTAATTTTCTAAGCAATTGCATGCAAGTATAGCTAGCATAGCTCCATGTTAAGTCCTCATGCTTGAAATGAAAAAAAATTGCTCCTTTTAGGCTTCTATATGGTTCACCATGACCGAGTACAGGTGACTATGTTGACCCTGTATACCATGTTGAGAATAGATGTACATGGTTGTGTATATCTTACCATGGTTGAATTTGGTTGACTATCATTGATTATGGTCAACTCTAGTTCAGTATGGTTGAATATGGTTAACTTAATATTGACTTGGGTAAATACAATGGTCAACATATGGATGATTATGGGTCAATATGGTTGATCGTGTTTTGAGCATGTTCACTGTGGTTTACCATGTTTGACCACATTTGACAATGTAGAGTATGTCTGACCATATTTGGCCATGGTTTACTATGGATTTCCATGAAAGGATATAGTTGACTATGGTTGACCATGGGTGAAATCAATTGAATATGGTGATCATGTCGACCATGTTGACCATTTTTGAATATGGTTGACCACGGTTTACTATGGTTTCCCATGGTTCCCTATGGTTGACCATTGTTGACTAAGGTTGAGTATGGTTGACTAGGGTAGACCATAGTTTACTATGGAATACCATGTTGACCATGGGTGACTATTGGTAACCATGGTTGACTATGTATGGAATGGTTCATTATGGTTGAATATGGATAGTTATATTTGATTATGGTTGACCACGATTGACCATGTTTGACAATGTAAACTATTTATGACTATGTTTGACTAAGGTTGACCATGGTTATGAATGAAAGGATATAGTTGACCATGTTTGACAATGTAAACTATTTATGACTATGTTTGACTAAGGTTGACTATGGTTATGCATGAAAGGATATACTTGACCATGGTTGACAATGTTTGGAAATGATGACCATGGTTGACTATGGTTGCCAATGGTTGACTAGGATTGAGAAAGATAGACCACAGTCGACTATGGAAGACCATATAGACCACGGGTGACTATGATTGAACATGGTTGATGATGTCTAACCATGGTATACTATGGTTGATCATGGGCCACCATGGTATACTATGGTTGATCATGGGCCACCATGTTTGACTATAGTTGACTGTGTTTGAACATGATTGACTATAGTTTACTATGGTTGGATTTCATCACAATGTGATGTTAGTGAAGGGTTATGTTCAATTGCCATGTCAAGATATCTTTGTCACATTATGACATCGGGTTTTGTTCGATACATTGCAACATCAAGTTATGTTTGTCACATTGCGACATCAATTTATGGGGTTCACACTAGGACATGAGGTTTTGTTCATCACATAACAATGTCACATTATGGTCATGAAATTACAACATTTGGTTTTGTTCATCACATCTTGATGTCGTCTTATGTTTGTCACATTGTGATTTCAGATATGTTCATCACATTATGACATCTGGTGAGGTTTTTTACATTGCAACATTAGGATATGCATGTCTCACTATAACATTAGGCTATGTTCATTACATTGTGACATTGGGCTATGTTTAAACAATTATGGTGTTGGGTTGTGTTTGTCACATTGCAACATGGGGCAATGTTGATTGCATTATGATGTTGGGTAGTGTATGAAACATTGAGATGTCGGGTCATGTTTGTCACATTACATATGCCAAGTAATGTTTGTCACATTGCGACATTTGGTAACATTATGGTCACATCGGTGGAAAATGGTTCCATTAGTAGTTGACTATCGTTGACCAAGGTAGACCATTGTTGACTATGGAAGACCATGGGTGGCCATGATTGAACATGGTTGACTATGTATGATCGTGCTTGACTATGATTCATCATGGGTGACCATGTTTGACTATGGTTGATAATGGATGACCATGGTTGACTATGTTTGAACATGATTGAATATAGTTTACTATGGTTGGATTTCATCACAATGTGATGTTGGTGAAGGGTTATGTTCAATTGGCATGTCGGGATACCTTTGCAACATTACAAAATTAGGTTTTTTTCAACACATTGCAATGTCAGGTTATGTTTGTTACATTGCAACATCGATTTAAGGTTGTCACGTTGGGACATGAGGTTTTGTTCATCACATCCTAACATAATCTTATGTACACCGCATTGTGACACTAAATATGTTCATCACATTGCAACATTGATTTATGTTCATCACATATTGTGATGTGAGGGTATGTTCATCTCACTACGATGTTGGAATATGTTCATCACTTTGCAACATTGGGATATGTTAAACTCATTGCGGTGTTGGGTTGTGTTCATCACATTGCGACGTTGGGAAATGTTCATCTTATTGTGATGTTGGGTAATGTATGAAACATTGTGATGTCACATTATATTCTTCACATTGCGACATCACATAATGTTTCTCACATTGTCATGTTAGGATTTGTTGGATTGCATCAGAATGTGATGTTGGTGAAGGGTTATGTTTGAATGTGACGTCAGGATATGTTTATCACATTGTGACATCGAGATATGTTCGTCACATTGTGATATTGGGTTTTGTTCAAAACATGTCCATGATGAGTTATATTCGTGACATTTTGTTATGTTTGTCACATTGCGATGTTATTTAATATTCATCACATTGAGATGTTAGGTTTTTTTCATCACATTGTAACACCGGGATAGGTTTTTCACATTGCAAGGTCAATTTATGTTTGACAAATCGTGAAAAGGAATTTTTGGCCAATATTTTTGAAAACAAAATCTAACAATGTTTTTCCATTATTGTTATGATAGGAACTTTGAATTGACATTATGTATTGCAAGGAAGTAAAATTCCCTGTGATGTGATATATCACAACTAAAACAT
>ML793394.1:31077-57950 GCA_009831015.1 Picea engelmannii
TTGTAATTATACCTCCTAGTCTCCTATATATACCAAGGAGACATTTTCATTTTGAATCATCTTGTACTTGAACATTTAAGTGGGGTAAAAGGAGGTTTCCCCCTCGAAGAGACTTATTATCTGAAATTGTCTCTTTTTCAAGGTGTTGAGTACTTTTTCTGAGGTTTTTCTATGCTATATTGATATTTGGTTCTTAACATATGGTATCAGAGCTCAAGGTCTTGGGGTTTCGATGCTACATCTGAGACACCTTGGAATTTTCGCTATAACTTTTTTTCTACAATGTTTCAGAAGGAACGGATTGTATGATATTTAGTAGATGGATCAAGGTATGTTGGGATCAAACTTCAGCTCCTGAGGCCTTATACTTTCAGAGATACAGCCTGTACAAGATAGGGTTTTGGAATCATCCTGAATGGAGTCATTGCGGATTTTTTGCTATACAAATGTTTCTATAACATTTCAGACCCTGAAATTCATAACCTATTTACAGAAATTAGTAAGGTATTTGTGGTAAAAATTCCAGCTTCTGGGTCATCTTAAATTTGTAGATACACCTTGTGTAAGATAGGGTATCTGACTAGTCCTATTGACTAGTCTCAAGAAGGTGTTCCAGGTAAGACAATCATAACATCTTCCTAGAGTATCCAAATTGAGTGGGACTGGTTTCATTGGATCGTGGACAGTCTGTAGTATTTCTGGTGCGAGTTGCAGAATTTCATATCAATTATTTTGTGTGAGGAACGCTATACAAGTGAGATCTTCTGGAAAGGACAAAAATCGGCAAGTTGTGGGGAAGTTACCATAAATTCCACTTGGCACATCCAATTTTGATCAGACATGTGGCATTGTAGAGAATAAATATCATAGAACTACATAAAAGAAAGTTTCATACCCAGAAGGGTCGAAACTTGGGAGATACAATAGAAGAAATATTGGTGAGGTGTAACAATTATTCTTCTAATAGTATAACAATTATTCATTTTAATCACGTGGTGGATTATTCGCCCGATCTAGGTGGATTTTTTCCCTGGATGGCGATAGTTGGTAATCCCATTCATTCATTACCAGTCCAGGTGGAGGGGGAAACACCACCGGTTTTGCAGGGGGATTTCTTTTCTCAACTCTCAGGGGTCTCTAGGTTTTACCACGGGCATGATTCAAAAGATTTCTCCTGGCTCTATGGATCTGGAGGTGTAGGGGTAGCTTCGACGCATACTAGTCCCACATCTTCCCTCCCTGGCTCTGCGGACTGGTGCGACTTGTATTCTCATCCTTCTGAAGGCCTTTTTTCTCCCATTCAGTGTGGTTTTTCTCCCGCTTCGGCTACGAAAAACCAATCCTGGTATTTCCCAGACCCTATGGTGTCGATGATCTCTCCTCCCCCCCGAGAAAACAAGGGCTTTTCCAGTCAAATTTTCCAGGCAATGGATCAACTACTACCACGACAGGTATTGCAGATTAGGGTTATTTGGATCAAGGTGCGGTGTTAGAACTGTTATTCCCTTATGAGGAGCAAGCGTATCTCTCAGATAATTCAACAGCATTAGTGGAGGGGTTTATTACAACAAATCTATGGCCTTCAAATTCTAGTGAATGGGATACAATTTATAAAAATAGTTCAATCTCCTCACTAATTATTTTAAATGGCAGTACAAATTTCATTCTATTTTAATTTAATTTACATAAATTTTAAATAAAAAAAATGGATTTTTTCGTGGCTCATGAGGTTGAAAACACAAGAAATTTGAATTTGAAAACCCATAAATTCTTTTGCAAAATTAACACCACTTAATCAAATGAAACGAACTATAGATAATCAAAACATTTTAAAAATGGGTGAAAAAATGAAATGGTGTTTAACTGGGATCATTTGAAGTAGAAATGATAATCTCTGTGAGAGTCAAGAGTGATGACCTCAAACTCTAATAATGATAGATTGTTATCCATGTTTACATGAAAATCATAGTCAAGGGGGCAGTTTAATGACTTGAATGAGTTTGTCATTGGGATCGATGTTGAGGTTGGTATTTTTGGTGCCAATCTGTAGCCTGTCCACTGAAAGTCGTAGGGAACCCCTAAATAATGTAATCCTCACGTTCTGCAGCACCACAGCCATTCCAGGCTTCATTACATGTAATGAAATGAAATGACATGACATATATAATGTAATGAGTTCTTTCTTGAGTTATTAATGGATTTGCAAATGAGAAAGAAATGAACAATAATATAAATATTATTTACCTTGGGAACCTCTAGCATTAAATAGAATGACAACAATGTCATCTCCCACAAGGCATTCAACTACAGGAATAGTGGCAGTTGAAATGGGAGTGGAATCAAGGACTTTAACAGTTAGAGTATGGCCCATGGTTCCTGGCCGAAGCTCATTAAATTTCCATCTATAAATGGGTTCCTCAATCACAACCTCCTTGTACACCTCCACCTTTGTTGTTTCTTCATGAACAATATCTCCCCAAGAGGAAGAAGAACAGATGCCTCCATTTCCCCTTCCCAACTGTTTCATCATGTTTCCATTATCACTATCATCGCACCTTCCTCTTCCCCTACCTATTCCAATCCTCCTACCCCTTCTGCTTCCTCTGCCTCTACCACGTTGATTGATAGAATCATCGACGATAGTTTATATGTAATTATTTCGATGCAATGCTTCTTCTGCAACAGTATGTGCCTTTCTAGTTTCTTCAAGAGAGGGCCAAAAGGATGAGGACTTTTTCTCCATCGTATTTCTATTCTCTCCGTCTCTCATTCCTTCGTCCTTCATTTTATCTTCTCTTCTTATTTAGATAGATCTATTTACCCTCTTCTCTGCCTACCACAAAAAGGCTCTCGCACATATCAGATTAAGCTTTAACAATTTTTACATTTGTATTTCAATTTTAAAGTACAAATAGTCAATTGATTGGTTACACTTGTTGTTTCAAAAGGCGCTTTATTTAACCACTATGAGGGAGATATGTAATTCCTTCTATTTTCAACATGGATTTGACACGAAAGCATTTAAAAAATATTAATAACAAAAAAATATTTCAATGTCGACCATAAATAAAATATTTTAATATCTAGTTTAAGTAAAATAAATTGAGTGGGCCTAATTGTTAAGAACATGTCTTTCCTCCTAAGAGGTCACAAGCTCAACTCTATGTCATTTGTATTCAACATCATAGATAAGTAGTATATAAAAATAATATTTCAATGTGGGCCATAACTAAAATAGATAAAAATTAAAAATATTTGACAAAAAAAACAAATTTATTATATAGTGCAAAATTATTTAATGCATGGATGATTTAAGTGATAGTACATTTCAAAATGAACAAGTTAAAGGTGTGAGTGAATCTAGCAACATAATGAAAAACACTCAAGATAATAAAAAGGAAAATAATGCAAAACATAAGATGTGAGTGAATCTAGCAACATAATGCAAAACACTCAAGATAACAAAAAGGAAAATAAAATGAATGTGATTAGAATATGAATATAATAAACATATATTGTTAGAGGCAAATATATGATGAGCACATATTAGCAAAGGGAATTATAACGAAAATATATGATGATCACATATTAGCAAAGGGAATTATAAAGAAAATATATGATGAGCACATATTAGCAAACAAAATTATATAATGAGATATATTATCAAAGTCTTACCTAATTTTCTAAGCAATCGCATGAAAGTACAATCATTATAGCTCCATCTTAAGTCCTCACGCCCGAAATGAAATTTTTTTCTCCTTTAGGCTTCTGGATGTAAACTGTGTATTATGGTTGATTATGGTTGTCCATTGTAGATGATGGTTCACCATGGTTGAGTACATGTGACTATGTTGATCATGTAGACCATGTTGAGAATGGATGTACATGGTTGTGTATAGTTTACCATGGCTGAATTTGGTTGACTGGCATTGACTATGGTCAACTTTGGTTAACTATGGTTGAATATGGTTAAATTAATATTGACTTGGGTTTACAATGGTTGACATATGGATGACTATGGGTCAATATGGTTGACCATGTTTTGAGCATGTTCACTATGATTTACCTTGTTTGACCACATTTGACCATGTAAAGTATGTCTGGCCATATATGGCCATGGTTGACTATGGCTTCCCATGAAAGGCTATAATTGCCTATGATTGACCATGGGCAACATCATTTGACTATGGTGAGCATTTCGGCCATTTTGACCATGGTTGAATATGGTTGACCACGGTTTACTATGGGGTGAGTGCAAGAAGTTTGTGGTCGAAAAAGTGGCAAGCAAGTCAATAGAAACACACACTCACATGAATGCATGTGCATTCTTAGGAATGTGCATGCATTCCTAAACCTGCAAGATTGGAAGTGGTTGAATATCCACAAGGCCTTCCACGTACGTTTAGTGGCAGGAATGCACACATTTTCCTTCTGTTAAACTTTTTTAAAGGACCGCGAGCAATATTTGTGCTCATTGTGCACAATTCGTGCTCACCTTTTGACTCTCATTGAGCAAATATTGAGGAGCTAAAGAGGATCAATGAAGGGAGTATCTTTCTACTGTGTCCAAGTATGTTTGATTTATATTATTTTTAACCCAATTTAGTCTTTTTCTCCCAAGAATCTAAATTTTAAAAAAAATGTAATTATTTATTTTAATTAAAAAAACAACCTAATTTACATGCCATAGTTTTTAAATTGCAGCATATATAATATAATGGAACCCAAAGACAATGTAAACATCTCATAAGAAAACCAAGAAGATCAAAACCCCAACCCACCTCAACCACTCAATATAAACACTCAAAATGATGAGGGGTTGGTTATATTAAGAACCCTTGAGGAACAATTAAGGGACACTAGAGAGCCTAGAATAGTCTCATTGGCCACATCTTTGGAAATCAATGTGAATTCCATTGCAAGTGCCCAAGGGAAATTGACCTCTATTTTTTATTACATGGAAATAATGTATGAGTACTATAACACTAGTTTGGACAGAAACCAAGTCAAAGAACTCGACATTTCAAAACAACAAATATTTTCTATATTTAGGGATCCTAGAAATGGACAAGAACTACCATTGAACAAGAAACATATCTCCATTCACTGGTGCATCCTGTTGATATTATGGTAGCTTCAGGAGGTATGAACCTCCATTGTGACCTTTGACAAGATTAGAATGTTCCGAAAGAAAGAAAATAAATGAATGTAACCCTAGAAAAGATGTCGGCTGAAGAGAGATAATTAATATGAATTAATTAGTACCCAGAATTAGAAGTTGGCCCAGGCAAGCCTGCGAGGATTACTATAAATACAGGGCGACAGTCTCTTATTTGACACACTAATCAGAATCGCATAAAGTCACTTGTGCACACTGCAGTCTGGCAGTCTTGTGTGCAAGTCCTGGAGAAGGTGTTGCACCAGTTTTGGGTTGGACTCTCTGATTATCTTTGGTTACTTCTTGCTTGGTGCATTAGCCTTTCTTGGCTATTGGATTTCTACTAGGATTCTTCTCTCTGTCACGGTCAAGGTGCTTGAAGGGTGGCTTCGGCCTATGGTTGAGTGACAATAGTGATATTGTCAATGGTAAAATGAGCACATCCATTCATATTCTAACATGTTATGGGCCCACACCTCCTTCATTCAGTCTAACCGCTGGAAGGAAGCATAGTCATTAGGATACTAGCTCATTGAATAACTGTCGCTAGGGTTACTAGTAGGAGCAACTTCCAAGACACTGTCGATAGGATTACTAGCAGGAGCAACTTCCAAGACACTGCCGCTAGGGTTACTAGCAGGAGAAACTTCCAAGACACTGCTGCTAGGGTTACTAGCAGGAGTAGTTGCAGAAACCCTAAAACCAAGATCTGACACATTGTGATGGAGCACCTCGCTCAAGGAGAAGTTATTCAAGTGTTCCCTAGTTCAGCACACCTTTTGGCACTCTTAGAAGATAGAAATGTCAGAGTTGAAGTTTTGGATCAAGGCATGACCAGTCACCAGTCAACCAAAGACATGAGTGAAAAGACCAGTCTTCTACACTACTCAACACTCACAGGAACGATTGAAGATGACATGTGGATAATTGATAGTGGAGCTTCAAGGCATATGATGGGAGATCAAGCCAAACTCTCAAATCTAAATGAGAATAAGACATTGTACAAGGTAGAGCTTGGAGACAAAAGCACTTACCTAGTGGAAGGATTTGGACAAGCCTCCGTCAAGTTGAAAATAGGTAACAATGTTCACCTAAGAAATGTTTTATATGTACCTGGTTTAGAAAAGAATCTTGTATCCATATCTTTGCTAGAAGACAAAGGAAACTGAATAGCTTTCGTAGATGGAAAAGTGTTATCTTGGCATAAAGACTCCAACATAGAGAATGCTAGGGTTATTGGAACCCGTGAAGGAAATCTATACAAAATACTAGAACAAAATGAAGAAGCCCTTGTATATGATGAATTCAATCCCAATGAAATTTGGCACAGAAGGTATGCTCATATTAACTATCAAGCATTGTCTTTTCTCAAAAAGATGGTTGAAGGAATACCAGAATTGTAGTCTACACATGAAGGAATTTTCAAAGGATGTGATTTTGGAAAGAATATCAAGAAACCATTTCCAAGAAGCAACAATAGATCTAAGAAGATTCTATATTTGATACACTCAGATGTTTGCAGTCAGATGCTAAACAAATCTCTATGAGGATCTCTTTACTACGTAATATTCATAGATTATTACTCAAGAAAGACTTGGCTATATCTTCTAAAGACAAAGGATGAAATATTCAACAAATTTCAAGAATTTAAAGCAGAGATAGAGAATCTCACAAACAAGAAGATCAAAACCTTAAGAACAGATAATGGAGGAGAATACACATCAAAGGAATTCATTGCATTCTGCAAATCGGCAAGGATTAGGAGGGATCTAACTATTCCTAATAATCCTCAACAAAATGGTGTAGCAGAAAGAAAGAACAGATCTATTGAAGAAACCATAAATCACTACTAAACGATAAAGGTTTATCCATGTTCTTATGGGGAGAAGCAACCATGAAAACAATATATGTTCAGAACAGAACTCCTCACCGCATATTGAAGGACATGACTCCAAAAGAAGCCTTCTCAGGTAAGAAACCTAATGTGGAAAACCTAATAATCTTTGGATGTCATGTTTACTCTCACATTCCCAAGGACAAAAGGAATAAATTAGAACCCTCAGGAAAGAAGGGCATATTCGTGGGATATAACGAATCATCCAAAGCTTATAGAATCTATATTCATGAACAACATAAGATTGAAGTCAACAGAAATGTGACCTTCAATGAAAAGATGGCTTTGAAGAAATCCATAGAAGAAACTATATAAGAAGAAGAGTATGAAGAACCTATTGAAGGAAACATAGAAAACCAGAATGACGAAAGGAACAAATTGATCATCCAATGCAACCATGTGAAACCATTGATTCAGACACCATACCTAAGACCAAGAAACAAAAAGCTTGGCTTGAAGCTACCTTACAAGAAGCAGAAACACTCAAGGTCCTAGATGGGACATTCAGAAAAAGTAAGAAGCCTAAAATATTCTCAAGTTATGCAACATGTATGACAAAGCTTCTAGATGAAGAACCTACCACGTTTGAAGAATCAGTTCAAAAGAAACAATGGAAAGAAGCTATGATGGAAGAACACCAATCCATCATGAAAAATGATGAATGGGAAATTGTGCCTAGACCTAAAGAAAAATCAGTGGTAAATTTTAAATGTGTATATAAGATCAAACATGCAGCAGACGAAAGTGTGGACAAATATAAGAAAGGTTCATAGCTAGAGGGTTCTCCCAGAAGGAGGGAGAATACTATGACGAAACATTTTTTCCAGTGGCTAGATATACTTCCATTACAACTATCATATCTCTTGCCACCTCCATGGGATGGAGTTTACATGAAATGAATGTAAATACAACTTTCTTCAATGGAGAAATCGAAGAAGAAGTATATATTGAACAACCTCAAGGGTTTGAAGTACATTCTAGAGACACTCACATTTGCAAATTAAAGAAAGATCTATATGGACTCAAGCAAGCTCCAAGAGCTTGGTATGCCAGAATAGACAATTATCTAACGAGACTTGGTTTCTCCAAAAGTCATGCAGATCCAAACCTTTACTACAAAGTCATGAACAATGCACCTGTGATTCTACTACTATATGTTGAAGACCTATTCCTAATTGGTGAACAATCTCTTATCATCCAATGCAAAAAGGAACTAGCTTCTGAATTTGATATGAAAGATCTAGGTCTCATGCATTATTACTTGGGACTAGAAGTATGGCAGAAGTGTGGTGAAGTATTCCTTGGACAAGAAAAGTATGCAATAAATATTCTCCAGAAGTTTGGAATGATGGATTTCAAATCCATGGACACTCCTATGACTACAGACATAAGAAAAGTAAGAGATTCAAATTCTGATCTAGTGTATCCATCACTATATCGACAATTGATTGGGTCATTGATGTATTTGGTAAATACTCGACCAAACATTTGATTTGTCGTGAATACACTAAGTCAGTTCCAAGTGGAACCTAGACATGAGAATTGGATAGCTGCAAAGCACGTCCTAATATATATTCGTGGGACAATAAATTATGGCTAAAGATATACCGCATCCAGTGATATACAACTTCATGGATTTACATATTCAAATTGGGAAGGAAGTGGAGAAGACATAAAGGGTACTTCAGGGAAGTGTTTAAGCTTGGGAACTGCTATGATATCTTGGAGCAACATGAAACAAAAGCCTCTCACACTCAGCACAACAAAAGTAGAATATATCACAACATGTGAGGCATGCACAAAAGCAATATGGTTGAGAAAACTAATCTTTGATTTATTTGATCAGGTTCCGGATTCGACCATAATACACTATGATAATCAAAGTTGTATAAGACTATCAGAACACCCATTGTTTCATGAAAGGTCGAAACATATTGAGATCAAATACTAATTTTTTCGAGATAAAGTCTAGGAAGGAGAAGTAAAGCTCCAGTATATCCTCACAGATGAGCAGACATCAGATATCCTGACAAAGCCTCTGTCCAGAATAAAGTTTGCATATTTCCGAGACAAATTAGGGATCATGGAAATAACTTCCTTAGTTGAAAGGGAAGAAATAACTCTCCAGGTTGGGAGGGAGCACTGACATATCATTTAATTGAGGACAGTCATTTTCAAGTTTGAAAAATGGTCTAGCTTGGGCATATTCTTTCTAGTTCGGAAAGTGGTTTTAGATTTCTGACGAACGGGCATTTTCCAGTTCGGAAAATGGTCCAGATCAAACGTTCATTTTCATAATGAAAATGGTTTTATGGATTGTTGATGTACAATAGACAATGATTTCCCATTGTGGTTAACATGGGGAATGGTCTAGGGAAGTCTCTCTTCTTGAGGGTTACTCAAGAAGACTGGCCCGCCTCGTCGGACAATGATTTCCCAATGTGGTTAACATGGGGGATGGTCCATTTGTAGGTTGGTGCAGGATAGTCATTTCCTTTGGAAATGGTCCAGACATTCATTCCTTAGGGCATATTCATTCTCTACAGGCTGCACTTTGTTTAGTGCCGGAGGAATTGCCCAGGGTGGGGAATGGTCTAGGTTCATAAATCAGGGAGAGGCATTCCTTAGGGCATACTCATTCTCTCCATGTTTCACTTTGTTTAGTGTCAAAGTAATGGCTCAGGGTGGGGAATGGTCCAGGCTCATAAATCGGGACAGTTATTCTTCCTTGCTTGAGAAGAATAGTCCAGATAGCCCATCATTGATGTTCTACTTTGAGGGTAGATGATCTTTCATATCTCACAAATGTGAGTGAAAGAATGACCCAAATGATTAAGTTTATATCATAATGATATTGTCTGTGTAGGTTGATAATAGATGATTGTTATGGAGACTGCATGTCTCTATAAAGTAGAGATAAGCTACTGTGGTGGATATGTTCAACTATTTATGACTATGTGTCATGGTTTGAGTAGTTGTGTACTACGATGGATAAACACAGTTTTTTTATATCAGCTGATATTGTGCCTATTGTCATGGAGATTATCCAGTTGGATAATAATGACGGTGCTTGTAATGCTACCAGTTGAATGGTCTGTTTGTGTTCAATACCATACCTCCCTAGCTAGGAGGGAGTGTTGATATTATGGTAGCTTCGGGAGGTATGAACCTCCATTGTTACCTTTGACAAGATTAGAATGTTCCGGAAGAAAGAAAATAAATGAACGTAACCCTAGAAGAGATGTTGGCTAAAGAGAGATAACTAATATGAATTAATTAGTACCCAGAATGAGAAGTTGGCCCAGGAAAGCCTATTAGGATTACTATAAATATAGGGCACCAGTCTCTTATTTGACACACTTCTCAGAATCGCAGAAAGTCACTTGTGCACACTGCAGTATGGCAGTATTGTGCACAAGTCCTGGAGAAGGTGTTGCGCTAGTTTTGGATTGGACTCTTTGATCAACTTTGGTTACTTCTTGCTTGGTGCATTAGCCTTGCTTGGCTATTTGATTGCTACCAGGATTCTTCTCTCTGTCAAGGTCAAGGTGCTTGGAGGGTGTCTTCGGCCTATGGTTGGGTGAAAATAGTGATATTTTCAATGGTAAAACAAGCACATCCATCCCCAGATTAGTCAAAACTAGATGGATAGGTGGTATATGGTTTTTGATAAAACTCCCTGCAATAGCAGGGATATGCCCTTATATTTTATGATAAAATTATGGGTTGAGTTTATTTTGGGTAAGAATGTCAACTAATTTGACATTGGTGAAGTTTAAGGGTGGTTCAAGGGTTCGCACAGGACTGAGAGTATGATAGGAGTGACCCCATGTTAGGTATTTGTCTGCCCAAGCGAAGGCCTGACCCCCTTACCCAACATCCTCCTGTTGCAGAGAGATTACAACATGTACAACTAGCCATTTCATTCTTGACTCATGGCCTAGTGCAACATAGTAGCTTTGTTACACTATCTCAATAGAATGTGCCTGCCAGTGACATTGATAGAGGGTTTGGAGCTTCAACATGCATATGAGAGAACAATGAGAAGAGGGCACATGGACATAGAAGTCATCCATGTGAACCTAATAGATGCTTGAGTTGTGGGAAAACATGTTGTGGGCCTATAGATCCTAGTGGATATCATAGCTTCATGGAAGAGGTTAGTATCTTAACCCTCTCTATGTTCTTCATCATTATATATTTATTTTGTAATTTGTGTATTTATATCGATATTTTAATGTATGTTTCTTTGCAGTTGTTACGTGCGATCTATAGACCCTCTACATCGATGGATGCACCAGTTCCTAGCCCCACCACTAATGTAGTAGTAGAGGAAACCTATTCATTGGGTGCACCCCACACACAGGTATGTATCACATTTGATAAATTCACCATAATCGTTTCTTTATTTTATGACATCCTCAAATTATTAATGTTTTTGTGTTTCTACAGGATTTGGGACTAGGCGATACTGGGGAATGTACATATAGGATAGACAAATCACCTGAGTCACATATACAATTGTAAAGTTAAATATTGTATAATTCTAAAAACTTTTATGTTTATGTTTTTGAATTTTACTATTTGGTACTAATAGTTCAATTTTATTAATACGTATGCAGGCTGCAGATATATTTTCTAGCTATAGTAATATTGCACTCCATGGGCACCTGGGCGTTTCTTTTGGGTTACCTTTCTCCAGGCCTAGGGAGTTGCAATCACTTGTACAACATGTGAGGTTCCATTGCATCCCACCCTCAACATTAGTATTATTGCATGAATCCTCAGTGGATTCATACACAGGCTCCCCATCTACACCACATGTATGCCACCCACCCCCACCACCATTTCCATCGGCCCCATCGACCAATACTTCCACTATAGATGTTGTCTCAGAGATGGTTGTACAACCTAGTGCTCCATCTACCAGTGAATCTCCATCGAGGCTTGAGATATTCATGGTGAGATAATGCATTGATAATAATTTTTTATGTTTCATGAATTTGATTTTATGCATATTTGTTTAATTTTCTTGACTTGATCCTTGCAACTGATACAGGGTAGCATCGCAGAGGAGGGTAACACCCTCACGAATGATACTAGCATATGCGGTGATTTTTCTTAGGTTAAATTACAAAGTATCATTTTGTATGTCTATTAATTAATTGAGGAAAAAACTTATAACATTGTTTATTCTTTGTGCACTGTCCAGAGCATCAAAGCATGCCCAAGCCTAGAACCTCTCGACGTGATTCCTCAAGCAAGAGAAGAAATATAGGTTTCCAGGATGCTTCTGAGGGTGGCAGTGGTCGACCAACTACTACCATTTTGTATCTAGGCCATCATATGGATGTTTTTAATGTTAAGGAACTTTTTGTGGCTTTGTATATTAGGTACGAGTTTCCATTTTGTAAAAAATGTACAATTTAGATGATGTTGAATATATATATATATATATATATATATATATATATATATATATATATATATATATATTTCATGGCATGTTTTTTATGAATCTCATTGTTTCTGCATTTTATGTTGATGAATATATGAATTTCAAAGTGTTTTAATTCTAAAGTGTATGCATTTTATGTGTATTAATCCATTTATTTTTTTCTAAAGTGATTATAAATACTTGCATTATGAATTAAGGAATATATTATGGTGGAAAATATTGTGACCTAAAAAATTACATATTACAATAATTTATTATAGAACTAAAATTTCTCATTTATCTTCTACCTAATTGTAAATCTGTTAACAATATCAACTCAATGTTATGTCAAATTAACCTCCATAACTAGTACTATAATTACTCAATTACGAAGATGACATAATCTAAAATTCAATTATGCAAGTACAAAACATTTGGACAACCCAAACACTTCATATATATTTAGAATATGAAGTACATGCACCTACCAATATATTATCAAGGGTTGTTAGAAGTCAGGTTCTTCAAACCCTAGCAATGGAAGCCATAAGATAACATTATCCAATATCTCACTCCATTAGAGATCATCAACAAGGTAGCATACACAATGGTAAGTCCTTTTTGGAACCTACATTTGTATCCCACACTTGTACAAGATCAACTCCCTCTATCTTCTCGATAAAAATCACATTAGGTAGCACTAGGGTTTTCAAATGCCAGAAAACCCTAATTTCGTCTCTTACCAGAGATACATGATAAAAGTCTTTATTTTCTCCTCCAGGCATAAGTCCTAGTACTCCTATTATCCTTAGTACAAAACCTTGACCCTAGTCTTTTGATCCGGATTATTTTCGGCACGAAATGAGAGCGGAGATATAATAAAGAAATGCACAGAGATATCGTGTATATCCAATAATTATAACAGAAATATATCAAAGATGCAACCATAAACACAGAGATAAAGTAATACACGATTTCTATTAATGAAATAAATGTACAAAGACTGTAAAAATACAGAGTGAAAGACTCGCTAGAATGGTGGCAGCTTATCACTGAGAAGAGATGTGACGGCTACTCGTATTCGCAAGAAGATGATTACAATAAGGCTCTGAAGGCCTTTTTACAATAAACAAGAATTACAAAAACCCTAGACATCCAAAAACCTAACCCTAGGAGATGAACTGCCAAAAGTCATGTGGGCCCTGTTTGGGTAAGTTAGTACATCAACTTCCCGGGGTCGTAACGTTTTCATACGATCTCCGTTTTAGGTGTATGATAGCTTGTTGGAAAGGTATCATCGAGGAGATTCATTTTGGGGGCTCAATCATGCCTTCAACTATCATTGAGAAACTTGATCTTGAAAAACCTTCATTTAGGCCCTCAAAATGGCCCTAGAAGTTAAAACCTGCTAAAAATAGTAAATTGCCAAAATTTCCAGAAAATTGTTTTGAGCCAGTTGGAAAAGGTGGGTGGCCACCAATATCCACCTGGATCAATCCTCCCTCTTTAGAAAGCAATGGTCTTCATTGCATTGAGTTCCTGGGGTAGAGGGAAAAGCGTTTGTTGGATCTGCATCTTGGTGAGCTGCTTGTATTGCTGGAGACATCGCGCTGCTCAGTTTGTGGAAGTATGTCAAGAACCTATTGAGGCTGAGGTTGTTCAACAAGTCAAGATACATATGAGAAAAATATGTAGAAGGAATCTTTGTGCTTTGCTGCATCCTTTTCGACCTGCTTCTGTTGGATAGAAGGTGCTTGGGGAGAGGCTGTAGTGGTTTCAATGTCCTTCTGTTCTCCTTTTGAACAGATTATGAAGAAACTAAATTTTGCAGTATGAGATACTACCTTGTGGCACTTTTTAGGTGGAACAATAGTTGAAACTACCTCTAGTATTCTGTAGAGATGACCTCCCAAAGTAACAATGACACTACGGGGTCGAGACTCATAAACAACATGGTGCTTCCACATATATGGTTGGCCCAAGAGAACATCCCAGACATCCAGTGGGGAAACATCACATAATACCTTGTCCTTGAAGGGATGGATGTCATATGACAATCGACATTGTTGGCTGACACAGAAATCTCATCCTTGGCTGTATGGCTACGGGTGTGGTGTTTTCGACAATCCCAACTGTTTTACGACCTCTGTTGAGATGAGGTTCTTCTGGATTCTGCTATCAATAATAAAATGTAGCAGGGTCCCCTTCACCCTCATCTGTGAATGAAAAAGGTCCTCCCCCTCTTCGAGATTTATTGGTTCTTCTGGTTGAATTGCTGCGATTGCGACAATAGCAGTGGGGTCTGCGTCAATGATCTGTCCTTTACCAGTATTTTAAGAATTGGATTTTGAATTAGGGTTCGGCTTTTTGTCTTTTATCTCGGCCACCAATGACTATTTTGAGCGACATTCATCGATGTTGTGTCAGGGGCTTTTGTGGAAATCACACCATTTTTCGATGTCCTTCTTTGTCTTCCCGTGACCCTTCTTTTCCTGTGTCTTGGACTGGTTTTTAGGAGATTGTTTGTTAGGGATGTCTTTATCATACTTTGGTTTTTGTGGATTTACAGATCCTAGATCTTGTTTGTTCAGGTGTTTAAATTTCTTCTTGATTTTAACAACATATCGATAAGCATCACCGAGTGATGAGATGTCTAGAAAATCCATTTCAGTTTGGATGTATCTGTGTAGAGCCCCACGGTATTTCAGAAACAAATGTCGCTCGGAGTCTTTGATACCCATCTTGGTGCACAATGTATGGAAGGTATTGGTGAACTCCAGAACTGCTTGGCCCCTCTCTTGCCGAAGTGTGGTCCATCTCATGTATTGGTCCTCATAGTTTCCAACAGGGTAATACTGTTCCTTTACCGCATCCACAAAAAAATACCAAGTGGGATCAACCCCATATATTTCAGACTCCTCTATGTAACTCTGCTCCCAATAAGTTTCCCACCAATGTTTGACATGGGGGAGAGATTTAAGGAGTGCGAAGGTGATCTTTTCTTTGCGGGAAAATTTGTGAACAGAGAAATAACCTTCTAGAAGATTTAACCATTTGTCTAGAGCTTCTACATCTATTTGTCCTTCAAATACAGGAATATCAAAATTAACTTGTACATTGAAAGGCAAGGTGCCTCCAAAGTGGTCGCTAGATGAAGATTCTCCTGTTGCTATCAACAGGCATTGAAGGATGTGGGAAAAATTCTCCATCATTTCGTCCCTCTGTCGCGTGAGAGCTTGCTCAAGAAACAGACTGATAGGATCGCATGCTTCATCATTTTTCTTTTCTTCCGCCATTGAGGGTTTCTTGGGTGTGTGAGAGCGATTGTCCTCAAGAGAGACAAGCTCGAGACCCAAATTTCTATACTCAGACCTCGTTGGGGACATGCACTGAAAAAAACGATCAAGAACAACCTGCTCTGATACCACTGATCCAGATTACTTTCGACACGAAATGAGAGTGGAGATATAATAAAGAAATGCACAGAGATATCGCGTATATCCAATAATTATAACAAAAATATATCAGAGATGCAACCATAAACACAGAGATACAGTAATACACAATTTCTATTAATGAAAGAAATGTACAGAGACTGTAAAAATACAAAGTGAAAGACTCGCTAGAATGGTGGCACTTATCTCTGAGAAGAGATGTGACGGCTACTCGCATTCGCAAGAAGATGATTACAATCAGGCTCTGAAGGCCTTTTTACAACAAAAAGGAATGCAAAAAACCCTAGACATTCAAAAACCTAACCCTAGGAGATGAAGCGCCAAAAGTCATGTGGGCCCCGTTTGGGTAAGTTAGTACATCAACTTCCCGGGGTTGTAACTTTTGCATACGATCTCCGTTTTAGGCGTATGATAGCTCATTGCAAAGGTATCATCGAGAGCCTCGATCTCAAAAAACCTTCATTTAGGCCCTCAAAATGGCCCCGGAAGTTAAAACCTGCTAAAAATAGTAAATTGCCAAAATTGCCAGAAAACTTTTTTGAGCCAGTCAGAAAAGGTGGGTGGCCACCAATATCCACCTGGATCATATTCCCTTGACATTCCTTTGAGAATACTAGTTGGCAGTTTATTAGTTAATTCAATCCATAATTTGACCATTTTCTAGGGCACATGCATTATTCCCCTATTTTTATGCATGACATATAAAAATTCTTTTGATTTATGTGTAACCCTTCATAAATGCCAAAAATACTAGTCAGTGACTCATTAATGCACTCATGTTTGTTTAGATTGTGTAGTGGGTATATGCAAATTTTGTTAAACCCATCAATCATTAATAACATTTATTCAATATTCCTTTATGTCCACCAAACTTATTGATTTTGATCAATAGAATGAGAAAGTTCACTTGGAAACTAGATCTTATAATGGGCTAATCATTTCCCATCTACAAATAAAGGTTTCTAGGTTACATTTCATGACACACCATAGAAATTAATTCTATTCTACCCAAATTCATCAAGGGAGACCTGAAACCATTATTCTTTTCCATTCATCATATATTAGAGTTTATTGCACATTCCTACCCAATTTTGGGGTTAGATCACATAAGTAGACAAAGGACCCTCCCAAACCCAATCCCACAAACCTATTTATGCCATGCCATTCCCATTCCATGACATTGTGATTCCATTGTCATGCCATTTCCATTTCCACGTCATTTCCATTCCTTTCCAATCCATGCCTTTCCTTGACATGCCATGCGTTTCCTTTGGATGCCTTGTCATGTCATACCTTGCATTTCCTTGCCATGCCATGCCTTTCCATGCCATTATTTTCCTTTCCATGTCATGCCATTCTTTTCCTTCCATTGACATGCCTTTCCATACCATGCCATGACTTTCCTTTCCATGTCATGTCATGCCTTGACTTTCCATTCCATGCCATGTCTTTCCTTGCCTTTCCATAACATGCCTTGCATTGTATTTCCATGACTTGGCATGCCATTCCTTGTCTTTCCATTCCATTGTGTTCCTTGCCTTCCATTTCCATGACATGTCATGCCTTGCCTTTCCATGTCATGACTTTCCATGCAATTTCTTTCCTTGTTATGTCATGCCATACCTATCCTTCCATTTCCATGCCTTTCCATTCCAATGTTATTCCATGCCATTGCCATGCTTTACCTTTCCCTGCCTTTCCATGCCATGCCATGCCTTTCCTTTGCATGTATTTTCATACCATGCCTTGCATTTCCTTTCCATGTCATCCCATTCCTTGCCTTGTCATGCCATTCCATTCCTTGCCATGCCATGCCTTTCCTTGCCTTCCATTGCATTTCCTTGTCATGCCATGCCTTTCATTGCATTGCCTTTCCATTCCATTCCATTCCCTTCATTTCCTTTACTTGCCTTGAATTTCCATGCCATGCCTTTCCTTTGCATGCCTTTCATTGATTTTCCTTTCCATGCCATGCATATCCTTTCCTTTCCATTCCATGCCTTTCATTGCCTTGCGATGCTATTCCATGCCATGCCTTTCCATTCCTTACAATTCCATGTGATTTACATGTCAATTCCAATGCTATGCCTTGCCAAGTCATGCCATGCCATGCCTTTCCATGCCATGCCATGCCTTGCCTTTGCATGCCTTGCCTTGACATGTCTTACCTCTTCATGCCTTGCCTTGCCTTCCCTTGCCTTGGTATGGTATGGTATGGTATCCCTTGCCTTTCTTTTCCTTGCCATGGTATTCCTTGCCTTACCTTGCCATTGTATGGTATGGTATGCCTTTCCTTTCCATGCCATAGTATGGTATGGTATGGTATGCATTTTCTTGCCTTGCCTTGCCATGGTATGGTATGGTATGCCTTACAAGGAAAGCAAATTGAAGGAAAGGAAAGTGAAGGCAAGGTATGCAAGGTATGCAAGTCAAGGCAACGCAAGTGAAGGAAAGGAAATTGAAGGAAAGGTATGCCATGCCTTGTCTTTCCATGCCATGCCATGTATTGAATTTCATTTCCTTCACTTTCAATGTCATGCCTTGCCTTTCCATTCCATTCCATGCATTTCCTTTCCTTCACTTTCCATGCCATTCCTTCCCATGCCTTTCCTTTCCATACTATGCCTTGCATTTCCTTCACTTTCCATGCCATGCCTTGTCATTCCATGCCTTCCCATGTCATTCATTTCCATGCCATGCCTTTCCATTCCTTTCCATGTCAATGTTATTCCTTGGAAAGCCATGCCTTGCCTTTGCATGCCTTTCCATTCCATTCCTTTCCTTTCCTTGACATGGTATGGTATGTATGGTATGATATGGTATGAATTACCTTTCCTTTCCATGGTATAGTATGGTATGGTGGAGGCATGTCATTCCTTTCCTTTCCTTGTGAAGCCATGGTATGGTATGGTATGGTATGCCTTGCCTTGCCATGGTATGGTATGGTATGGTCTGCCTTGCCTTGCCTTGCCATGGTATGGTATGATATGGTATCCCTTTCCTTGCCTTGACTTTCCAATCCATGGTATGGTATGGTATGGTATGGTATGTCTTGCCTTGCCTAGACTTTCCTTTCCATGCCTTGAAAGGCAAGGAAAGTGAATGCAAGGTATGCAAGGAAAGGAAATGCAAGTGAAGGCAAGGAAAGTGAAGGAAAGGTATGCAAGGTATGAAAGGAAAGGAAAGGAAAGTGAAGGCAAGGAAAGTGAAGGAAAGGTATGCCATGCATTTCCTTGCCATACCATTCCATGCCATGCCATGCCTTTCCTTTCCATGCCATGCCTTTCTATGCATTCACTTTACATTCCTTGCCATGGCATGCCTTCTATTTTCATTCCATGCCATGCATTTCCTTTCCTTTACTTTCCATGCCACGTATTCCCATGCATTACCTTCCTATGTCATTCCATTCCATGCCTTGCATTTCCTTCAATTTCCATGCCATACCATGCCTTGTATTTTCATGTCTTGCCTTTCCATGCCATACCTTGCCTTGCATTTCCATGCCATGCCTTGACTTGCCATGCCATACCTTTCCTTGCCTTCACTTGCCATGCCTTGCCTTTCCATACCATGCCTTTTCATGCCATGCCTTGCCTTTCCTTCACTTGTGATGTCATGTCATGCCTAAATGAACAAGTTTAATACGTAAATAATTCTTGTACTAAATGAATAAGTTTAATACATAAAAATTACAGACAAAGGATTCATTAAGCATTTAATTATAAAACTTGTGGGGCATTTTTTGGTAGTGTAGGTTCATGGGGCTTGCCCAAAAAAACTTGGAGGATCCTAAGGAACTCCATTATGTTACTCGGTTTGGATTTTATGCCCTCACACCAAATTGGCCACATGTCCTTGAATGTCTTGATGATGCGAGTTGCAACTCATGATAAAAATCAAACCGAGACTTAGATGGATGAACCATCAATTGTATTGGATCTAGAGCACTAGTTTTCAACTAGTGGGTCCCCTCCGCTATCATTCTATTGACCGAAAAACCGTTTGTTAGAGTATCTTCGTCACTAGGGTTTTTCTCAATGAGGCATAGTGCAATTTTTGAAGAGGAGGTCAATTTTCAAGAACACTATGTGGGGCATTTTTGGGTACTGCAGTCATGTGGACCTTGGTCAAACAGACTTGTGGGAGCTTATGGAACTCCATTATGTTTCTCAATTTGATTTTATTCCCTCGGACCAAATTCGCCATATGTCCCTAAATGGATTGAGGAGGTGAGTTGAAACTCATGCTAAACCTCAAGATGGAACTCATATGGACAAACCATCAGTTGCATTGGATCCAGAACATCATTTTTCATCTAGTGGGGCCCCTCCACTATCATTCTATTGACCATAAATTCATTTTTTCTAGTATCTTTGGCACTAGGGTTTTTCTCAATGAAGCATAGTGCAATTTCTAAAGAGAAGGTCAATTTTAAGGAACATTGTGTGTGAAATTTGTGGGTAGTGTAGTCACATGGGCCTTGGCCAAACATACTTTTTAAAGATTATGAAACTCTGTTATGCTACTCTATTTGGATTTTATTCCTCCATACCAAATTGGCCACAAGTCCCTAAATGGCTTGAGGAGGAGAGTTGCAACTCGCTATAAAACTCAAACCGGGACTCGGGCAGATGAACTGTCAATTGAATTGAATCCAAAACACTAGGTTTCAGCTAGTGGGGCTCCTCCACTATCGTTTAATTGACCAAATTGTTTTTGGTTTGGGGATCTTCGGAACTAGGGTTTTTCTCAATGACAATTTAACACCTTGTTAGGCTAGATATGACATAGAAAGTGAAGGAATGGAAAGGAAAGGAAAGGCATGGTAAGGAAAGGAAATTCATGGAAAGGCATGGAAATAAATGACAAGCCATGGACAGGAAAGTGAAGGCAAGTGAATGCATATCTAATTTTGGAAAACAATGCATAAATTTTTCTGCCCTTTAATGCCACTAGTCATCTTCTTTTGAGTTTACTGTAAATTTTTCTGCTCAAAATATTTTTTTGGATTAATAGATGGATTTTTTTCCTCAAGGACTTTCCATCAAGTCCTATTTATTTCCACAATTCTAATTTTCAAGAAAAAAGTTATGGTCTTCAAAACTTTTGACCATTTTCCCTTTTATATCCCTGCATGCTACAAAGTTCTCTTTCTCTCCCATCACATTTTTTTATATACCCAGAACACAAATATGGGTCCACGGATGATTTCTAAAATCCATGATATTTCCATAGACTGCTCTTGGGCATGAAACGGATTCTTGAGCTAGGAGTTATGCCCTCTAAAAGAAATATGGTACTAAATTTTATCCTTGACTGTTTTAGTTGTAACTCCCTCATGAAAGCTCTGTTTCGAGAACAATTTATCTTGCTAGAAATATCTCTCTAAGCTCTATCATTTTAGAAGTATAAATTGTGTTTCTTAGAAGAAAACTCACAGAATTTCATACCAAAATGATTTTCTAAAAATGCTATTTAGGCCCTCAAAAATCCCCTGTAATATGAAGACCTTCGAAAAGTAGAATTTTCATGGAAACATTCACTAAATTATTGTTGTAGCAGTATTTAAATCTAAACCGCTTCTCTGAAAATCAGTATCAATCCCAATCACTGATCTTCCTAACCTTTCCAAGCTGTAGCTATACCTGTGTAATCCTTTCGGAAGCTCTTTCTCAAACTCTTCCCATCAAAAGTCCAAATTTCTAGGTGTGTGGATGTCTCTAAAATCCACAGTCTGAAACATTATATAACTCTTCCTGTCAGAAACCCTCTATCAAAAACACAACTCACCATGTTCCTCAACCATTATAAACTCTTAGCTCTGATATCCCATCAGGCTTTCTCTATTGGACTTCATCCATCAAAACCTCCTCCCTGAATGAACCTTATGACAACCCTATTTTAAAGGCTCTCAGGAACCATTCTTCCTGAAGCCATGCACTCAAATGTTACGTGGCACTGGATGATTCTCTCACCCTTGATGACATGACATGCTGACATGGAAACTTATGTGGCATTCTCCTTCACCCTCAGTCGTTCCAAGTAAACATGATTGTCCGATAGATTGGATGGACAACAATTGTGTCACCCAATGGAAATGATCATCTCGGTCTCCCAAAACTGTGCATTAGTTACCTCGATCAGAATGATGTCATCGGACAACAAAACATGCCCAACCTTCTGAACGAGCTCTCCTAAAAACACTTTTTTGAAATAACATCTCTATTAGATCTGACGGCTAAGAATGACCTTGATTTAATTGACGAATCTCATTCTTTTGGGATTCTACCATCAAGATTACATCTTCAGAATCAACCCCACAACCAACTATGAATTCCTTTTGAAATCTTCTTCTTGAAGGCCTATCAAGAACACCTTGCGTGAACCTCCTACGACTAGATCTCGACCGCTGATTCTCTAGGTCGAATTAATTTGGGTCGTTGATTACTAAACTTAACAACCACCTTGAAACACATTGAAATTCAACTTCCATGGATGAATTTGATTATAAAACTTATAAATCGACGTCATAAGTTTTCTTCTTTGACTGATATGAGGCACATAAACTCACAATCTACTCAAAATTTGGGGATTTCACTTATGTTCACCATTTCCCCCCTAAATTCACCACAAGATGAAATTTATAACCATGAGCCTACTCAATTCATGTTGGCTCCTAGCCCATACAAGCTCAGTGTTGAACCTTGAGCTCTACTACCATTCTGTAACATTCCCCATCTTAACTAGGGAATATTACTATGTGGAAAATACACATAAGACAAAATTTTCTTTTGCAAATAAAATTCATGTAACTTACCAGCTATGATTGATTCACATTTACAACTAGATTCTAATACCCATAATTAAATTCAACTACGACATTCTAAAGAAACATAAATGAAACTAATAAAACATCCATAACAACATATAAAACCATTCTTATTCATAGAGTAAATGCACAACCACAAACTCATAAATAAATCAACAAAAATAGATAAAAACTTATCCTTAAAAAGAGAGTCTATGCAACCAGCTGCTTGGGAAGGACGTTCCACCCAACCATAGAAATGTTGCTCCAAATGTCAATATCTAGTCACCCCTAAGCTGGGGATAGTAATCCACAAAACAAGGGTGCCTCTCATAGTTCCTCACAACTCCATATCACACAACCCATTGATTTTCTCCTACAACTATCCCAAATTTCCTCCAGTTCTCTTCCTCTTGACCTTCCCAACCCAAGGAATGTACCCCTTCACTTCTCTCAATCCATTGGGAATTCCATTTGTTTATCAAGGTATCTTTGGCACAAGTAGCTAGGAATCTCTCAGCTGGGAATTCAAGGGAACTCACTGCTAGAAAAAACTACTAGCAAACATGAACAAACACTTTTTATTATAGTGAAACTCACCCAAGAGTTCACTCTTCAGGCTTGAAAACATGGTTGTTCAATTTCCAGCTCCAAAATGCTCCAAAATCGCTCTAGCATGCTCCATAATTCACCCAACCTTTTTGTTCCATCTCCCAAGCTCTTTTGACCTGTTTTCTCTTGTTTTTCATGTAAAAACTCCATGTCTAAAACTCCATGTTCCTACCCATACAAATTTCTTCTCTTTCCCCAAGACAATTGACTACTCACTCTGCCCAACGTTGATTATACTTCAACCCCATGCTCCCCAATAAATATGGGATGTGACTCTCACAACCACCCTATGATATATATTCAATGATTGGGATCTACACTCAACCAAAAAATAGAATTTTTCCCCAAATGATAATAAAATTCATAAAAGTGGGTTTGAATTAATACCTAAAAATTATTCCCCTTTGGACCCCCTCTTGGACACTCTCTAGGAATTCCCCTTCTCTTGTGGATTAATCATACCCCCGTCTTTGTCCATATCCCAATAGTTGATATTATATTATATTTAAAATTCATAAAATACATTTCATATTTACATTGCTTGGTCATAGCACCATTTATATTTACATTATGTATTAATTAAACTAGGGATTATATGGGAATGTTACAATAGTTGCGCAAAATATTAAATAGGTATATGCAAGAAGATTAACCTTACCAGAAACCTGTGGCAATTTGTTCATGTAGTTACCCACTTCACATTTTCCTCAGTTACCCACTTTGCAATTTCCTAAGTTACCCACTTCACAATTTCCTCAATTCTCATATAATTAAATTTTATTAATTATGTGTGTATTTATATCTATGTAATATGAAGTGGTGCGTCTATTTGTTTTTTAATGTATGATATGTTGTTAAGCCCAAATATTGGCTCATTACCCCTTAATTGTGACATATTACATTAGTAATGTTATTTTATTTATGTTGGATTTATTCAATTAGTTGTAATTATACCTCTTTGTCTCCTATATATACCAAGGAGACATTTTCACTTGGAATCATCTTGTACTTGAACATTTATGTGGGGTAAAAGGAGGTTTTGCCCTCGAAGAGGTTTATTATCTGAAATTATCTCTTTTTCAATGCGTTAGGTACTTATTCTGAGGCTTTTCTAGGTTATATTGATATTTGGTTCTTAACATACGGTATCAGTGCTTAAGGTCTTGGGATTTCGCTAATACATCTGAGACACCTTGGAATTTTTGCTATAATTTTTTTTCTACAACGTTTTTGAAGGAACGGATTGGAGGATATTTAGTAGACGGATCAAGGTACATTTTTTTTAAATTTCGGCTCCTGAGGCCTTATACTTTTGGAGATACAGCCTGTGCAAGATAGGGTTCTAGAATCATCTTGAACTGAGTCATTGCGGACTTTTTGCTATAATTTTTTTTTTTGTAATGTTTCAGACCCTAAACTCTGGAGGATATTCACATAGATTAGCAAGGTATCTTTGGTAAAACTTTAAGCTTATGGGTCATCTTACATTTGTATATACACCCCGTGGAAGATAGGGTATCTGACTAGTTTTATTGACTAGTATTCATAAGGTGTTCCAGGTAAAACAATCATAACTTATTCTTAGAGTATCCAAATTGAGTAAGACCAGTTTTAGTGGATAGTTGATAGTCTTTCATATTTCTGGTATGAGTTTCAGAATTTTATATCAATTATTTTGTGTGGGGCACGCTATACAAGTGAGATCTCTTGGAAAGGCCAAAACTCAACAAGTTGTGGGGAAGTTACCGTAAATTCTTCTTGGCACATCCAATTTTGATCATACCTATGGCATTGTAGAGAAGAAATATTATAGAACTACATAAAATAAAGTTTCATACCCAGAAGCGCCAAAACTTGGGAGATACAACAGAAGAAAGATTGTCTAGAAGAACCACCTCAAAATCAAGGTTCAAAAGTGATACTTGGCAAACATGCCACCCAAAAAGGGAACTTCTACACCAAATAAGCCTCTAGACAATCCTACTTGGACTCTTGATGAAGATGAATAAATGTGTAGGGACATAAATGATTTACAAAAGAATATAGTAACAAAATATGAACTACAAGAGATGGAAGCTAAGTTGGAGGAAAAGATGGATGGTTTAAAAGAGGAGATCATGGAAGTATTGAAAAATTTTGTAACAGAGAAGACACCTGAAAGTGAAAATGCATCCCATTAAATTCATGATGAGGACACAAGGAAGGTGAATCAAGAATGGAGAAACTCCAACTTTGGGTTGAAGACCAACCACGTTCGTAAGATCGATATGAGGAAGTTTTATGGCAAGGACCCAATCACATGGATACTTCAGATAGAGCAATTCTTTGATCTACATAATGTGCCACATACACAAAAGGTATGAATTGCTTTTTTATATTTAGAACCCAATAAATTTGTATGGTATCGATGGCTTTGTTCTCGCAAATAAATCGTCACTTGGACAATTTTCATGGAAGAAATGATAGCACACTATGAGAATATAAGGAGAAATACCTTATTTATCCAATTGATAAATCTCAAGAAAAAGAGTTCAGTTACCGAGCACATTGGGAACTTCCAAAGATTGAATATAAAGGCAACAAATATTCCAGATGAGCACTTGATTGATGTATTCATAGGAACGTTAAAGGATAACATTCAACATGAGGTTCAACTTTGGGAATCCAAATCATTGGAGAATGCATTTAAGATGGCAAGAAATGTTGAAAGTAAAAATATGGCTATGGCTACTAGAAGGACCAATCCTAACATCTATAGAGAGAACAATGCTCCTTCTTCTAAAACACCTCAACCTACAAGGTTGACACCTCAACAATTGGAGGAAAGAAAATCAAAAGGTTTATGTTTTAATTGTGACAACAAGTAAAGTAAGGGCATAAGTGTGGTGAGAAGAAATTATTCTACATATATTGTGAAGAGGAAGAAGAACAATAACAAGAACCATCTCAACATGAAAAAGTAGAAGCAATTTCATCTGAAGAGTTGACTCCCACGATATTGTGTCATGCATTGGTTGGAATTAGCACTCCTCAAACCCTCAAGATCGAAGGATACATCAAAAATAAAAAGGTAATAGTCCTAATTGATTCTGGCAGTACTAATAATTTCATTCACTATAAATTAGCCAAAGCTCTCAATTTCTTTATATATCCAGCGCCAGAGTTTCAAGTAATGATTGTAGATGGAAGAACTATCAATTACTCAGCAAAATGCAATAAGATCAATCTTACTATGGGGGAATATGTAATGAATAGTCCAATGATTTCTATACCCATGGGTGGTGCGGATGTTATAATAGGAATCCAATGGTTACAATCATTAAGACCAGTGGCTTTTAATTTTCAAGAACTTTTCATGAAATATTCATTGGAAGGAAAAGAAATTGAGTTAAGAGGTATCACAGTGAAACCCGGTAAGGTGATAAGCTCTAATGGCATGACAAAATTATTGAAAAAGGGGCATCAAGGTGTTATTGCACAACTATGCTCACTAGATGTTCAAACAT
>ML793394.1:60509-90902 GCA_009831015.1 Picea engelmannii
TCTTGTACTTGAACATTTATGTGGGGTAAAAGGAGGTTGCCCCCTCGAAGAGGCTTATTATATGAAATTATCTCTTTTTCAAGGCGTTGAGTACTTATTCTGAGGTTTTTCTATGCTATATTGATATTTGGTTCTTAACATATTTTAAATTATTTACAACACTTTTTTACAATGTTGAAGGAGAAAAACCAAGTCAATCTAACTGTAATTTAAGAAAGAAAAATCGCAAACATGTTTGAAGAAAAATGAGGAAGTATGTATGACGAGGATTAGTAGGTGAAAAATTGATAATATGTTGGTAATAACATATTAAGGGGTAGAAATAAAAAGGAATATGAAAAAATTAATGAAAGAAAAAGGATATTTAGGATATTTCGTAAAAATAGAGTGTCTTTTAATTAAGCAACATAAATCCATCTTAAACTGAATCTATTAAGCATTGAGGAAGATCAAATCCTTTAAGGTGTAAGTTTTCAATCTTGTAAGATGGATTTAGGTTGGTTGTAGTCTCACTCAACTTTGTAGGAATTCAAACTCACAATTTACATAAATTTTGATATGTAAAATTACAATTTTGATTATTGTTAAGATATTTATACTTACATTATAACAATATTTCTAGGTAAATTTCCTAACTACAATGTTTCTATATATGTGTAAATATGATATCCCTCCTTTATATTTCTATATAGTGATATTTATATTAGGTATACATGTCAAATATATCTCTTTCATATGTGTGCGTGTGTGTGTGCTTTACAAATCCTGGGGATAACCCCTAAGTACTTCCCCTCATTTCGAAGATGGTACCTAGGGTAAACCATAGAATATTTAGGGCACAAGGCTAGTTAACAAGGTTTGAAGTAATTACAATAATATAATTGTTAAGAGCTCAACATGTAACTTGCATGAATTGAAACTGGTTGGGGAGGAAGAAACACATGGTCCCCTTCAACAAATCGACGTTCAGAACGACCATGATCTTCTTGTTGTTTCATGAGAGTATGAGCCATGAACAAATTTTCTTTGAGGGTATGGATAATTTTTGCTTTAACTATAAGATTGTTGTCAACCTACTCAACCTTGGAGACACGTGGCATGTAGAAGAGAACTGACGGTGGATTTTTCCCATATACTTCTTCAAAAGGGGTCATGCGAGTATCAGTATGGTAAGATGTGTTGTACCACCAATCATCGAGGGGTAACCATTGAGTTCACCAATTTTGTTGATAAGATGAAAAAAAATACAAATATGTTTCCAAACACTTGTTGAAAACTTAAATTTGGCCATTATTTTGGAGATGATAGGTGGTGCTAAGATGAAATTGGGTTCCCTGGAGCCTGGAAAATTCTTGCTAAAAATTCCTAGTGAAAGTGGGATCTCGGTCAGAAAAAATAGAATGGGGCATTCCATGAAGTTTGAATATGTTATCCATAAATATTTGAGCCACTTTGGATGTGGTGAATGGGTGTTGAAGAGAACAAAAATGGGAATATTTAGAAATACGACAGACTACCACCATGATGAAGGAATTATACTAGATTTAGGGAGGCCAACAATGACATCCATAGAAATATCCCTCCAAATAGTAGGGGGAATCAAAATAAGTTGGAGTGTGCCTAGAGCTTTGGTTGTTTCTCCCACAAAGGTGCAGACATCTTGTTTCATACCGTCCCAGAAAAAAGAACATTTAACCCATTCATAGGTTTTGGTGAACCCTGAATGCCTAGTTGTGGGTGAAGCATGAAGCTCAGAAAGCACCGTGGATTTAATTTGTGACTATTTGCTTAAATATAGACAACCTTTGTAGCGAATTTATTCATTGTGCCAAGAGTACCCTGGAGAATCTTGAGAATGGTGTATCAATTGTTGGATTAGACAAGAAATTTTGTGGTCTTGCAACCATTCCTAGCGAACAACTTGGAGCCAATATGGTACCATGAAGGAGAGGGAAAAGAGGGACCCTTTTTCTTCATACTTCCTGGAAAGAGAATCAACAACAAAATTTTATTTGAACTTCTTGTAAATGATATCATAATCATATCCAAGTAGCTTGGTCACCCATTTTTGTTGCTTCGAGGATGAAATGCATTGTTCTAGAAAATATTTGAGGCTCTAATGATCAATTTTAATTTGGAAGCACTGACCCAAGAGATAATAACACCAGAGATCCACGAAATTCACAATATATAACATTTCCTTTTGATAGATGGATTTCCCCAAATGTCTCTCTGAGAGTTGTTTTATAGTGAAATCCAAAGGCTTTCCATCTTACATGAGGACTATGCCAATTCCTTTCCCGGAAGCATCACATTTCAAGACAAAAGTCTTGGTGAAGTCAAGAAGTGTCAGGACATGAGTCATACACATAGCCTCTTTCAAGGCATGAAAGGATTGGTCAACGGTTGGAGTCGAAGTGAAAGAATTCTTTTTAAGGAGATCAATGAGAGGTGCTGCAATTTTTCCATCATTGTGAACAAATTTGCGATAATACCCTATTAAACCCAAAAAACCACACAAGATCTTAAGATTTTTAGGGATACACCAATCCTTCATATCTTCTATTTTCTTAGAATCCACCCGTATGTCATCCTTACCGAAAATATGACCCATGTACTCCACTTCTGAGGCTCCAAAGGAACATTTAGATTGTTTGAGGAAATGTTTATGCTGAGAGACTAGATTGAGAACTTGATCCACATTGATGATATAGGTTGATCTAGGAGGATCTCGGTGGCCACCCACTTTGTCCAACTAGCTCAAAACAAGTTTTTTGGCAACTTACTATTTTTAGTAGCTTTTCGGTTCCTGAATTTTTGAGGCCATTTTGAGGGCCTAAACGATGTTTTTTCATAATCAGACATCTCAATAATAGGCTCTTATTGAGTCCCCTAAATGAATATCCTCGTCAATACCTTTCTAATGAGCTATCATGCACCCTAAATGGAGATCGTATGCAAAATTTAAGACCCCAGGAAGTTGATGTACTAACTTACCCCAACAGGGCCCACATGACTTTTGGTGCTTCATCTCCTAGGGTTAGGTTTTTGAATGTATATGGTTTTGGCATTCATTTTTATTGTAAAAAATTCCTTCAGAGCCTCATTGTCCTCATATTCTTGTGAATGAGTGTAATTTTCACATATGTTCTCAGAGATATGTTGCCACCATTATAGCAAGCTTGTTTTCAGTTTACATTTTGCAGTTTTCAACATATTTCTTATTTAATAGAAACCAAGTTTTATTGTATATTTGTTATTGTTTACTGTGTATCTGTGTTAATATTATAAATCTGTGGCTTAATTTCATTCTACTCATAAACTCGTATTAGTGGTATCAGAGCGATCTCCTCCTTGTCATTTTTTTAATGCATGTCCCCGACGCGGTCAGGGTATAGAGATTTGGGTCTTGAGCTTGTTTCTCTTGAGGAAAACTGCTCTTGCACGCCCAAGAAACCATCCATGGAAAGGTAAAATAAAGACAACGAGATAGAAGATCCTTTCAAAATGTTGCTCGATGAATCCCTAGAGAGAAAGAGGAACGAGATGATGGACAACTTTGCACAAATTGTTCGACGACTACCGACAAGTGACACATCCACCTAAAGTGGAAGCACCACCCCCTTCAAGGTACATATCAACTTTTATATCCCTATATTTTAAGGTCAAATAGATTTCGATGTCGTAGATAAATGGTCAAACCTTTTAGAAGGGTATTTTTATATCCACAATTTTTCTAATAGAGAAAATATTACATTTGCACTCCTCAACGCCATCCCCCATGTCAACAATTGGTGGGAGACTTTATGTGAGAAAAAGGAAATAGATGGATCCACATTATTTGAAGTTGCACCCACTTGGGGTTCCTTTAGGGATGTTATTAAGGAACAATACTACCATGTTGGAAGTTATGATGACTTGTATACAAGATGCACCACAATGCGGTAGTAAGGAGACCAAATAGTGCTAGAGTGCAGTAATGTCTTCCATACCTTGCGCACCAAGATGGGTATCAAATATTGTGAGTGAAATATCATGCTCAAGTACCACAATGGTCTGGATAGATATATATAGATAGAAATGGAGTTTTTGGACATCTCATCCTTGGGTGCAGCCTATCGATATTGCTTCAAAATCGAGCAGAAGATGAAACAAATCCGTGGAAGTTTGGGTTTGGGAATCCCTCACAACAAAATCAAGGGAAGGGAAGCCCCAACACACAGAACAAAGGACAAAGAAAATATGGGAAACCTTAGGACAACTAGTCCAAGCCGCAAGCAAATAAGGACAATGGGAAGACGAAAAAAGATACTGGGAAGTGGTGTGACTTCCATAAGATCCCCTGACATAACATTGATGATTTTCGCTCAAAGAAGTCATTGGTGGATAAGGTAAAATCCTATGAATCATATGTGGGTTTCAAATATGAGTCAGAACCAGAAAAGGGGAGATAGATCATTGAAGCGGAACCCAGTGCCACCGTTTCTATGACCAATATCTAGCTCGATGAACCTGATGAGCCAGAGGAAGTCGAGCGCCTCTTTCATTCATAGATGTGGGTAAAAGGAAATCCATTGCACTTCATCGTTGATAGTGATAGCCAGAAGAACCTCATCTCAGTATAGGTCATCAAGCATCTAGCCATTCTGACAATGTTACACCTGCATCCCTACACCATCGGATGGCTCCATCAAGGAAGTAATATTAGTGTTGTATATGAATCTAGGACTCACAATGTTATTATTATTTTGAACATGAAATTGTACATGATACCTAAGGCAATCCCACCTAGTGTTATTTCCTTGATCTCTGCCAAGAAATGTAGGAAGTTCATTTCTCAGACCGGAAAGTTTGTCTTCTTCATGATTCGTTTCCAGAGTGAGAGAAAGGTTGTAGCCAAATCCATGGACTCTGCGACCGACTTCTCCACACAGTAGAAGAAAGTGGAAAAGATTGTGGAAGAAAACAAAGACATCTTCTCATCACCTATTGGGGTACCTCTGCACTGTCAGGTCAAGGATCATGTCGATTTGACCCCCGACGCACCACTACCCAATGGGCCAGTCTATTTCCTCTCTCTTCTAAAAAATGAGGAGATCAAGCGTTAGATCCAAAAAATTCTCCACAAGGGGAACATCTGACCCAACGCAACACCTTGTGGAAGCCCAATGGTGCCAATGCAGTGTTAGGACCCTATAATGTACCTTTTTGTTCATACTTTTTGCTATCATTACATCCTTTTCCCACTCACATTTAAGCCTACATTATCACCTTAACCTATCTTTCCAAAGGTATATAACATTTCTTCTCTTTTCTATATGTTTAATTTGTTTTACATGTAATTTTACATTACTCTCATACTTAGCCATCGATCAAAAACATATAGTTGTTGAAATAGTTTGAACTGCAAATTATATATTGTTGTTGCTTGAAGACCCGTTGCTGAAACAGTCAACAACACACAAATACCGTTGCTGAAACAGTCTGTGATTTGTGATGTTGGAACAACAATTCACACAGCAGTAACAAGAAGGAGTTGTTACACTGGCAGCAACAGTCGTACCTTAAGCCAACGCCAACCATCGCTGCTGCTTGAGACCACGTTGTTGAAATAGTCAAACAAAACGCAAATCTCGTTGCTGAAACAGTCCGTGATTTGCGATGTTGAAACAATATACAATAGCAGTAACAAGAAGATAAATAAAGAAGCTGTTACACCAGCCGCAATAGATACACCTCAACCCAACACCATTCCAACTACTATAACAACATTTTGCTATGGGAGATCAGAATATCCTATTCCACCATAGAAGATTAGATCTGACTAAGAATAGGATTCGTATGTACACATGTAATTTTATGATCAATTGTACTAAGAGGATTCTCCTCTTTAAATAAGGGGAAATCATCATTAGACGGGAGGATTTTTTTGGGCTAGAAAGGAATTACAGAGAAGGGCGTCTTCACTTTGGATATTGTAACATGATACAATTGACAGATGAATAAAAGATTATTCTGAGCATTTCTTCTTAGTTCCTTTCATTTCCGGGGAATCTTGTGAGAAGGAGAGGGCCCACCTTCTTCACAAGATTCACCCATTAGTTTTGTAGTGTGTTAGTATTATTTTTGTTCACGCCTTGTTTAAACTCTGTTTTGTTGAAACTCTACTTTACTGAACTCTGTTTTGCTGAAACTCTACTTTACTGATTGTTACATTGTTTTCATACAATTCATTCCTAGGTAATTATTAATCATTCTGATTGGTAATTTTGCTTGATGAATTTATGAAAGTGTGATAATCAGAGACAGGCACTGAATATTCCTACTTGGGGAATAGGGTCATGTTCTCTATTACAGAATAGTTAGCCTTCAGTACTTGTTAATCATTTTTATTGGTAATGAATTTATGAAAGTGTGATAATCAAAGACAGGTGTTGAAGATTCCTGCTTAGGGAATAGGGTCCTATTCTTTGTTACATAATAGTTAGCCTTCAGTACTTGTTAATCATTTTGATTGGTAATGAATTTATGAAAGTGTGATAATCAGAGACAGGTGCTGAAGATTCCTGCTTGGGAAATAGGGTCATGTTCTCTATTACAGAATAGTTAGTCTTCCTTGCAGTATGCTGAAAGATTTATTTTCCTAAGTTGATGTTTCTTAATGTAATCCAAGATTCTTCTGATAATTATTTTCCTTTGAATCTCAAACTCTGCAATAGATAGATTGTTTTTCTGTAATTCAAAGTAGAACTTCAGTCTGTTCAAAGCAAGGTGTGATTAGTGTACTTTTACTACAACTCTAGATTGATTTTGAGATTGAGCATATACAGTGTGTGATTTCCTTTGAAATAAACTTTTGAGATTGATCATATACAGTGTGTGATTGCCTTTGAAATAAACAGACTTCCCTGGGTTGACAATTTATGTAACACTTAATTGTTTAGTTAATAAGAAATTACAGTGACCAACATTTTGGTGTCATTGTCGGGGAAGGCAATTATAGATTTCAAAAGAACTTATGTTCTTTCAGATATATAGATTGCATGAGAGGACGCGGAGACCCCAAAGAAACTGACCCTACAGGTGGCAGGGGCAGAGGAAGGGGAGGAAGAAAGACTTTTATTGACGAGATTATATCAAAATCTGAATCTGTTGCTCCTCAGTGACCAAGATCTCGAAAACCAAAATCTCAACCTTCCTTTCAAGCAAACTTTGAAACGGGGAAAGAAATTTGGAGCCCTGAGACAGTTGAGAAACCAGCATAAAACATTGAGGATCGAGCAAGTGCAGCAGGGGAACAAACAGAAGAAACCATGGATGAGTATAATGAAGAACTACACCATGAAGAACAGGCAGGTCCTGAAGGAGAGGTAAATGATGAAAACTCTTTTTCTACCTTAGGATTTCCTATTGGTGATCTTCTTAGAGGAGTGGCTCCCATGAAGAATATTCCACTCTCAGCTTTACCTAACTTTCATGGTTTATCTTCAGAGGATCCTAATGAATTCCTTTTCGAGTTTGACATATTATGCAGAAGTTATGATTACATTTCCAATGCTAAAAAATTAAAGTTATTTCCAGCAACATTAAAAGGAAATGCATTAAGATGGTTCATGAGTCTTGGAGGTCATGTAATCACAACATGGGATCAGATGAAACAGAAATTCTTGCACAAATATCAAGACTATTTCCGAACAAGAGAAAAAAGAGAGGAACGATTCAAGATGATACATAAAGAGGATGAAAATTTAGAGGACTTTGTGGAAAGGCTACAGTATAATCTACAAAGATCTAGTCACCCCGATGTAAGTAAAGATATTATTAAAACAATATTACTAAAAGGAGTAAGGGATGACTGTCTAGATATGCTGAATATGCTTGGTAAAGGGAACATATCTAAGGAATCATATGATGAAATTGTTAACCTATGTAAAAGATGTTCAAGAGGAGCTGCAAGGAATAGATCAAACAACTAGGATACCACATTTTCAAGAGTTCAAAAATCAGCCAGTGGAGGAGCAACAAGTGCCGAAATAGGTAATTTACTTGAGGGTTTTAAAACTGAAATGTTAAGTTCTTTTGCTTCACAAATTGACACCTTGTAGATTCAAAAGAAACAAGCTGAAGTAGAAGCAGCTCTGTCCATCTTTTGTTCCAAATGCAGAGATAAGCACCCACGAAGGGAATGCCCATTGGACAAAAAGCCAATCTGCACCATTTGTGATAAGGATCATGAAACTCAACAATGCCCTTCTTTACCAGGAATCAAAACAGCACTACAACCAACTGATGAAGAATCTGAAGCTGTCTATATTTTGACATAGAGAAGGAAATGGCAACCACGGGGACAAGGTACGAACCCTAATGTGCCATTTACATCTTCTAATCGTTGGAATAACTATCCTTCTTTTAGTCAAGCAAATTATCCTCCCTTTAATCAAATGCAATACCCATCCCTCAATCAAATGAATTACCCACCCATGCAACAAACAAGCCCTCCCTTTGTAGACCCAGCAATGTGAACTCCTTGGCCTCCACAACAACAACCCTACCTTAACCAATAGAATCCAAATTGGAGAGGTCAACAACCCCCGTTCCCAAATCAATTGCCTCAATTTCAATCACAATTTCAGCAACCACTCTCTTTACCATCAGGTACTCCACCGAACAATCAAATGATGAGGCCCCAACTACTTGTACAACCTAACCCTAACCCCAATAATAAGGCTATGCAGTGCATTGATATTCAAAACCAGCCTATACTTTCTCTTTCCCTGCGTAATGCAATGATATTCATTTATGATCTGGGAAAATAGTAGAACCTATCATTGATGATGTTACCTCTTCTGATTCCAATAAAGAAGAAATAAAAATGCACGATGTACCTAAAGAGGTACAATCGTCCTCCAACACTGTTGTTGAAACAATAAAACCACCATTCCCTGAGCGTTTAGCTTTGACTAAAACGACTGAGCCACCTACTTTCAATCTTCTAGGGGAATTACAAAATCTCTATGTCAAAATTCCACTATTACAAGCACTAAGAGATGTACCAATTTATGTGAGAACTATGCGAGACATTTGTGTTAAGAAACCTGGTAGGAAAACTAAAGATCCCCTTACAGTCCATGTCATGGGTGATTTATCTGCACTAATGTCGGGTAAATATCTTCTTGTTAAATATGGGGATCCCGACCATCCTACTGTCACAGTACAAATTGGAAAAACAATAATTCCTAGAGTTCTGGTAGACGTAGGCACTGCTATCAATATTATGACTCTTGAAACTTCACAACTGTTACAACTAAAGAATGAAATCAGAGATACCCCAACCATTCTAGAATTAGCTGGTTGTTCTACAATCAAACCGGAAGGAGTCATTGAAGACCTAATCATATCAATTTAGTCTTGGAATTATCCAGTCGACTTTGTGGTATTACAACCTAAAACAAAGTTGGGGGGTCATCCTCTAATTTTGGGTAAACCTTGGCTAGCCACAATAGATGCCTTTATCAGCTACAGATCTGGTTCCATGACAATTTCCAATGGATATGAGACCAAACAACTTACTCTCTACCCTCACACTACACCCTTGATTAATAATGACAATTCCTTATGGGTGGATTTTGACGATCAAACTACTCAACCTATCTTGACTATCGAACAAGCCTTAAGCCTTAAAGACATCACTGAGGATGAAGTAATTAATAATTTTATTTGTGAACCCTCCTCTGTGACTCCAGAAACACATAATCAACTCGCTGCACTTTTGGAGTCAGATATCCAGGAAAACCTTAACTCTGAATACCCACCTCAAACATCAGCTACCATCTCTTCTAAAAGTATACCAGTAGAAATTGAACTTGGAAAAACACTGAATATAAACCCCAACTTGATAGTTGTTGAAACACGGTGATTAATGAAGTTACTTCTTGAACATAAGGAAGCATTCGCATGGGACTATACAGATATGAAGGGAATCTCTCCTGAATTATGCACTCATCATATCTATATCAAGGAAGATTGTCGACCGATCTGCCAACCTCAACGACGAATGAACCCTAATTTACGAGAAATTCTTAAAGAAGAACTTCAAAAATTGATTAATGCAGGGCTTATATATCCTATATCTGACAGTGAATGGGTTTCCCCATTGGTAATAGTTCCTAAAAAAAAGGGGAAATGGAGAGTGTGTGTAGATTATAGAGCCTTAAATAAAGCCACTCAAAAAGATCACTTTCCGTTGCCATTCATTGATCAGGTGTTAGACAGGGAAGAAATTCTTCTCTTTCTTAGATGGTTTCAGTGGGTTAACCAGATCAAAATTGCACCCCAAGACCAAGATAAGACCACTTTTACTAGCCTCTGGGGAACTTTTTCTTATAGAGTCCTCCCATTCGGACTATGTAATGCACCAACAACCTTTCAAAGAGCAGTTATAGGAATCTTTTCGGATATGCTTAATGACTCTATGGAAATTTTTATGGATGATTTTATCCCTTATGGTGTCTCTTTTGATGAAGCACTACAAAATCTTGAGAAAGTACTTAACCGATGTATACAAGCCCACCTCTCCTTAAGCACTGAAAAATTTCATATGATGATGAGTGAAGGAGTGGTATTTGGACATTTTATCTCATCTCAAGGAATTCAAGTAGATCCATCCAAGATACAAGTCATTAAAGACCTTCCTATTCCTAAAACCCAAACAGATGTGAGAAGTTTTTTAGGACATGTTGGATACTATAGAAGATTTATCAAAAAAAATTCCAAAATGGCTTCTCCTTTGTTCGTGTTACTTATGAAAAATGTTGAATTCAAGTGGACTACTCTTTGCCAGGAATAATTTGATGCACTCAAACATCAATTATCTACATCTCCTATTCTAAGAGGACCTGATTGGACACTACCCTTTCATATATCCTCTAAAGCTTCAGATACTGTAATAGGATCTATATTGGGAGAAGAAGAAAATCATCTCCCTTATGCCATCTATTTTATTAGCAAGAATATGAGTCTGGCTGAACTTAACTATACAGTTACCGAAAAGGAATTTTTAGCAATTATCTATGCTATTAATAAATTTCGACATTACATCATTGGCTATTATACTTTTGTCCATACTGATCACTCAGCTATCAAATATTTAATGAATAAACCTGTCACAAATGCTCGAGTCACCAGATGGTTACTATTATTACAAGAATTTTATATTACAATTGTAGATAGACCAGGAAAACAAAATGTAGTTGCTGATTTCCTTTCTCGGTTAACACCTGATGATAATTCTCCAGTAGATTATTCATTTCCTTATGAATATCTATTTGTAGTATCTGCTCACTCACCATGGTATGCAGACATCGCTAACTACTTGGTTGCAGGGAAGTTACCACCACACCTATCCCACCGAGATAAAAGAAGAATTATTTAACAAAGTGCTCGGTATAGTTGGATAAGTGGGTGTCTTTTCCACACAGGACTTGATCAAGAAATCAAAAGATGCATTAGAGAAGATGAGGTTTATGATTTACTAAAAGCTTGTCATGATGGCCCTTGTGGAGGGCATTTTTCTGATAAGAGAACAACACATAAAATTCTCAGGATGGGTTATTATTGGCCCTCACTTTTTAAAGATACAAAGAAATATGCTCGAGCCTGTGATAGCTATCAAAGAATGGGTCAACCTAATCATAGAGATGAAATTCCATTAAATCCCTAGGTAGTACTCGAATCATTTGAAAAATGGGCCTTAGACTTTGTAGGACCCATTAACCCTCCATCCAATCAAAAAGTTTATATAGTGGTCTGCACAGATTATATGACCAAATGGGTGGAGGCTAAAGCACTCCATAGAGCTACAAAAGAAGCGGTTCTAGATTTTTTATATGAAGATATCTTTATCAGATTTGGAGTGCCTAGAGAATTAGTCACAGATGGAGGACCTCCTTTCACTTCTCATGGCTTTAAAGCCACCCTTCAAAAATATCATATTCATCATAGAATGACTACACCATACCACCCCCAAGCCAATGGAAAGGTAGAAAGCACAAACAAGGTAATAGAAGCCATTCTCACAAAAAAAGTGAAGGAAAACAGAAAGGATTGGCCTCACAGGCTCCCTGAAGCATTATGGACTTACAGAACTACTTGGAGAAATACTACAGGATTCTCTCCCTATGAATTAGTTTATGGAAAAAGTGTCTTATTTCCTGTGGAATTTGAAATCAAAACCTTAAGAACTTCTTTAGCTGTCAACCTTGATTTGAGCGAAGCACAGACAACCAAGTTCTAGTAGCTTAATGAATTGGATGAAAAAATACTAGATGCCATTCATCAGACAACTATGATTCAACAACAAAGATCAAAATGGCATGACAAAACCATCAAGCATAAGCAATTCCAAAAAGGTAACTGGGCTTTACTGTATGATTCTCAGTTTAAAGAATTTCAAGGGAAGATACGTACAAGATGTCTTGGACCTTATGAAGTGGACACTGTTTTCCCCAATGGAACAGTAAGTCTCCTCACAATTGATGACTCTAAAACACCGTTATTAGTGAATGGTCATCGACTCCGTCTGTACCAGTGCCCCATTTCCAAAGAAGATTTTAAGGCCACATGTGTGGCAGACTCACATTATCTCTTTTTAGAGGAGCCTCCTACCCCTCATTGCAATTAATTTTTCTGAATTTAATTCCTTTAGTATTAGATTAAATTTCTTTTACTAATAATCCCTATCAAAGAATGGCATGTTACAATTGATTCTTTTGCAGATTCTCGATCAAAGAAAAGGCCTACCAAGAAAGAACGATCTTACTTCAAGAAGATCCAAGCTTCATTTTGTGAAGCACTGCTCCCTCTTTCTTTAATCCACTCTTCAGCAACATTTTCCTCATTTTTCCCATCTTCTCCATTGACGAAACACCACTGTTCAACAATATTTCGCCCTTTTTCTCCATTGTCGAAACACCACTGTTCAACAATATTTTGCCCTTTTTCCCATTGCTGAAACATCACTTTCCAGCAACATTTTCCTCATTTTTCCCATCTTCCCCATTGTCGAAACACCACTATTCAACAATATTTCTCCCTTTTTCTCCATTGCCGAAACACCATTGTTCAACAATATTTCGCCCTTTTTCTCCATTGTCGAAACACCACTGTTCAACAATATTTCACCCTTTTTCCCATTGCTGAAACATCACTTTCTAGCAACATTTTCCTCATTTTTCCCATCTTCCCCATTGTCGAAACACCATTGTTCAACAATATTTCACCCTTTTTATCCATTGCCGAAACACCATTGTTCAACAATATTTCGCCCTTTTTCTCCATTGTCGAAACACCACTGTTCAACAATATTTTGCCCCTTTTCCCATTGCTGAAACATCACTTTCTAGCAACATTTTCCTCATTTTTCCCATCTTCCCCATTGCTGAAACACCACTGTTCAGCAATATTTCTCCCTTTTTTCCATTGTTGAAATACCATTGTTCAACAATATTTCATTTTTTTTCCCCATTGCTAAAACACCACTGCTTAGCAATATTTCACCACTGCTAAAACACCATTTCTTCAGCAGTATTTTCCATTGTTAAAACATCACTCTTCAACAAACATTTTTCTATTCTTTTCCTATTGCCAAAACACCACTTTCTCAACATTCCCTGTCAATAAAAACATCTGCTTCAACTCTTTTGCTCTAAATTCTCCTATTTTCATACTATATTTTGTCCTTTCATGACCCTCTCTCATAATTAAACAAACCCTTGATACAATTTCTCTAATAAATCCAAAGTATCTCCCATGGTTACTGTAGAACTATTATGGACAGGCACTATATTTTTTTTGAAGTATGAATCAAAGGTAAAGATGAGGTATGTAAACTTTATATGTAAATACAATTGAACTATGGCTAATTAGAAGATCCCGACTCATTATTATCATTCACTTAAAGTCATTANTTCACACGAACCGACTACCATCATTCCTTTTTACCCATCATTTCATTTGTTTTCACCACCATTTGCATGCCTTCACCCGCAAAACTTACTCTGCTCAGAAGCGGTTACTTGACTCTCTGACTATGCATTTTACTGAGATGTTAGCTATGGGAGGCCCTGTTATACGATATGAACCCGCCACGATAGCCCTGTTAGAATTATATCCAGAATTCTATCAAATTTTTCTGCAGGCAGGCTGGCTGGGTTATTTTCAGAGGCTCCAGGGATTTGATCAACAACAAGTTCTTCAATTTGCTCGAAATATTAAAGAAGATCATTCCATTGTTAAAGGGGTTCAGATTCCAGTCACAGAGGATGATATAGCACAGGTTTCAGGTCATCCTGTCACTGGCATTCGTTGGTTTAGCCACAAACACATTATCCTTAATGCCCAGCAGGATTTTCTCTTGCGAGGAGAATAAGTTGAGCCTAAAGGCCAGGGTGTTCGACTTAGCTCATTGTCGCCTCCTTGGCTGAAAGTTACAGAGTTTTTCAAGCACTACCTCACCTGTGAAGGCCGATACTAAGTAGTCTACCAGTACGATTTTGTCTTGTTATCTCATTTACGACATGCTAGATTGGTGAATATTCCCTACTATCTGCTTGGATGTCTTAGAAATATGTTTCATTATTGTAAAAAGGCTAAAAATCCCTCCCTTTCCTTCACCCATCACCATCTTTCTCAACTACTCATCCAAAAGGGTTTTTCCCAACAAAACCCTCCCCTAAACAACCCACCCATAGACCCTCAGAAAGCTGTTGAACATCCTGAAAATCCTTAGGAACAACAACCACAAAACCTTCTAGACCCTCTGGAAATACCTATTAATCCACTTACAGACCCAATTGATCCAACTAACCCTCCTACCATACCAAGCCCACCCCACAACTTACTAGAATCATCTACTCCTACTGTTCATATCCTTAGCGATGATTCTAAACCATATAAACTTGATAACACTCCCTGCCCCATCACTGAGGAAAAACCCACACGTAAAAGAAAGAAGAAAATTCCTCCTTTTCCCTCCTTTTTACAAAGAAAACGAATGAGAACCTCAACAAGAGCAGCCACTACTGCTACTGCCCTAAACCCCCAACCCATCTTGCTAAAATCCCGTACACCTCCACTCTCCCAAATTCTGGAATTTTTACCTATTCCACCCATGGGCACTGAAACACAAGAACTAGAGGCTCAAGGTACTGCGACATCATTCTCTTTAAATCAAGTAGATGAAACACAAGAACCAACTACTCATCCAGTAGCTGAAACACAAGAACCAGCTATAGCTGTAACACAAGAACCAGCTACAGCTGAAACACAAGAACCAACTGCTGATGTTGTCCTGAAATATAGGAATCAGATGCTCAGGGTGCCGCAACACTACTTTCTCTACATCAAGAAGCTGAAACACAATAATCAGCTATTGATCCTATAGTTGCTCCACAAGAACCAGCTATTGCGGCTATGACTGTTACACAAGAACCAATCACTGCTCTTAATACACCCATGAAATATCAACAACCAGAACCAACAATGGCCTCTGTCTTACAAGAAAATGAGCTCCTAAGGTTTGAACTGGAAGCCTACAAGCAAGAGTTAGTAATGGTAAAGGAAGCCTATGACAAGGAACTTAAATTGTATATCCTAGCTCGCATAGCGACCATGACAGAGGAAAAAACAAAAGAGAATCAGTGTAGAGAGTATATGTGCAGTCAATGTGGGGACATTTATTATCAAGTAGGCTACAAAGTAACTCAAATTCCAATGCCTGGAGCTTCCCTTTCACCTACGACTTTTGCAGTCAAAGAAGAAAACCCTGTTGTTACACAAGAACCAGTAGGACCTTCCAAAATTCAAAATGAACCCTGGCCTACAACAACTGTTGCATCTGAAGCCTCTATTTTTATTAGTAAAGATGTACAAGCACTGCCTATTGATGAATCTGCCCCTCCTAGCAAGATCAGCACCCATACTCTTGTGGAACGAGCCACTCAGACCCTACCTCAGCCTATCACTTGTGATGCTGAAACACAAACTCAACCATGGGATGAGCAAGCAATAATGGACAAATGAAAAAAAGAGTCTGCTATTACACAAAACAAAAGCCTGCCGGAGCACAGACTACTTTGGCTAAACCACATCTATTCAAATTAGGAAGCTTTGGAGCAAACATGCCAAGAATCCCATGCCCATAAGAAGCAGAATGAAGAGCTAAAAGGAAAATTGCTTCTGATGTTTGACTTGGCACAAAAATTGTTGGCTGCTAGGAAACCATTCTCCAATTACTCTCTTTTCCTCATAGAACGACTTACATTTTTTCAGATTAAATCAATCAAAGAAGGCAGACCCTAGGTAGTGTTAAATCCAACAGATTTTATTAGAACTTTTGCAGAAGCCTCTACTATTGATCAACACCTCCTATGTGAGGTATATCTTCATAATGAGGCCATCCCTGAGAACTGACAGCTTAACCTTAACCCTCTTGTCGGCGATATTCAGATTCGGGAACTCACCTCCTTCCTTAACAATCAGATTACATCGCAGAATGACTTCCTAGCTGCCAAGCATAATGAAGATAACTGCCTCCTCTGGATACGGCCAGAACCACAGAATGTTGTCACCTTTGTTGCAGAGTATTATCAATTTTTGTAGAAATCAGGAATGATTCAATATATTCGGCAACTACAGACAACAGTACTTCAGGATTGTCAACAGTTTATTAAATCCATAGAGATCACCGCCCTACAAGAAAATAACATGTTTTGGCAACAATCTTCTGAGAAAAGGCAGGAGCACAATCCCTTTAGTCCTACCAATCTTGAGACAACAATCTCCCAGGTACCTAGCTACATCAAATGTGTTCAGTAATGTGTTGAAAACTAGATAGGTTATCAATTCCATTTTCCTATTCTGTGGATGCCAGCAGAGAAATATCAAATTTATCATAAGTTGCCCAAGAAGGTTGAAACAACAACTTGGCAAAGGCTACAACGCGTTCAAGGATTCAGAGCTCCAACAGACAACACTTTCCACAACTACTGCTTAAGTAATTTGCACGCTCAGAGTTGGTATCCGGATTCTGATTCAGATTGAAGTTGCTTGAGGACATGCAACCTTTTTAGTTGGGGGGGATGTTAGGACCCTATAATGTACCTTTTTGTTCATACTTTTTTCTATCATTACATCCTTTTCCCACTCACATTTAAGCCTACATTATCACCTTAACCTATATTTCCAAAGGTATATAACGTTTCTTCTCTTTGTTATATGTTTAATTTGTTTTACATGTAATTTTACATTACTCTCATACTTAGCCATCGATCAGAAACATATAGTTGCTGAAACAGTTTGAACTGCATATTATATATTATTGCTGCTTGAAGACCCATTGTTGAAACAGTCAAAGCGCGCAAATCTCATTGCTGAAACAGTCTGTGATTTGCGATGCTGGAACAACAATTCATACAACAGTAAAAAGAAGGAGCTATTACACTAGCCACAATAGTCGTACCTTAAGCCAGCACCAACCATCGCTACTTCTTGAGACCACGTTGCTGAAACAGTCAAACAGAACGCAAATCTCGTTGCTGAAACAGACTGTGATTTGCGATGCTGAAACAATATACAACAACAGTAACAAGAAGATAAATAAAGAAGTTGTTACACTGGCCACAATAGCTACACCTCAACCCAGCACCATTCCAACTACTATAACAACATTTTTCTATGGGAGATCAGAATATCCTATTCCAACATAGAAGATTAGATCTGACAAAGAATAGGATTCGTATGTACACATGTAATTTTATGATCAATTGTATTAAGAGGATTTTATGTACACATGTAATTATGCTTGATGAATTTATGAAAGTGTGATAATCAGAGACAAGTGCTGAAGATTCTTACTTGGGGAATAGGGTCATGTTCTCTATTACAGAATAGTTAGCCTTCAGTACTTGTTAATCATTTTGATTGGTAATGAATTTATGAAAGTGTGATAATCAAAGACAGGTGTTGAAGATTCCTGCTTAGGGAATAGGGTCATGTTCTCTATTACAGAATAGTTAGCCTTCAGTACTTGTTAATCATTTTAATTGGTAATGAATTTATGAAAGTGTGATAATCAAAGATAGATGTTGAAGATTCCTACTTGGGAAATAGGGTCCTGTTCTCTGTTACAGAATAGTTAATCTTCCTTGCAGTATGTTGAAAGATTTATTTTCCTAGGTTGTTGTTTCTTAATGTAATCCAAGATTCTTCTAATAATTATTTTCCTTTGAATCTCAAACTCTGCAATAGATAGATTACTTTTCTATAATTCAAAGTAGAACTTCATTCTGCTCAAATCAAGGTGTGATTAGTGTACTTTTACTACAACTCTAGATTGATTTTGAGATTGAGCATATACAGTGTGTGATTGCCTTTGAAATAAACAGACTTCCCTGGGTTGCCAATTTATGTAACACTTGATTGTTTAGTTAATAAGCAATTACAGTGACCAACATGCAAAAGAAAGACAAGACTTGGTGACTTTGCATTGATTACCAAGCTCTAAATAAAATCAAAATAAGGAACCGATACCTGATTCTCAAATCGACAATCTCCTTGATCAACTCAAGGGGGGCAAATAATTCAATAATATTGATCTGAAGTTTGTATATCTTGCAGCCTTTCACTAATTCTCTTGTGGTGGTGTATCTGGATGACATCCTCATCTCCAACAAGACTTGAGCATAACACTTGCAGCATATTCAGTAGGTTTTGCACACTCTGCAGCAACACAAGCAATATGAAAACTTGGAGAAATGATCCTTTGGCATGGCCATTGTCTATTACCTCGTCTACATTGTTGATGTGCATAGTGTGCATGTTGATCCAGCCAAGATCCAAGTCATCCGTGATTGTCCAAACCCAACCAAACTCACTAAGCTTCAGAGCTTCTTAGTCCTTGCCAATTTCTATCGAAGGTTCATGTTGGGATTCTCCCATATTGCGTGGGCCCTCAGCCAAATAACCAGAGGTGGTGGTAAGGAAAAATTTGTGTGGGGTATGTCCCAACAGAAAGAATTTGATTATTTGAAGCAACGCTTGTGCTCCACCCCAATTGAAATTGAGACAGATGCTTCAGAATATGTTTTGGGCACATACATCACTCAACACTGCCACCCTGTGGCCTATCATAGTGAAACACTATCAAATTTCGTCAATAAGTACCCTATTTATGACAAATAAATGTACTAGATTGTGAAATCTTATCGCCAGTGGATGCATTACATTCTCGAGAAGGAGAAAATCATCCACACTAATCACAAGACACTACAATTGATGCAGACATAAGGAAAATTGCAAAATGAACACAATCAAAAGTGGACCACATATTTGTAGCAGTTCCACCTCAACATAAAGTATAAAATAGGAAGTACCAACTGATTCATTGATTTCCTCATCCGACCTCCAGTCGCGACACTCACCACAGTGATCGACTCTTGCAGCCACAAGACCTTTGGATGCCTCCACCTCTATGAGACAGATCCTGACTTCGCCAACACCTACCAGATGTTGGGTGCAAACATAGTTGCCACCAATTTCCATCTTCAGGACGGGTTGATGTGCCATCTGAGCCATATATACATTCCATCAAGTGAGCAATAAAAGATGATTTGGGAAGCCCACTAGAGTCAGGTGGTAGGAAAATTCGGAGTGGAAAATGCAGTGGCAGTATTGTAGCGACATTTCTGTTGGTCAAAACTTCGATAGGATGTCAGGAAGTATATCTGGTCTTACACTACCTGCGCTATTTCCAAACCAACCATTAAGAAACAAGGCCTACACACTCCTCTTCCTACTACTGACAAGCCCTGGGAATCCATCTCGATGGACTACATGTCGGTCCTTTTGTCCACCAAGAGGGGAAATGACTATGTTTTTGTGATTGTTGATCACTTTTCCAAGATGTCGATTATGGCCACCTGCAATAAGGGCATCACAATGGACGCCACTACCAAGATCTTCTTTGAATGAATGTGGGTACACTTTGGGATCCCACAAACCATTATCTCATATTGGGATAGTTGTTTCCTCAACACATTCTGATCAATCCTCTGGTCACTGCTAGACACCAATCTCACCAAGCCCACTACCTTCCACCCCCAGACAGATGGCCAAACCGAGGTTGTCAACTCAATGATCGTGCACATATTGCAGATTTATAATTCCAGGCACCCTCACACCAAGGATGAGAATATTCCCTATGTTCAACACAGCTACAACCGATCCATACATAGCTCAACCGACCACAACCCCTTTCAAGTGGGGTTGGGATTTCAACCATTAGGTCCCATGGATGTTTCACTACCCCTTGTGACCACCCAGGAAGACTTGTTGCATGCTTCCAATGGAGTTGGAAAATCCACCAGGTTCATTGAGAATATCCATCACATTTTCCAACAAGTTCAGGAGAATTTAAAGAAGTCCAATGCTAAGTACAAGCAGTTCCATGATCAACACCGGGTGCCACACCATTTTCAGGTGGAAGACAAAGTGTGGTTTCACTTTCATAAAGAACGCCTGGCATGGCCTCATCAGAAGATTAATCCACTTAGTTATGGACCCTACACCATCACCAAGGAAGTGGGTGACAATTATTTTGAGATCAATATTCCCCCATTCCTTGTCTTGCACCCAGTATTCAATTTGGACCTCCTTCGGCCTTATTTTCCACCATTATTGGACACCTCAGAGATAGAAAAACAATTGACACCAAAAAATATCAACCCTGAATGCATGGAACAAGCATCCACTGATCATATCGTGGACACACAAGTCAAGGGCACCCACCAGTAGAAGATCTATCTTTATTGGGTTTTCAAAGTAGGGAAACTCCTGCACCAAGGCAAGTGGCTTACCCGAGGCCAAATTCAGTAGAAATTTCCTCACTCGATGGGGGAAATCAACACAATAGAGACCATTTCTTCTTAATAGGGGAGGATTTTTCCAGGAGGATATCAGTGGCCATCCACCTTGTCCAACTTCCTCAAAACATTTTTTTGGCAACTATTTTTAGGAGTTTTCGGTTCTTGAACTTTCGGGGCCATTTTGAGGTCCTAAACGATGATTTTTCGCGATCAGGAACCTCATATATATATATATATATATAAAGGTTTTTAATGAGCCCCATAAATGAAACTCCTCGTCAATACCTTTCCAATGAGCTATCGTGCACCCTGAATGAAGATCGTATGAAAAAGTTACGACCTCGAGAAATTGATGTACTAACTTACTCCAACGGGGCCCACATGACTTTTGGCGCTTCATCTCCTAGGGTTAGTTTCTTGGATGTCTAGGGTTTTGGAATTCATTTTTATTGTAAAAAAATCCTTCAAAACCTCATTGTACTTATCTTATTGAGAATGATTGTAGCCGTCACATCTCTTCTCAGAGATAAGATGCTACCATTCTAGCAAGCTTGTTTTCAGTTTGCATTTTACAATTTTCAGCATATTTCTTATTTAATAGAAACCAAGTTTTATTGTATCTCTGTTATTGTTCACTGTGTCTCTGTTTTAATATTATAAATCTATGGTTTCATTTCATTCAGCTCATAAATCTAAATCATAGGTTTTCCAAGTTTTACTATAGAGGAGAATATCATCAGAGAAAACTAAGACAAAATGATAGAAGAAAGGATGGAAGACATGATTCATGAGACTTTGGAAAGTAGAGAGAGAATTACACATTCCAAAGGGCCTGACCAAGAAATCATAGTGACCCTCATGAGTTATAAATTCAGTCTTGGGAATTTCTTCCTCTTTCATATGTATCTAGTGGTGATCAAGTTTATTAAAGTATTGAGCACTACTCAATTCATCCAACAGGTCATCAATGACAGGGATGGGAAATTTTTCTTCAATAGTGAGTTTGTCGAGGGAACTAAAGTTGGGGCACATGCGCCAAGTTCCTTATTTCTTGAGTACCATAACTACAAGATAAGAATAGGGATTGGTACTAGGATGAATAACACCCACTTCGAGCAATTCTTGCACAATTTTCTCAATTTCATTATTGTGGGAAAAGGGATGACGACAAGGGAGAATATTGGGAGGACGGTTGCCCAGGACGAGAGGAATGGAATGATGATGAATACCAAAGGAAGGGGGAAGTCCATGGGAAGTGGAAAAAATGGCTTGGCTTTTGGAGAGGATAGATTGGAGTTCAAGATGCACAAAGGGTGTCTCAATTGCTTGAATGGAATGGAGTTGGGAAATAATTCTCAAATGACATTTTTGAGGAGTTTTTCAATTCGATGGGAACTGATGATATTAGGGGATCATGTTGTGATGCCTTGGAACTTATATTGTTGTCCCTCCTTTTGGAATTGCATGGTTAATTCCTTAAAATCCATGAGGATGGGTCCCATAGTGCATAACCATTCAACACTGAGAACAATGTCACAACTTCCCATGTCGATAGAAAACATATGTGTTTTCAGGTGGTACTGGCCAATTTGTAGGCACACATTTTCACAATACCCACCACATTTCATGGAAATGCCATTAGCAATCATGATTTTAAAATTTTTGATTTCATAGATATAGAAATTGATTTCCTAGGAAATGTGACGATGAATAAAATTATGGGTGCTACCACTATCAATGAGGATTATGACCTTCCTACACTTAATGTATCCAATGAGCTTGAGGTTTTAGGGAGAAAATAAGCTAGTGAGTGAATGAAAAGAAATATGTAGTTCAACTTCTAGTGGATCAAAGGGTGGATTAGGATCAGTTGTTGGGGGTAAGTGTTCCACTAGGGAAACTTCGGCCTCCTCATCAGCAACATCCTCAGAAATGGACATAAAAATCTTATGTTCCTTCCACTTGTGCCCCAAAAAATATTTTTCATCTCAATTATAGAAAATACCCTTGAGTTGGCATTCATCTATTTCTTCCTAAGTTAATTTCTGAATCTTGAGAAGAGTTGCAGGAGGGATAGGATTGGTGGGTTGATTATGGGAAATAAAGGATGGTTTTCGGTTTTGGGCAGTGACAACATGTTGGTATTCCTTGGCTCGTTTAGTAGCTTACAACCAAGTTTGAATGTAATCCATTAGGACTTGGGCGTAGATTTCATTCTTGAGGCCACTAATAAAGCATATGATATGCCTTCCATTCTGAAAGACAAGTGCTCAGAGGTGGATATAAAGTCTTCCATTGTGCCATATGTTTTAAATTTGGTCAAACAACCTAAATAGTGGGTGTCAGTGTCAAAGCATTCATAAATATCTGCAACAAATTGTGTCCAACAAACATATCCTTGGCATGCCTTTCTATGCCATTGCCACCATTTCCATCATTCATGATCCAAACAGAGGACACCATAACGAAGTTTGGCCAACTCATTAGTAATTCCATGCAAGGAGAAATAATTTTCCATTTGAGTGACCCATCCTGTGGGATCTGAGACATCAATTGTTTTCACTTCCACTCTGGGAAGACGGGGGTCACAATGAAGGGAGTTGAAATGAAAAGCGATATTATGGGAAGATTCCTCACCTTCATAGTGTAAATTTGTTCAAAGGAGGGAGAGCCCTCAGATTTTTTTAACAATTGGTTGAGACTAGAGTTGATGGAAGTCAATTTTCCCTTAACTTCTACCAATTCACCCTTAACTTCTGTCATTTCTTCCTTAACTTCATCCTAGAAGGTTGGAAAATTTGAATTGGTGGAATCAAGGTCATAATTCATTATGTGGATATTATCCATGTGTTGTTTGGATTGAACTTGTAGGTGAGGGAGTTCTTGGTTGTGGGTGTTATCGATTTCAGAATGAGGGGTGTCGAGGAGGGGAAGTGGGTCCATAGAAAAAAGTGGAGAAATGATATATATCATGATGATCAGGGGAAAAAAAGTAATGCAATGAGATAGGTTTCAAATAAGGGTGTTGGGAATGGTGGGTGAGTCCACTGGAAAAAAATATTAGAAGTGATAGGTACCACAATGATCAAAGCGAAGAGAGAAATCCAATAGGATAGATCCCAAATAAGGGTGTCGAAAAGGGGGTCGGATCCACTGAAAAAACAAAAGTCTTAAAATAGTAGGTACCATGACGCTCAGGTTGAATAGAGGAATCCAAGGGAATAGGTCCCAAATAAGGGTGTCGAAAAGGGGGTTAGGTCCACTGAAAAAATAGTCTTAAAATGGTAGGTACCATGACTATGAGGTTGAATAGAGGAATCCAAGGGAATAGGTCTCAAATAAGGGTGCCGACAGGACCACTATACTCTTTTTTTTAAACTTTTATAGAGTTATACTCCAGCCTGAAGGATATTGCAGTGACAATTTACCCAAATTGTTAATAGGAAAAACTTTTGTAGGAATGTCACAACTAGAATGAAGGAGGCATGGTTGCATGCCAATATAGCTCGTCTGTTTTGATTTTGTTATGTTCCTTTCCCAAGGGTTATGGTTTTAAAGGTTCCTACAGACAAGGGTTTTCCATGTGTTATAACTCTTTGATATATATGTGGGGTTGAACAATAGTACTTGACGGAATATATCAGGGAACCAACTAATGAGGCTCGATTGTACCCTTATCCATACTACCCGATTACCCAAGTAATAGAGAGTATCTTCTTGAGTGTTGTTCTCATTGTCACTATAACAATCGGGTGGCCAATCGACTAATCTAGTGTGTGTTTCGGGAGACCTAGGGGACTCTCAATCTACCTGATATTATGTGGGAGTGATGGTCGTGTACATATTCTATCTAATGAGGTACTACTCGAAGGGTACCAACAGGTATTACAAAGGTTACCAACAATGTGAAATGTTTGTTTCTAGACAACCCCATGAAACCGTATGTATTTCCTGTGTGTAGTCTTTCCCACAATAGTTTTACCCACTGAATGACAGATCTCTACGCTTTAAAGACACTGAGATTACACGTCTCTACCATGGAAAAAAATTCCCATATTTTTCGCAGAGGAAAGTGATATGATACCACTTGTAAGGTACCAGATGTAATGTAATAAGAAGGAACAATAATATTCAACAAATACCAGCAGAACAACAAAATAATGAGAATATAAATACTAGCAATAATACCTTTATTGAAAGAAATAAATGCTCACTTTATTCTTCGGGGGGGCAACCTCTAGTAGAGCATATCTCTATTACAATAATTCTCAAGACGATGCTTTCTCATTCCTCCTACTCTTATTTATACTAATTCTATCATCTAAAGAACAATCTAGAGGAACATCTTTATAGAAGCGAGAGATTTTATTAATTCTTATTATATTAGACTTGTTCACATTATTAAATAGGCCTTATTAACTAATGTTGACCTTTATTACATGGAAAATATATGATTCTACATACATGAGGGGTTAGGGAGGTTAGGTCCCTAATGTCATATCAATGTCTCTCTTTTAGATAATGAAAACATTTGAAAACACGTTTACCACTGAAATCTATCAAACCAAGTTTAAATGAAATATTGATAAAATAAAAGGACATAGGCATGAGCATATGGTTAAAAGGACATGTTGTTAGATTTAGAAGTTTCACTATTTGTGAGCAATGGTAATTGAAACTATATAGACATCATTATACGAAAATTGTTCCTTATAGCTACTTCAATCCAATTGCATTTTAACTCGTAATTGTGCCCATAATAAATAAATTGTAASTTSTAACTCCCTCGAGGTAGTATGATCATGTGATATGGTGGGTAGAAGATGAGGTTAGGTATTAGTATGAATGTATGGATTGGAAGTTGRAATTCTTCCTTGCACTTTATAAAYGTTTTGGAATACAATATCATATAATAATATTTTTCAACRTTATATTGTKTATTTAAAAAGTGTGTGAAGATATAGATATTATGTTGTTTATGGAGGGGTTTAAAAGTGGACAATTKTTTTTAAAATTCTGTTAATTGTATTTTTTTCYAGTGRGGTAAAGTTCCACCCTCATCTACTCATTTTTTTGGAATTCCAACAATCTAGATTTTSTTAAAATGGGTTAAACCCCTAAGGAAAAYGTTYAATGGTTARCRTTCCTATAACTCAGGTGGAAATAAAACTTCTGGAAAAATTCCTACCCGATTTCAAGAAAACTTTCAGTGGAAAAATGGTTGATTTTATCCACTTTTTAACTTACTATGTTGTTTATTAGCTAAGTATTAACAAACTGGTTTTGTCCACTTTGTAATACAATATTAATAAAAATTATTTAAACAAGAATGTAATTAATATACATCTAAAGGGTTTGGAATTGATGGCAAAGAATGTTGACTATCTTACCATTAATTAAGGTTCAATCTCTTTGAGAGCTTTATTTGACACTTTAAAGTAGACATTGTGGCACCCAGAGGTAGTAATCAAACATGTGAGACACACATAGAACTACTTGCACACACATATATGTGGAACAAATCCTTCCCCCATGGATTGGAAGTTGGAATTCTACCTTGTACTTCATAAAAAATTTGGAAGACAGTCTCATATAAAAATAGTTTCACTATTATATTTTGTATTATATTGTGTATTTAAAAGTGTTTGAAGATACATATATGGTGTTGTTTATATGGAGTGAGTTAAAAAGTGAATACATTTAATTTTTATTTTTATTTTTATTTTTAATTGTGTTTTTATATAAGGCAAATTTTCGCCGTCTACTTATTTTTTTGGAATTATGACAATTTGATCTTCTTAAAATGGGTTAAAATCTTTAAGGGAAAAGTTCCATGGGTAAATTTCCCATCAATTAGGTGGAAATATTTAACTTTCGGCTAAATTCCTACTAGATTTTAGGAAAACTTTCGATGGTTGATTTTTCCCACTTTTTAACTTACTATGTTGTTTATTAGCTAAATATTCACAAATTGGTTTTTTCCACTTTGTAATACAATATTAATAACAATGATAAACATGTGTAATTAATATGCGTCTAAAGGGTTTGAAATTAATGGTGAAGAATGATGAATATCTTACCATTAATTATGGTTCCATCTCTTTGAGAGCTTTATTTGACACCATAAAGTAGACACAATGACACCTAGAGGTAATGGTCCTACATGTGAGGCATGCATAGCACCACCTGCACACACACACACATGGACAAAAATGCATCCACATGGTATTCTTAAGACCCACCAATGATATATTTACTTCACACCTTAAGGTAGCCATGAGGCACATAGATGGAGTAGTCAAATGCATGAGGCACATGTCACACTACCCATGTGCACATATATGTGGACTAGACCCCATTTTTTCCTTGAGTATTACCACTTGGGTGGGGGGGAGGGATTTTTTTCTTCCCATGGTATAAATTCTAATCAAATTGAGAGTTGAGGACTTTGACAAATTTTAAGAAGAAAAAACAAATTAATATCATCAAGCAAACTAGAGAATAATTTGGCTACTTTCTCTACTGATTTCCAAGGGGTGAATCGGTCAATGACATCTTTGATCTAGTCACAATATTTTTGGGATATTTGTGGAGAGACATTGACATGAACATGATAATCTACAATCATGGTAGTAATAATATGAAGCAACTTATTATGTCGCATGGGTTAACGACCAGAGTATTTTCATTGAAGTGGTTAAAATCGAGTGCACAATAATTTAAGATTATCAACAATATTCAAAATTGTGAAACAAGAGGCATGTATCTTATAGTTGGTAGTGAATATAGTCCCATTATGCATCATGACAATGATAATACTAAAGAGTATGTTCTATCATTTGAGATGATAGAAAACTATGGATAGTGAGGAAAAGTTAACAATAGACAAGTTCTAAGTTCTATAAGTACTAAACACTAAAGAATTCCTATTACTAAAAAAATGTCAAAGCCTAGAGGATGCCAACCAATTATTTGATGAAATGTATACAAGATCAAGAGACATGCAAGTCTTGTGAAAACCCATTCTATGTTTGACAAAAAATAGTATTCCCACATAGGAAAAACACCTTTAGTAACCACTCACACAACTATATCAAATATCATAACACCAATATTTTTACGTGGTTAAAACCCTCGAAGAGGGAAACAATCCATGACCCTAGCCAACGTGGCCACTTGAAGAAATATATTAACACAAAAGAAAATTATTTTACAAGATATTTTATCACAATCAATCATCAACAAATGATCCTCTATGTTCTTTAAATAGAGATCATGGACCAATTAGGTATTAATCCACAAATCAATATAGCCATTAAGATTGAGGAAAATATGAGTCATAAGATCACTCTATGTCTAGAACATATCGTGACCATCGGTTACATAACTACAAATGCATACTAAAGAAACACACTTTTACCTAAAGACACATTAGACCAAGTTGATCTTAACTAACTCCTAAGTGTCTAAATATCCTAACATCCCCCTGTTAAGAACAACTTGGGATAGGATTGAAGGATTAGAAAGGTGACACAATAGGAGATGGAAGGAGGCATTAGAGCCTATCCTCCCTTAATGGAAACTTCCTAAACTCCCAACATAGATAAATGTTTTGAAACCTTTGCTTCTATAAGAGACTTAGTGAAAATATCTGCAACTTGATCTTTAGTAGGGAAAAATATAACTTCAAGGACTCAATCATGAATGAGCTTTCTAATGAAGTGAATTGGTAGCTCAATGTGTTTGTTTCACTGATGTTAAACTGGATCTTTGGTGATATTGATGGCACTATGATTGTTGCAACATAAAGTGGTCAAATTCTTCTATTGCAATCCAAACTCTGGAAGGATCTATCAAAGCCACAAGTCTTCTTGAATTGCATTAAACAATTCTTAGTACTCTACTTATGCTAAACAAAGTGGAATATCTTGTTGTTTCTTACAATCCCAAGTGATAGGTCCAGAACCAAGGATAAAAACATAACTTGCAATAGACTTTTGATCATTAGGTTCATCATCCCAATTTGAATAAGTGAAACCAACCAACAAAGGAGTCCCCCATGAACTATAATGTATCCCAAACTAAATTGTACCCTAGATATATCAAAGTATCCTTTTTGCTACTTTCCAATGGCTTTCATGGGGTGTTTCCATATACCAGGCAACAATACCAATAGCAAAGGGAATATCAATATGGTTATGAGTCAAATATAAGGGTTACCAATTAACTAACAATACAAAGTAGCATCGACTTTGGGAGTAGTACTAGTGGCAGGAAGTTTGAATCCACACTGGAAGAGAGAAGGGGATAGTTTAGGATCTTCCATGTGAAAGCAACGAAGAAGGTCACATGCATACTTAGACTAGGAAAGGGAAATTCCTTCCTTCATTTGCAATACTTGGAGGCCAAGGAAATAATCTAAATATCCTAAGTCTATCATTTCATATTTATTTTTAAGGTTGTATTTCACATGGGTTAAAATTTTAGGGTCACTACCAATGAGGATAAGGTCATCAACATAAAGAAAAAGTATTATGACATGGATTCCTACTCTCTTGATATAGAAATTAGGGCTAGAATGACATCTAGAAAAGCCAATGGCAAGAAGAAAGTTGTCCATTTTATCATACCAAGCTCGAGGAGCTTGCTTAAGACCATAGAGATATTTCTTAAGGTGACAAACAATGATGGAGTCATTATGAAAATAGCCATGAGGTTGTTCCATGTAGATTTATTCTTGTCAAATCCCCATTCAAAAAGGTATATTTATCATCCATATGATGAACCTTCCATCTATGTGAGGCAACAGAGTCTAGAACAAGGTAGATGGAATTCATTTTGGCCACAATAAAACCTTTTCTATGATACCATGTTTGAAAAAACAAGGTACTCCCACATAGGAAAAACACCTTTAGTAACCACTCACATAACTAGATCAAAGATCATAACACTAGTGTTTTTACATGTTTAAAACCCTCGAAGAGGGAAAAACTCCATGGCCCCAGCCAACATGGCCACTTGAGGCAATATATTAATGAAAAAATAAATAAATTTACAAGATATTTTCTTACAATCGATCATCAACAAATGACCCTCCGTGCTATTTAAAGAGATATCATGGACCAATCAAATGTTAAGCCATGGATCAATATAGTCATTAATATCGAGGATAATATGAGTTCTCAGATCAATCTATGTCTAGAACACATTGTGACTGTTGGTTACATAAATACAAATGCATACTAAAGAAACACACTTTTACTAAAGATGCATTAGAACAAGTTGATATTAACTAACTCCTAAGTGTCTAAATATCCTAACATTCCAATAACACTATTACCATTTATATGGAGATCTTAGACACCAATGGAAAAATTGCATCTACGATTTGGTACAAGGAGTGGGTCTAATGCAGAGGTAACTGGGATGCAACACAGACATAATTAGAGCACGTTCCCTTCTACAAAATACACAA
>ML793394.1:90989-109279 GCA_009831015.1 Picea engelmannii
GAGGAATTCTACTGGAAACTAAAACACAAAATGAAGCACCACTATTTTATTGATTCAAATTAAATACAGGATTCACATTACATCGAGCCTAGGTTAAAAGACAACCATGAATTTTTTCTTTTGTGGCTGAAAACCACTACAAAATCATCCAGAGGGTAATGGTCTACATGTATGGGCTGAGATTATGTTTCGCCCTTCCTGCGTGCTCACCCAACATGGAATCTTCTCTCCAGTCCACCTTCTATGTTTTCCTTGCTCATGTTTCACCAACCCCTTTTAAAATCACACTACATTTCTTTTTAAAAATCCTCTTCGGCTCTGAAACAATTTTCCTTCCCTCCAAGAATGAGTTGTTACTCAAACCGTCTCCCTGTCTTTCAGATTGCTTCAACTTCCTTTTGGCCTCGGGTCATTTTTTTCCTTTAGTTGTGAGTTCTATGCGACTCATCATGAATGCATACCAGCGTGGAAAAATAAAATGTATACAGCCACAGTGTTGTAACTAAAGAAATATCACGACACTTATAAAATTTCATTATGTGCGCGTGTTTCAGCACAATTTTCAAAATGATTTTCAACACGTGTTTCAACATGACACTTGTAAAATTTCTCTATATGTGGCAGTTTCAAAACAAGTTTCACCATGAGTTTCACCACGTGTTCCAACACAAGTTTCAGCATGTGTTTCAACACGTGTTTCAGCATGAGTTTCAACATAGCAAGAGTAGTTGCAGGAGTAAAAAGCAGTTCGAATTTACAACAAAATGACTAAATAACATGGACCACTAACACAATCCTTATTCAACTTATTTCCTATTTGCATAATGGAAATATTTTTGGGTGATGTGGATTACCGGAGCCCAAGGATGCTCCTACATCAGACACCCCTGGTAAGAGAAACATGAGCTCCAACTCATGTGCATATAATTGTTGAAGTGAAGAGTTATGCACATGTGCTAACTGATCTTCAGTCACCCACGATGCATCTTCTGCTCCTCGATTCTTCCACTTGATCAAATATTCCATGTACTCCTTCCGGTGAGTCTTCTTACCAATTCTGGTAGCAAGAATTTCTTCAATCTGCTCCTCAAACTTAATTGGTATATGTTGTTCCCATTCACCGAGGGTACCTTCATCTTCTCTTTTTTCCCCTTCATGAAACTCATAGAGATGAGAAACATTGAATGTAGGAGATATGCCAAATTTCTCTGGAAGTTCTAGCTGATAAGCATTATTATAGATCTTTTCAGAATTCGACATGGACCTATCCTCTTATTCTTGAGTTTATTATATGTGCCATGACCAACTCACCCTCTTGGAATACCTTTTGTCTTCTATGCTGATATGTTCTTTTCTTATAACTGTCATTGTTGGTCTGCAATTTCTTCTTTACTTGTTCTTGTAATTCATGCATACTATCCACAAAATCATTCACATCAACACTCTTCTTTCCTTCAAAATCTAGCAATGCAACCAAATTTACCACACCTTTTTGCTACCGTCCATAAACAATATGAAATGGATTCTTTCTCGTAGATCTGTTCACCGAATCATTATATGTGAATTCAGCTTGGGCCAATGCCAAATACCATTGACTAGGATTCTCCCGACTTAAACTTCTCAACAAATTTCCTAGACTCATGTTCACTACTTCTGTCTGACTATCCGTTTGAGGATGATACGTTTATCTATACAACAAATTTGAGCCTAAATTTTTCCAGAGTGTCCTCCAAAAATTCCCAAGAAATCTGGTATCGCGATCTGAAGTAATACTACGTGGAAATCCATGCAATCTGACCACTTCTTTGAAAAATAATGCAGCTACTTCACTAGCATCACTAGTCTTCTTACACGCTATGAAGTGTTCCATTTTTGAAGATATATCCACCACTACCATTGTTGAATCATGTTTTCTTGGAGTCACAGGAAATCCTAATAAAAAATCCATATTGATATCCTCCTAAGGTCCTTTGGGTACTGGCAATGGAGTATAGAGTCTCATATTATGACTTTTTCCTTTGGGTAGTTGGCAGATCCTGTAATCTTCAAAAACAATTCGAACATCTTGATTAAAGCTGGGCCAAAAGTACCTCTCCTTTACCAAGGTTTTTCTCTTATCCATCCCAAAATTTATTCCTAAACCACCACTATGTAACTCTTTAATGAGATTTATCCATATGGAACTTCTGGGAATACACAACTGTTGATTTTTAAACAAAAACCTCTGTTGGATATGGTAGTCCAGATATGGTGTTCTTTCTAAAATCTAAGGCTCCTTACATTCCTTCCAAGCTTCTGAGAAATTTGCATCTTCTTCATACAATGTCTTTAGACATTTCAGGCTTACCACTTCTACTAACATGGTATTGAGTAATGCTATCCTCTGACATAATGCATCATCTACCTTATTGGACTTCCTGGACCTATGTTTCAACACAAAAGAGTAACTTCGAAAGAATTCTACCCATTTAGTATGCTTTTGATTCAACTTACCTTGGTTGTTAATGTACTACAAAGATTTATAATCCGTGAACAAGACAAACTCCTTCAACAATAGATAATGTCGCCATTTCTTCAAAGCTTGCACAATAACATAAAATTCATGATCATAAAAATAATACTTATTTTTGGACTCGTTCAACTTCTCGTTGAAATATGCAATGGGTCTTCCTTCTTGACTTAGAACTACTCCAATTGTTGTTCCACTAGCGTCACAATCAACCTGAAACACTTTATTAAAATCTGGTAATGCTAATATTGGTTGTGTTGTCACTCTTTTCTTCAATTCTTCCAATGACTTCTTTGTTGATGCATTCCAACGAAACCCTCCCTTCTTCATACATTTTGTAAGAGGAACACATATTTGGCTAAAGTTCTTAATGAATTTCCGGTAAAACCCTGCCAATCCATGGAAACTCCTCACATCGAATGTGCATCTTGGTGTTCTCCATTCAAGGATAGCCTTCACTTTCTCAGGATCCATTTTTAGTCCTTCCTTTGAAACCATGGATGATTTTAAGGATGGAAATTTATTTTAAATGTAGAAACCTTGGTGAATCTTACTAATCCTTCATATGAAAACTATAAATGTTTGGCGATAATTTTGTAAAAATATTCAAATTTCTAAGGAATTTGTATAATTTGTATAAAATTTTGGCGATTTTTAAGGTAAAATAATTTCATCGTATAGAATTTGGGCGAATCAATTTTAGAATAGAGAATCATTTTTTGGGAAAAACCATGGAAAATTAGCCCATGAGCGAAATTTAGCCCCTAAAATCATCTGTGTTTGAAACCGTAAAACCCAAGTACACTAACTCTTGCTACATGAGTGTACACTTCTTTAGGTTTATCAATGTTTTTCTCTTCTTTCAAGCATTGTAACATTTCTCTCACATGCTCAACATGATCTATTTTGTTCCTACTAAAAATCAGTGTATCATCCAAATATACAACCACGAACTTTCCCAAAAATGGATTCAAGACTTTGTTCATCAATATCATGAACGTGTTGGGTGCATTAGTTAACCCAAACAACATCACTAACCATTCAAATAGTCCATCTTTCATCTTGAATGTTGTCTCCCATTCATCACCTTCTCTAATCCGAATCTGGTGATAACCACTCTTCAAATCAATTTTTGAAAAATATTATGAACCACTCAAGCAATCCATAAGGTCATCCATTTTGGGAAATGGAAACCAATACTTGATATTGATCTTGTTTATAGCACATGAATAAGTACATATTCGCCATTCCCCTATTTTCTTTGGAGTCAATACTACTAGTACTGCACACAGACTCAAACTCTTGTGAATTAACCCTTGTTCAAGAAATTCCTGCACTAGCCAATTCACTTCTTCACTCTCTGCTGGAGTCATCCTATAAGGCGCTTTATTAGGTAAACTTGATCCAAGAATTAAATCAATTTGATGAGAAATACTTCTCAGTGGAGGCACTCCTTTTGGCATATCATTAACAATAATCTCCTTAAATTCACCCAACAACGACTTTATTTATGTAGGTACAACATTTGGCTCCTCTACACTTTTCACTTCTTTCGGAATCAATGCTAAACAAAATGTTGATTTTCTTTCTTCCTATAAGAATTCCTTAGCATAACATAACATTATCCTACTACTACTTGTGTTTATATCAACACAATTTCTTGTTGTTGTTGTTGTATCCTCCAGCATTGATGTTAATTTATATGATGTCCATCTTTCTTGAATTCATATGTGTTTTCCTTACCATCATGGTGAACTTTTCGATCAAACAACCATGGTCTTCCCAAAAAGTATGTGACATGCATCCATCTCAATTACATCACATAACACCTTCTCTTGAAAACTCCCTATTTGAAAATTCAATAAACATTTCTCTGTCGTAGTCACTTGTTGTCCCTTGTTCAACCAAGAAACACGGTAACGGTTCAGATGGTTCAACCTTGTCAAGTTCAGTTTATTCATGACTTCAGTGGATACCAAATTTTCTGTACTTCCTCCATCTATAATCAGGTTACAACATTTTCCTTGAACTTACATTTTGTTTTAAAAACTTTCTTTCATTGTTCTTGTTCCTTTGCCTCTTTTTGTTCATATTTAAGAAACATTCTTTGGAAAAACAAATTCTTACCCTATTCTTGTTGAAGAACAATCACATTTTCTTCAAATACTGAAGCTTCGTCGACTTGTGTGACTTGTTCCCATGCTTCACCTCTTCTCCCTGAAGTTTTCATTTCTAGACATTCATACTTCATGTGTCCCTCTACACCATAGTGATAACAAGTGATTACATATCTTCCCTTTCCTCTTCTGAATCATCTTCATGTACCAACTCCATTTCCTCCTTTTCCACCTTGACCACTGACATATTCTTCTTCCTTTTCTCTGCCTTTAACAGTCACTGCTTTACCTCATCCTTTAAAACCTCTTCCTCTACCTCTAGGTTGTGTTTTCCTCTCAATATTTTCTTCTACCTTCAAGGCAACTTGATAAGCTTCATCAACAGTGTGGAAATAATGTGCTCTCATTTCATCATGAATTAAATACTTTAGCCCATTTACATACCTTGCAACTTGTTGTAATTTTGGGTCCTAAAGAACTCTTTAGTGTATTCGCGAACATATGTCTCCCTTTGTCTTAGGTTCTGGATTTTTCTGAACAAATTCTGCTAGTAATCAACAGGAAGACATTTATCTTTAACCTTGGTAACCATCTTCTTCCAAGTTCTAATTTTCTCCAACTGATTATTCACTCTATCCTTCTGCAACATATCCCACCATAGTGTTGCATGACCTTTCAATTTCCTAACAAAAAATCTTACACGATTAGGATCCTAAACATTTTCATACTTGAATTCACTTTCGAGTTCTCCAATCTAGCCAATGAGAACATCAGCTCTCAGACTACCATCATAACAAGAAACCTCAACCTTTGCACTATCCTTGTTACTCAAATACAAAATCAATCTAGTTGCTAGGTCTCTTTCATCACCATCCCGTTCATCTTCGATTTCTTCTTCTGGCTCTGAGTATACTTCATCATCTCCATTCCTACAATTTTTCAATTCCTCTATTATTCTTCTCAAATTTTCCATTTCTCAATTTCCTGCACCTCCCCTTCCTTCTCCTCTCCTTCGCGACGACATTCCTCCAAGTTGTAGGTGTCTCACCAACATCCACAGACCTCACACGATTTTGTAACCCAACTTGACTTCCAACACTCTTGCTGAGCAACCACCACGAACATGTATTTTGTACCCTATCTCACAAAAATCATATTAGATGCTAATCCCAGAGCAAAACTGAGCTCTGATTCCACCTAATGCAAAGGTAACTGGGATGCAACACGCACAAAATTACAGCACGCCCCCTGCTACATAATACACAACGGAAAAACAAAACATAAATAACTTTTCCAAATAATGAGGAATTCCACTGGAAACTAAAACACCTGAAAAATATGAAATGAAGCACCACTCTTTTATTGATTCGAAGTAAATACATGATTTATATTACATTGAGCCTGGGTTAAAAGACATCCATGAATTTATGCGCATGTGGCTGAAAACCAATATGAAATCGTCTAGAGGGTAATGGTCTGTGTGTATGGGTTGAGATTCTATTTAGCCCTTCCTGCGTGCACACCCAACCTAGAATCTTCTCTCTAGTCCACCTTCTACGATTTCCTTTCTTTGTAGTTCACCAAACCCTTTCAAAATCATGCTCCATTTCTTTTTAAAAATCCTCCTCAACTCTAAAACGATTTGTCGTCCCTCCAAGAACGAGTTGTTATTGAAACCGTCTCTCTGTCTTATGTATTGATTCAACTTCCTTTTGTCCTTGGGTCAAGTTTTTTCCTTTAGTTTTGAGTTCTTTGCAACTCATTTGTATGGCCACAGTGTTGCAACTTATAAAGAAATATCATGACACTTGTAAAATTTCATTATGTGCGTGTGTTTCATCACGAGTTTTAACACGTGTTTCAGCGTGACACTCGTAAAATTTATCTATGCATGGCAGTTTCAACACAAATTTCAACACGTGTTTGAGCACGAGTTTCAACACATGTTTCAGCACGAGTTTCAACACGAGTTCAACACATGTTTCAACATAAGTTTTGGCATAGCAAGAGTAGTTGCAGGAGTAATTAACGGTTCGAATTTACAACAATCTAACTAAATAAAATGGACCACTAACACAGTCCTTATTCGACTTATTTCGTATTTACAAAATGGAAATATTTTTGGGTGATGCAGATTTCCCGAGCCCAAAGATGCTCTTGCATCAGGGTCCCTCCTAACCATCAGACCCTAATTTTTGTAGATAAGAAGGTTGGAAAATAGTAATATCTTAGTTGATTATAAAACTCAGAAGTAATCAACCCTATTCTTGGTGCTACATCTCTATTCTTGGTGCTACATCTCTATGAAGAGGCTTAGAAAAAAGGAACAACATCATCCTTAAAATATTTGAAAGTCTCCCCTATATTGGGGATGATAAGGATGAATGTTCAAAAACACACTTTTTCAAAGATGTAATTGAGAATATATCACCTTCCCCTTTGGATTTTAATACTACTTAGTTTATATCATTAATTTTGAAGATAATAGAAGACACCCTAGTATTACAGATCCGATTGTAGGAATTCATTAAGTTCATTAATGAATAAAAATACTACGTTTTAATTTGTGAATTCAAATGGTTTTCTATTAGTACCCAAAGAAGCACATATTATTAAGGTAAGAAGTTTCAAATATGTACTAAATGTAAAAATATATAAATACGGATGAAATCAAAGTTAATCAAAATAAAAAAAATGAAATTGATGACAAACCACCATTGTAAATAAAATAGGGAAAGATTAGGGAAAGATTTTGGAGGTGAAAAAGAGGGGTCCCAAAATTTACCTCATTGCATGTAATATTCAAATCTTAATGGAATCATTCTTCCCTCTGGCTTTTTACTTTTGTGATAAATTTAATTTTGTAAATTTATTGGTCTATTATCTTGTTTGTGCTTTAATTTTAATGGTTCATACACCTACTTGGTAGTGAATCTTAAAATATTAATGATAGAAGATAACCTTTCACTTTCACTTGGGAATAAATCATTAACTTTATAACAAAATACATTCACACCATTTTAAAAAACGCAAGAAATACATCCCAATATGTTTTTAGAAAACAAAATAAAATATTTAATATCATTGAAAACACTTTTAATTATAATGTATGATGCATAAAGTTAGTTATATAGGTAACACGTCACTTTAATGTAAGGATGTAGTTATGAAAAGTAGGTAGCTAGTTATTCCGTCGCCATATCCAACCTAACAAAATAATAAGATATTTATATCATAAAAAGATTTATCTTTTCTTAAATTTGAGAGGTGATGTTACAATCACTTTTATGTACGTAAAAGATAATCATTATCGATACTCTGTATAAACTTTAATGATTTTAACATTCACATGCAGTAGAGCATTAATGGGAGATTAATTATAAGCGATTTGTTAGGAGCTAATTTTATATAAATTAGGTATGGGTGTGAGCATATGTATAAATGATTTATTATGGTATATGATAAAGAATGTTGGTTAGAAGGGAGAATATGTATAAATGATTTATTATATGATAAAAAATGTTGGTTAGAATTAAGGTTAGATATTATTGGAAAATATATAATTTTATTGGAAGTAGTTTTGGTGATAACTACAAGGAATATTGTTTTTTTTTTAAATATTATTTATATTGAAATTCATTTTTAGTTTTTTAGTAAGACTTAAAACTATTTATGATTGATTACGATCTTGTATTTCTTTAATGTAAGGAAACATGTCAACAACTCAAGACAAAACATGTTAACAACCTAAGACATAAAGACATTCTACACGAGTGAAAGCATGCCATCCATCCACAAATAATAGGCAATAATGACAATTGTGTTATGATAGGTTTTACCACATTCAAAGAGTTTAATTATGTAGTTGATGAAGCATATTAAACATATTACTAAATTCAAGAAGTTAACTTATATTATTCAACATTTAATTAATTTTTCTAATAAATATCTATTTCATTTTTAAAAAATTATATATATATATATATATACTTGAATTTTCATATATTTCAATTTTTTTAATAAAATATATAGTAAATTTACAAAAATATCATCCACAAATATACATAAATTCATATATATTTTTAAATAATTAAATAATTTTTTTTATATATATTATATATACTAGAAATATTATACTTATAGTTGCCAATCACATATCAAACTCAACTCCCTTTCTAGAAGGGATAAAATAAGAAGAAAACAATATATATAAAAGATAATTTTCATGAGAAAACTTGTTAAAATAATAATAGAAAATGCACGTCAAATCAATGCCAATGGGAGGTGACATAGATAAAAATAAGATAAATAATTATAAATATTCAAATCAATGCCAATGGGAGGTTATTTTTGTTTTGTTTATGAAATCAACTATTTTTTTTTAATCAAAAGGAGCAGGTGGGGTAAGTATTTTTTAATAATTTAAAAATAGTGAAAATGGAATTAAGGGCGAGTTGCTAGATTTCAAAATGTACATTTAAAAATAATTAAAATAAATTGAATTAATTAAATTAAAATAAATTAAATTAATTAAATTAAAATAATTAAAATAAATTGAACTAATTTAAGTATGAGTAAATGTAAAGCACAAATAATTTTTATATCACAGTGCTATTTTCAAGTTGCATAGTTGTTATGCATATTTATTTATTTATTAAATATATTGGAAGCATATGAATGGAATAGTATGGAGTAGTGTTAGTTAAAAGTTCTTTATGTTTGCTTGCACTCGATAAAGTAGGCAAAGGTCAATTATACTATTATGCTCACCCCCATAACCAATTTACATACAATGTAACGATGTTTAATTATAATGTATGATGATTAATTATAATGTATAAGATGTATACAAAACTAATTAAAATGTAACACTATTTTAATACTTTGTAATATCATATATAATTATATATGATAGTGAGAGAGAAAAAGTGACTTGCTACTTTATATTTTACTTGATATCATACCTAATATTATATTTTAATTACAAAAATATTTATTTAGTGATTTTTTTATTATATTGTTAAATTATTTATTTAAGGAAGAGTGTTGTACATCTAATGCACTTAGTAAAACGTCATTACATCACTACTATTATCTTTCTCACAAAAATATTGCCCCATACTTACACCAAGAAAGCAAACTAGACAACTTAGTAAATATTGCCCCATACCTACAACAAGAAAGCTAGACAACTTAGTGATTTATAGCCATTTCTTTATCTATGTCACCTCTAAAAGCTTCAGTTAGTTAGTTGTTGATTGACAATGACTACCTTTAAAATATTTCACCTCTAAAATCTTCTTAGTTGTTGATTTACGATGACTACCTCTAAAACTTTTGATCACGTGTTGATTGACATTGACTTCACATTTGTTTGTTTTAAGGTGAACATTGTAGTTTGTGTTATTTTATTGTAGGCCTATCTTTTGTCCCTTTGTGGAAAGTTAGTTGAATTTGATATCACATACACAAAGTTAGTTGAATTTGATATCACATATATGATACTTTACTTACTCCTCAATCAAATATAATTTTATCAATGTTTATATTTGTAACCATTATGAGATAGATAATGATTTTGTGTTTTTTTTTAAGCTATCTAAACTATAGTATATTAATATTGGAAAAATACATGTGTCTAATTGTTGGTCTATCACTTGGGAAACTAGACCAGCAAAATAATTGTTGTTGTTTGAGGTTAATTGCCTTGAGTCTATTAAAAGAATATTTTGTTTTTGATAGCTATATAACAATCTAAAAAACTAAAAGACCTATCTACAACTAATTGGTAGTCTAACTTGTACTAGTCTGTTTGTATAAAGCCTCTATGATAAATACATAAAACTAAATACCAAAGCATAGGGAAATTAAATTGGAGGAGATGGGACATTATCCTATGGAACTTGAGGGACGCCTTTGCTTGGTTAATTGAAATTTAAGGTTGTTTCCTTTTCTTCCATGAGGGAGACTTTTTTGCCACAATTTTTCCCATGAGAACCTTAAAATGCTAGTAAAGGTCAATAGTGTGATAATATTTAGTTTCATGAGATCTTGAGGTCCCTATGTTAGGTGTCCAAGAAATAAGCTTGGAGTCAATGTCTATGTCTGGTGTTTGTTGGGCTAATCTAGTGGTATAGAGTCCTCGACATTTATTATGAATCTAGGGAATTAAATTTATGAGACACATTCAAAATATGTGCAGAAATATTCTTGAAATTGCCTAAGAACTCTTATTAAAATCAAAGCAGTAAAATGTCATACTCACAAATAGAAATTGGTTCTTTTGGTCATGATCACTCAGAGTTGACTATCTATGGTAGGGAATCAAATCACAAGTAAATCATTCACTTTCAAAGTATGTCTACTTGCAAATGCACTATGTTTTAGTCAACCAAGATTCAAGGCCAACAAGGGTTAATTTGAAATGTGAGTTAAAATGTTGAATGAAAGGTAAATCTCAATAAGGAAATGAATTGAAAAGAAAGACATAAAGGAATTACAGACATAGTTCAAATCCGAGGATATTTGTGTGATGATTGTTTGTATGACACAGAAGATGAAAGATCAATCAATCACATTGTTGTCTTTGACATCTAAATCTGGAACAATCGTGAATCACATAGTCTAAGTAACAGTGTCTGCAAACTAACTAAAATGAATTCTTATTCTACGGGAAATTGAAACGGTGCATGTAAATCTATGGGAAATGAATGCAAGTAATAAAAACTACTTCTAAAACAACTATGAAATTACAACACATACCAGGGGTGCCTCCTAGAATGTGTTGTTAAGGAAAACTCGGGTTGTAGAAGAGATCTTAGCTCATAAATCAAAGGCCAAACTCCATTATATTAATTCTTCAATATAGTTTTAGCAGTTACAAAAGTTCGGGTGCATAATCATCATATTCTCCCCCTCCTAATTGATTGATTCGTGTACTGTTATATTAAATAACCAAATCCCCAATCCTAGAACTAACCAATCAAATCCAGCTAGATTGTACACATTAAGAAAATTGGAAATCGGTCGCTACAGGAAAATTTGGGAAATTGTGTTCTGAAGAAACGCTCATACAACCCATGTCTTGTATTTTTTGGGGGAATCTTGCACACAATTCATCTAAATGACCCTATTCCGCACAAAATTGACCTATGAATATCATTGTCTGAAAACTTTGTTTTTCAAAACTAATTACAGGAAAAATAGTTTAGATCTCCATTATAGAGTTTGACATAGATTTTTCCTTGATCTTCTAGATTGGTTCCTTGATCTTGTAACAAGATGAACGTCATTCCTTGCTACTGGCATCAAAATCCTGATTTTGTGGATGAAATGACAAATTTGCAAATAGTTCTGCAGATTTCCTGTGATAACTGTCTATGGATTTCCTGTAATAACTACCTGTGGATTTCCTGTAATATATGTCTGTTGAATTTTCTTTAATAACAACCTGTCAGTTTTGACTTTCATTGACCATTAGATGTCGAGTGCCATGGGAAGGGTAAGATAGGTAAATCACCATCTCTTGGTATTGGTGAAGTGCCTCTAGGTGGAAATTCTTTCTCAAAACGAGTGGAGATATGCTAACCTATAATTCCTGTAATGATTGGTAAAATAGGGTCAATTCCTATGATAACTTGTGAAACAAGGTAAATTCATGTAGTTACTGAAATGTAGGTGATTTTTCTACAGAAATAGTTCTAAATACAACTTACAAGTAAAACTAAGAGTAAATCTCAAAATAAGAACGTATTCCTTGTTTTAATGATTATTATGCCATTGATTAAGTGAAAAAGGGAAAGAATGAAGGTATTGATGTCAAAATTGGGAGTGAATGAGTTTTACAAAAAGGATCAAATTACACCCAACATCTCCCCCAGATAAAGGATGTTGCATGTTGTCATGCAACTAATTAAATTTCTTCTGGTAAACCCAAATTCACATTACTCCAGTTGTATGTGAGGTGGCCAAATTATGCTCATGTGAAATATCCTAAGCATCTTATCAATTTGTGTCCATGCCACTACTTCTTCAAATTCGTTCCAACATTTATCAATCCTGTAAAATCTTCTAGCAGACCAGAACAAAATAAAATGAAACTTAATTCTTATCCACATGTAAAAACATATTGCACCGGGGTCACCCAAATTCCTATAACTGATTTATTGTAGCAGTCTTTTCTAGTCGTTATCTCTCAAACTACAAATTAGTTTTCAATGAAATTTGGTGAGGTTGTTGGTATCACTATTATGATTATGCTCACAAAAAATTGCAGCGAAAAAATGCATAAATTTCGAGAAAAAAAGAAAAATGGATGAAGGTGACGTGGAATCTATTAAAAAATGTAAACTGGATTTGCTTGAAATTTGTTGTGTTTATCCATCATACCTTTATACATTTATGGTTTAACTTTCAAAGTCAATAGGTTCACAATTTGAGAGATATCGACAAATCAATTTTTGTTATGTTTATGGAAAATGATTTCTTACAGAAAAAGTTTTGTGTGAAAAAGGTCCACAAAGTGAAATTTTCCTGGTGGATTCGCTTGTTATGTTGGATTGTTTAAACGAACTCCATGAGTAATGTTCATTGGGGTGCTACAAGTGATTTTCTGGAATCATATCTCCTTAGTTTAGACAAACCCACAAAGGATATGTTCTTTAAACATGACCCTTCGCTCCTTTCTTTGTTACATTTTAAGAATACAATGCTTGTATAATGGTAAACTATGTTTTGCCACTGAGTCTGAATCGATGTTATGCATGACCATTCTACATAGCTAGGGATGAAGCTATGTCAAGAAGCTAAGCTACATATTTTCAATCTTTTGATACCATATTTGTTGCACTTCAAGGGATATCCAAGTCCAAGTCATCAAACCTTTGAGAAAATCCAAGTGATTATTTTGAAGAAAGAAAAATACAAACCAAATAAAGAACAAAAAAAACAAAAATTGTTAATCATAACATCAAAAGTAAGATATATGTAAAAGCAAAGAAAAATTGAGCGGTTAACCAAAAGAAAAGAAAAATATTTATTTATATACAGAGAAGAGTTGCCTCAAGGGCTAGTTGATGTAGTGTTTTAGGATTTGGTCGTTAACGGGGAGGTGGTTTACATACCCTTCAAGATTATGTAACCGGTAGGTTCCTTGCCAATTTTCTCTTTGATAATGAAAGGGTTGAGCCACAACTGATGAAATTTCGAATGTTTTCCTTTATCTTCATGCGACTTGTCCCAATTGAGAACCAAATCACCAACTTGGAAGTCTTTCTCACCAACAAACTTCTTATCAAACCAACACTTAACGGTCTATTGGTCAGTTTCAAACTTGTTTTTCTCTTTGGCACGATTCTCTTGTAAGTTCAACAAAGTATCAATGCGTCGTTAGATGAAGGGACATTCTCTCCAGTGAGACTGTTGCGTAAGTTGCTGGGAAGGAAGGTAAATATTTTAAGGTAGAATAACTTATCTCCCATAGAGAAGGAAGTAAGGAGAAGTAGCTATAGAATCCTTGGGGTGACACGATCATCCCAGAGGGCATTGGGTAGCACATTATGCCAATTTCTTTGTTGTTCAATTACAATTCATTTTAGAATACTGATTATATTTTTTTGTAGATTCAACCAATCCATTACCTTGAGGGCAATAGTTTGTTGCATATTTCAAGGTAATCCCTTTCTCCAAAGAAAAATCTACCAATTTAAGAGATAAGAAATATGTTTTGTTATTGAAGATAAGAGAGTTAGGAATCCCAAACCTGGTTATGATATGCTAGTCAAGAAAACTCATTACCACTACATCAATCACTTTGGTTAGTGTTATTCCTTTAGTCCAAAGTGTAAAATAATCAGTAGTGTTTAGGATATACATGTGTTACATGGATGAATGAGGGTTAATTTTACTGATAATTTCTAGCCCCCATTGTTCGAAGGCTTCTTCAACAACAACATCTTGAAGCGGAACAACACCACTGCTCTCTCTTCTAATGGATTTTTGGCATGCATCGCAACTACAAGCATACACATGAGCATATTTGAATAGTGTATGCCAATAATATTCGACTCTTAATATATTATGAGTTGTTATTTCTTCTTAGAAATGGCCTCCAACTGGTCCATCATGTAAGTCTTTAAGGACTTTATCAGCATATTTCTTTTGTAGACAATGTAGTAGGAATCCATCATATTTGTTTTTTAACAGAATGCCATGGAACAACTGATATTGTACTGATTTCAACCTTAGAGCTCTCTTTTGTTTAGCATTGTGATGGTCCAGAGCTGTACCATGCTGAAGGTATCACTTGAGATCATTATAATAATAATATTTACATATGGAACTGATGATGCTCGGATTTTTCAAGACCGAAACAACAACCTCATGAGGAAATTGGTCCCCTTCATTTTTAGAGAGGTGGTTCTCCTCTTTGGCTAATAAATATATTGTTGAATATCTTGTATTAGGGAGATTGTTAGGAAGAAAACCCCAAATATTTATTGCTTGGATATATATGAAAATGGTTCTTCAATAACCCAATATGATCTTTATGTGCAACAAGAAGCTCTTTACAAATAAAAGATTGAAGAGGAGCTTCAATATAAGAAAATATAAATACTCAATGCCATATATATAATCCTCTATAGATACATTAATATCTCCTCACAAGAGAAAGAGATAAAAAAATTTATCATCTCAAAGAATTTTAAAAGAGTATTACAGTTAAAATGAAAGGGAAATTGATAGGTCAACCTCAAATATCTCATACTTAAAACTCAAAGTTACAAGATACAGTCAAGATCAACCCCGAAAGTAATTCTTTGTGGAGTCTTTCTCATAAAATATATCTAACAATATAAAAAATCAATTTGACAGTTACATATATGACTGCAAATTCTCCATGATCATATATGAAAAGTCTTGGAAGATTACAAGAAAAACACTTGAGAACTCATCCCCATGATTGTTTCAAGAATACAAACACAAAGCTTTGAGAAAACAGTGTAGAAGAAGAAAAGAACAGAGAAGAATGAAAATCTTTGCTTGCTGATCAAAATATTGATTACATAATGATGGTTGGTATGTCTCTCTCCTGCTCCTTTGAATTCCCTCTCAACAATGAATTATGGAACCCATGAAGTCTCTCTTTTCCCTTTTTAAAGAAATGTTCTTTTAACTACTTGAGTAGTTAGGGTTTTTCCTTTTTCTCTTTAAATTCCTTTTTCTTTTTTAGAAAATAACTTTAATTAACATAACATTGGAATCTAAAAAAATGTTGTTGTGCATCCTCCAAAGTGTTCCCAAAGAATGTAGAAAATGTTTCCACAGAAATATTGGGCATCTGAAAATTTTCTTCTGGTAGATTTAAAGGGCCTCTATGTAGTCGCCTTCTTCTTTGGGCACTTCTTCTCTTTGTTGCATCTTGTAAATCCATTGATGATCTTATTGGAGAATATAAAGTAGTATTGTGGTATGAACAAGATTCTTTGGTGAAGTCACCATGATGATTTTCTTGAAAATTTGAAATATTTTCAATAGATTCGCTAGGGAAATTACCCTTCTTGATTTTTTATAGTTCCTGGTTCTTTGAAAATTTTTATTTTTTACTTGTCCCCAAAAGATATTGAAGCACTGTTCTGATGCATCTAGAACAAGTAACTATTTTCTTGAATATTTCTTTTGAAATATTGAACCATTGAGACTCTAGTTCCTCAATCAGATATTAAACAAGGCCTCAGACATCTAGAAAATAAACCATTCCCCAGTATGTTCACGAAAAATCTTTAAATATATATATATATATATAAACTTTTATTTCGAATAATTTGTAATTTGCTTCCTCCTTTAAGAGATGATTGTGTTTTAATTTTATGGTATATATGTGGATATTTTAATCCCTTGAAACCATTTCCTATGTTATCTTCATCGTCTTATCTTTCCAACGATATAAAATGTTCCCAAATCCGTCACTCGGATCTCAAGATATGAACTCGTGAAGTTGAGTTGTCACGCGGGCCCATTAAAAATGCATCTGAATGATATTTTAATTTATGATAAAAATGTGTCACCTTTAAACACCTTAAACCTATACCACCATATTCTATTTCAAAATACCTTTCCAACGATATAAAGTTTGCATGATTCCAACACCCAGAGCTCAAGTTATGGCCTCTACAAGATTAACACTCAGCCATCGTCGATCGATTGTCTTGGGTAAATCACAGCCCTTGGATGAATTTCGTGCTCCTTCATAAAATTCGCCCTTTTGGTTCAAAATTATAGCCCACATGCATTGGGATATTAGATTCTTCATGGTATATAATACTAAATGTTTCATACACTTAGCAAGAAACACAAGAATAAGGTTATGGAGCATAAGGGGTTTGACCCTTATAAATTTTTTGAATAAAATAATAATTTTGGAATCTCGTCGTCGTCCACCTCATGCCCAGTCACCATGATGAGTCATCCAATAATATGTTGCCACATATCAGAAATTTATTGGGTTCCGCATCATTCAATCAGATCGTGTCATATGTTTCTCTTTGTATGCTGCCATGTGTAATGCTCCAATAAGAATATTCCACGTGTCTCCCTACATGAGTTTCCATGTGTCATAATTCCATGATTCCATGTTGAATGTTATTATTGGTTCATGGTTTAAATGGATAAAAATTTGGAATAATGGTTAAGTATAGGAGAGCTGGCAGAAGGGTAAGTGAGGGGAAGGGGGAGGATTTGTAGACAACAGAAGTTAAAAGGGCAGTTTGTAGGTTGTAGGAGCGAGTTAGCGGGTTGGGGAGTGAGGTGAGTAAGGGCGTGAGGGTGGCCGGTGTTCGTCCACCTGTGAGATATATTACTTTAAAAAATTTTAAGGAAGGAGAGGGTAAGGAGATGAGAGGGGGAGGGAGTAATTTGTAGGTGGTGGAGGGCTAAGGGTGATGTAAGGGAGAAGGTAAAGTGTAGGTAGCAGAGCTAGGAACATGGTGGGTTCGCGGGGATGGGAAGGTGAGGAAAGTGAAGATATGATTCCATGAACCTGATTAGGAGATGAAGGAAGAGTCTCAAAAAAATACTTAAGTGTGGAGACTAGTGGAGCGTATGGGAGAAGAGTGAGGTAAAGTATGGAGAGAGAGATGTTGAGTGAAAATTCTAAGTGTTGAGAATGAAAGAAGAAAGGAGGGGTGTGAGGAAAATAAATAGAAATAAAATCTAAGTATGGTAGAATTGTAATATAGGAGAGGAGAGGAGAAGATGATACTTAGAAAGATTCTTCAAAATCGGACCTCTGGACAAGATCTTGAGTAACTTAAGCATATAGAAACAAATTTCCGATCCGAAAAATGCATGGCGAAGTTGAGACTGAGGGCTGGAAAATGAACTTATAAAAGTTCAAAAAATGTACTATTTTGATATCAATGCTTTTATGAATCCAAGACCGGGAAAATACAGATGACCAAATTTTGGTCAATAGGAACATACAAAACTTGTTGTGTGTAGAGGGTTGGATCTACTTGCCATCTGTCTTCTTCTTGATTTTCAGTATCTATGATCCCAGTTGCTAACTTACAAATACCTTGACCTTTGACAATATTTGTTGGTTTAAATTCAAGGTTATATTCTTGTAAGGTGGTCATCCAATTACCTCTTCTCTCACCTAGTTCTCT
>ML793394.1:115587-160377 GCA_009831015.1 Picea engelmannii
AAACACTTTATTAAAATCTGGTAATGCTAATATTGGTTGTGTTGTCACTCTTTTCTTCAATTCTTCCAATGACTTCTTTGTTGATGCATTCCAACGAAACCCTCCCTTCTTCATACATTTTGTAAGAGGAACACATATTTGGCTAAAGTTCTTAATGAATTTCCGGTAAAACCCTGCCAATCCATGGAAACTCCTCACATCGAATGTGCATCTTGGTGTTCTCCATTCAAGGATAGCCTTCACTTTCTCAGGATCCATTTTTAGTCCTTCCTTTGAAACCATGGATGATTTTAAGGATGGAAATTTATTTTAAATGTAGAAACCTTGGTGAATCTTACTAATCCTTCATATGAAAACTATAAATGTTTGGCGATAATTTTGTAAAAATATTCAAATTTCTAAGGAATTTGTATAATTTGTATAAAATTTTGGCGATTTTTAAGGTAAAATAATTTCATCGTATAGAATTTGGGCGAATCAATTTTAGAATAGAGAATCATTTTTTGGGAAAAACCATGGAAAATTAGCCCATGAGCGAAATTTAGCCCCTAAAATCATCTGTGTTTGAAACCGTAAAACCCAAGTACACTAACTCTTGCTACATGAGTGTACACTTCTTTAGGTTTATCAATGTTTTTCTCTTCTTTCAAGCATTGTAACATTTCTCTCACATGCTCAACATGATCTATTTTGTTCCTACTAAAAATCAGTGTATCATCCAAATATACAACCACGAACTTTCCCAAAAATGGATTCAAGACTTTGTTCATCAATATCATGAACGTGTTGGGTGCATTAGTTAACCCAAACAACATCACTAACCATTCAAATAGTCCATCTTTCATCTTGAATGTTGTCTCCCATTCATCACCTTCTCTAATCCGAATCTGGTGATAACCACTCTTCAAATCAATTTTTGAAAAATATTATGAACCACTCAAGCAATCCATAAGGTCATCCATTTTGGGAAATGGAAACCAATACTTGATATTGATCTTGTTTATAGCACATGAATAAGTACATATTCGCCATTCCCCTATTTTCTTTGGAGTCAATACTACTAGTACTGCACACAGACTCAAACTCTTGTGAATTAACCCTTGTTCAAGAAATTCCTGCACTAGCCAATTCACTTCTTCACTCTCTGCTGGAGTCATCCTATAAGGCGCTTTATTAGGTAAACTTGATCCAAGAATTAAATCAATTTGATGAGAAATACTTCTCAGTGGAGGCACTCCTTTTGGCATATCATTAACAATAATCTCCTTAAATTCACCCAACAACGACTTTATTTATGTAGGTACAACATTTGGCTCCTCTACACTTTTCACTTCTTTCGGAATCAATGCTAAACAAAATGTTGATTTTCTTTCTTCCTATAAGAATTCCTTAGCATAACATAACATTATCCTACTACTACTTGTGTTTATATCAACACAATTTCTTGTTGTTGTTGTTGTATCCTCCAGCATTGATGTTAATTTATATGATGTCCATCTTTCTTGAATTCATATGTGTTTTCCTTACCATCATGGTGAACTTTTCGATCAAACAACCATGGTCTTCCCAAAAAGTATGTGACATGCATCCATCTCAATTACATCACATAACACCTTCTCTTGAAAACTCCCTATTTGAAAATTCAATAAACATTTCTCTGTCGTAGTCACTTGTTGTCCCTTGTTCAACCAAGAAACACGGTAACGGTTCAGATGGTTCAACCTTGTCAAGTTCAGTTTATTCATGACTTCAGTGGATACCAAATTTTCTGTACTTCCTCCATCTATAATCAGGTTACAACATTTTCCTTGAACTTACATTTTGTTTTAAAAACTTTCTTTCATTGTTCTTGTTCCTTTGCCTCTTTTTGTTCATATTTAAGAAACATTCTTTGGAAAAACAAATTCTTACCCTATTCTTGTTGAAGAACAATCACATTTTCTTCAAATACTGAAGCTTCGTCGACTTGTGTGACTTGTTCCCATGCTTCACCTCTTCTCCCTGAAGTTTTCATTTCTAGACATTCATACTTCATGTGTCCCTCTACACCATAGTGATAACAAGTGATTACATATCTTCCCTTTCCTCTTCTGAATCATCTTCATGTACCAACTCCATTTCCTCCTTTTCCACCTTGACCACTGACATATTCTTCTTCCTTTTCTCTGCCTTTAACAGTCACTGCTTTACCTCATCCTTTAAAACCTCTTCCTCTACCTCTAGGTTGTGTTTTCCTCTCAATATTTTCTTCTACCTTCAAGGCAACTTGATAAGCTTCATCAACAGTGTGGAAATAATGTGCTCTCATTTCATCATGAATTAAATACTTTAGCCCATTTACATACCTTGCAACTTGTTGTAATTTTGGGTCCTAAAGAACTCTTTAGTGTATTCGCGAACATATGTCTCCCTTTGTCTTAGGTTCTGGATTTTTCTGAACAAATTCTGCTAGTAATCAACAGGAAGACATTTATCTTTAACCTTGGTAACCATCTTCTTCCAAGTTCTAATTTTCTCCAACTGATTATTCACTCTATCCTTCTGCAACATATCCCACCATAGTGTTGCATGACCTTTCAATTTCCTAACAAAAAATCTTACACGATTAGGATCCTAAACATTTTCATACTTGAATTCACTTTCGAGTTCTCCAATCTAGCCAATGAGAACATCAGCTCTCAGACTACCATCATAACAAGAAACCTCAACCTTTGCACTATCCTTGTTACTCAAATACAAAATCAATCTAGTTGCTAGGTCTCTTTCATCACCATCCCGTTCATCTTCGATTTCTTCTTCTGGCTCTGAGTATACTTCATCATCTCCATTCCTACAATTTTTCAATTCCTCTATTATTCTTCTCAAATTTTCCATTTCTCAATTTCCTGCACCTCCCCTTCCTTCTCCTCTCCTTCGCGACGACATTCCTCCAAGTTGTAGGTGTCTCACCAACATCCACAGACCTCACACGATTTTGTAACCCAACTTGACTTCCAACACTCTTGCTGAGCAACCACCACGAACATGTATTTTGTACCCTATCTCACAAAAATCATATTAGATGCTAATCCCAGAGCAAAACTGAGCTCTGATTCCACCTAATGCAAAGGTAACTGGGATGCAACACGCACAAAATTACAGCACGCCCCCTGCTACATAATACACAACGGAAAAACAAAACATAAATAACTTTTCCAAATAATGAGGAATTCCACTGGAAACTAAAACACCTGAAAAATATGAAATGAAGCACCACTCTTTTATTGATTCGAAGTAAATACATGATTTATATTACATTGAGCCTGGGTTAAAAGACATCCATGAATTTATGCGCATGTGGCTGAAAACCAATATGAAATCGTCTAGAGGGTAATGGTCTGTGTGTATGGGTTGAGATTCTATTTAGCCCTTCCTGCGTGCACACCCAACCTAGAATCTTCTCTCTAGTCCACCTTCTACGATTTCCTTTCTTTGTAGTTCACCAAACCCTTTCAAAATCATGCTCCATTTCTTTTTAAAAATCCTCCTCAACTCTAAAACGATTTGTCGTCCCTCCAAGAACGAGTTGTTATTGAAACCGTCTCTCTGTCTTATGTATTGATTCAACTTCCTTTTGTCCTTGGGTCAAGTTTTTTCCTTTAGTTTTGAGTTCTTTGCAACTCATTTGTATGGCCACAGTGTTGCAACTTATAAAGAAATATCATGACACTTGTAAAATTTCATTATGTGCGTGTGTTTCATCACGAGTTTTAACACGTGTTTCAGCGTGACACTCGTAAAATTTATCTATGCATGGCAGTTTCAACACAAATTTCAACACGTGTTTGAGCACGAGTTTCAACACATGTTTCAGCACGAGTTTCAACACGAGTTCAACACATGTTTCAACATAAGTTTTGGCATAGCAAGAGTAGTTGCAGGAGTAATTAACGGTTCGAATTTACAACAATCTAACTAAATAAAATGGACCACTAACACAGTCCTTATTCGACTTATTTCGTATTTACAAAATGGAAATATTTTTGGGTGATGCAGATTTCCCGAGCCCAAAGATGCTCTTGCATCAGGGTCCCTCCTAACCATCAGACCCTAATTTTTGTAGATAAGAAGGTTGGAAAATAGTAATATCTTAGTTGATTATAAAACTCAGAAGTAATCAACCCTATTCTTGGTGCTACATCTCTATTCTTGGTGCTACATCTCTATGAAGAGGCTTAGAAAAAAGGAACAACATCATCCTTAAAATATTTGAAAGTCTCCCCTATATTGGGGATGATAAGGATGAATGTTCAAAAACACACTTTTTCAAAGATGTAATTGAGAATATATCACCTTCCCCTTTGGATTTTAATACTACTTAGTTTATATCATTAATTTTGAAGATAATAGAAGACACCCTAGTATTACAGATCCGATTGTAGGAATTCATTAAGTTCATTAATGAATAAAAATACTACGTTTTAATTTGTGAATTCAAATGGTTTTCTATTAGTACCCAAAGAAGCACATATTATTAAGGTAAGAAGTTTCAAATATGTACTAAATGTAAAAATATATAAATACGGATGAAATCAAAGTTAATCAAAATAAAAAAAATGAAATTGATGACAAACCACCATTGTAAATAAAATAGGGAAAGATTAGGGAAAGATTTTGGAGGTGAAAAAGAGGGGTCCCAAAATTTACCTCATTGCATGTAATATTCAAATCTTAATGGAATCATTCTTCCCTCTGGCTTTTTACTTTTGTGATAAATTTAATTTTGTAAATTTATTGGTCTATTATCTTGTTTGTGCTTTAATTTTAATGGTTCATACACCTACTTGGTAGTGAATCTTAAAATATTAATGATAGAAGATAACCTTTCACTTTCACTTGGGAATAAATCATTAACTTTATAACAAAATACATTCACACCATTTTAAAAAACGCAAGAAATACATCCCAATATGTTTTTAGAAAACAAAATAAAATATTTAATATCATTGAAAACACTTTTAATTATAATGTATGATGCATAAAGTTAGTTATATAGGTAACACGTCACTTTAATGTAAGGATGTAGTTATGAAAAGTAGGTAGCTAGTTATTCCGTCGCCATATCCAACCTAACAAAATAATAAGATATTTATATCATAAAAAGATTTATCTTTTCTTAAATTTGAGAGGTGATGTTACAATCACTTTTATGTACGTAAAAGATAATCATTATCGATACTCTGTATAAACTTTAATGATTTTAACATTCACATGCAGTAGAGCATTAATGGGAGATTAATTATAAGCGATTTGTTAGGAGCTAATTTTATATAAATTAGGTATGGGTGTGAGCATATGTATAAATGATTTATTATGGTATATGATAAAGAATGTTGGTTAGAAGGGAGAATATGTATAAATGATTTATTATATGATAAAAAATGTTGGTTAGAATTAAGGTTAGATATTATTGGAAAATATATAATTTTATTGGAAGTAGTTTTGGTGATAACTACAAGGAATATTGTTTTTTTTTTAAATATTATTTATATTGAAATTCATTTTTAGTTTTTTAGTAAGACTTAAAACTATTTATGATTGATTACGATCTTGTATTTCTTTAATGTAAGGAAACATGTCAACAACTCAAGACAAAACATGTTAACAACCTAAGACATAAAGACATTCTACACGAGTGAAAGCATGCCATCCATCCACAAATAATAGGCAATAATGACAATTGTGTTATGATAGGTTTTACCACATTCAAAGAGTTTAATTATGTAGTTGATGAAGCATATTAAACATATTACTAAATTCAAGAAGTTAACTTATATTATTCAACATTTAATTAATTTTTCTAATAAATATCTATTTCATTTTTAAAAAATTATATATATATATATATATACTTGAATTTTCATATATTTCAATTTTTTTAATAAAATATATAGTAAATTTACAAAAATATCATCCACAAATATACATAAATTCATATATATTTTTAAATAATTAAATAATTTTTTTTATATATATTATATATACTAGAAATATTATACTTATAGTTGCCAATCACATATCAAACTCAACTCCCTTTCTAGAAGGGATAAAATAAGAAGAAAACAATATATATAAAAGATAATTTTCATGAGAAAACTTGTTAAAATAATAATAGAAAATGCACGTCAAATCAATGCCAATGGGAGGTGACATAGATAAAAATAAGATAAATAATTATAAATATTCAAATCAATGCCAATGGGAGGTTATTTTTGTTTTGTTTATGAAATCAACTATTTTTTTTTAATCAAAAGGAGCAGGTGGGGTAAGTATTTTTTAATAATTTAAAAATAGTGAAAATGGAATTAAGGGCGAGTTGCTAGATTTCAAAATGTACATTTAAAAATAATTAAAATAAATTGAATTAATTAAATTAAAATAAATTAAATTAATTAAATTAAAATAATTAAAATAAATTGAACTAATTTAAGTATGAGTAAATGTAAAGCACAAATAATTTTTATATCACAGTGCTATTTTCAAGTTGCATAGTTGTTATGCATATTTATTTATTTATTAAATATATTGGAAGCATATGAATGGAATAGTATGGAGTAGTGTTAGTTAAAAGTTCTTTATGTTTGCTTGCACTCGATAAAGTAGGCAAAGGTCAATTATACTATTATGCTCACCCCCATAACCAATTTACATACAATGTAACGATGTTTAATTATAATGTATGATGATTAATTATAATGTATAAGATGTATACAAAACTAATTAAAATGTAACACTATTTTAATACTTTGTAATATCATATATAATTATATATGATAGTGAGAGAGAAAAAGTGACTTGCTACTTTATATTTTACTTGATATCATACCTAATATTATATTTTAATTACAAAAATATTTATTTAGTGATTTTTTTATTATATTGTTAAATTATTTATTTAAGGAAGAGTGTTGTACATCTAATGCACTTAGTAAAACGTCATTACATCACTACTATTATCTTTCTCACAAAAATATTGCCCCATACTTACACCAAGAAAGCAAACTAGACAACTTAGTAAATATTGCCCCATACCTACAACAAGAAAGCTAGACAACTTAGTGATTTATAGCCATTTCTTTATCTATGTCACCTCTAAAAGCTTCAGTTAGTTAGTTGTTGATTGACAATGACTACCTTTAAAATATTTCACCTCTAAAATCTTCTTAGTTGTTGATTTACGATGACTACCTCTAAAACTTTTGATCACGTGTTGATTGACATTGACTTCACATTTGTTTGTTTTAAGGTGAACATTGTAGTTTGTGTTATTTTATTGTAGGCCTATCTTTTGTCCCTTTGTGGAAAGTTAGTTGAATTTGATATCACATACACAAAGTTAGTTGAATTTGATATCACATATATGATACTTTACTTACTCCTCAATCAAATATAATTTTATCAATGTTTATATTTGTAACCATTATGAGATAGATAATGATTTTGTGTTTTTTTTTAAGCTATCTAAACTATAGTATATTAATATTGGAAAAATACATGTGTCTAATTGTTGGTCTATCACTTGGGAAACTAGACCAGCAAAATAATTGTTGTTGTTTGAGGTTAATTGCCTTGAGTCTATTAAAAGAATATTTTGTTTTTGATAGCTATATAACAATCTAAAAAACTAAAAGACCTATCTACAACTAATTGGTAGTCTAACTTGTACTAGTCTGTTTGTATAAAGCCTCTATGATAAATACATAAAACTAAATACCAAAGCATAGGGAAATTAAATTGGAGGAGATGGGACATTATCCTATGGAACTTGAGGGACGCCTTTGCTTGGTTAATTGAAATTTAAGGTTGTTTCCTTTTCTTCCATGAGGGAGACTTTTTTGCCACAATTTTTCCCATGAGAACCTTAAAATGCTAGTAAAGGTCAATAGTGTGATAATATTTAGTTTCATGAGATCTTGAGGTCCCTATGTTAGGTGTCCAAGAAATAAGCTTGGAGTCAATGTCTATGTCTGGTGTTTGTTGGGCTAATCTAGTGGTATAGAGTCCTCGACATTTATTATGAATCTAGGGAATTAAATTTATGAGACACATTCAAAATATGTGCAGAAATATTCTTGAAATTGCCTAAGAACTCTTATTAAAATCAAAGCAGTAAAATGTCATACTCACAAATAGAAATTGGTTCTTTTGGTCATGATCACTCAGAGTTGACTATCTATGGTAGGGAATCAAATCACAAGTAAATCATTCACTTTCAAAGTATGTCTACTTGCAAATGCACTATGTTTTAGTCAACCAAGATTCAAGGCCAACAAGGGTTAATTTGAAATGTGAGTTAAAATGTTGAATGAAAGGTAAATCTCAATAAGGAAATGAATTGAAAAGAAAGACATAAAGGAATTACAGACATAGTTCAAATCCGAGGATATTTGTGTGATGATTGTTTGTATGACACAGAAGATGAAAGATCAATCAATCACATTGTTGTCTTTGACATCTAAATCTGGAACAATCGTGAATCACATAGTCTAAGTAACAGTGTCTGCAAACTAACTAAAATGAATTCTTATTCTACGGGAAATTGAAACGGTGCATGTAAATCTATGGGAAATGAATGCAAGTAATAAAAACTACTTCTAAAACAACTATGAAATTACAACACATACCAGGGGTGCCTCCTAGAATGTGTTGTTAAGGAAAACTCGGGTTGTAGAAGAGATCTTAGCTCATAAATCAAAGGCCAAACTCCATTATATTAATTCTTCAATATAGTTTTAGCAGTTACAAAAGTTCGGGTGCATAATCATCATATTCTCCCCCTCCTAATTGATTGATTCGTGTACTGTTATATTAAATAACCAAATCCCCAATCCTAGAACTAACCAATCAAATCCAGCTAGATTGTACACATTAAGAAAATTGGAAATCGGTCGCTACAGGAAAATTTGGGAAATTGTGTTCTGAAGAAACGCTCATACAACCCATGTCTTGTATTTTTTGGGGGAATCTTGCACACAATTCATCTAAATGACCCTATTCCGCACAAAATTGACCTATGAATATCATTGTCTGAAAACTTTGTTTTTCAAAACTAATTACAGGAAAAATAGTTTAGATCTCCATTATAGAGTTTGACATAGATTTTTCCTTGATCTTCTAGATTGGTTCCTTGATCTTGTAACAAGATGAACGTCATTCCTTGCTACTGGCATCAAAATCCTGATTTTGTGGATGAAATGACAAATTTGCAAATAGTTCTGCAGATTTCCTGTGATAACTGTCTATGGATTTCCTGTAATAACTACCTGTGGATTTCCTGTAATATATGTCTGTTGAATTTTCTTTAATAACAACCTGTCAGTTTTGACTTTCATTGACCATTAGATGTCGAGTGCCATGGGAAGGGTAAGATAGGTAAATCACCATCTCTTGGTATTGGTGAAGTGCCTCTAGGTGGAAATTCTTTCTCAAAACGAGTGGAGATATGCTAACCTATAATTCCTGTAATGATTGGTAAAATAGGGTCAATTCCTATGATAACTTGTGAAACAAGGTAAATTCATGTAGTTACTGAAATGTAGGTGATTTTTCTACAGAAATAGTTCTAAATACAACTTACAAGTAAAACTAAGAGTAAATCTCAAAATAAGAACGTATTCCTTGTTTTAATGATTATTATGCCATTGATTAAGTGAAAAAGGGAAAGAATGAAGGTATTGATGTCAAAATTGGGAGTGAATGAGTTTTACAAAAAGGATCAAATTACACCCAACATCTCCCCCAGATAAAGGATGTTGCATGTTGTCATGCAACTAATTAAATTTCTTCTGGTAAACCCAAATTCACATTACTCCAGTTGTATGTGAGGTGGCCAAATTATGCTCATGTGAAATATCCTAAGCATCTTATCAATTTGTGTCCATGCCACTACTTCTTCAAATTCGTTCCAACATTTATCAATCCTGTAAAATCTTCTAGCAGACCAGAACAAAATAAAATGAAACTTAATTCTTATCCACATGTAAAAACATATTGCACCGGGGTCACCCAAATTCCTATAACTGATTTATTGTAGCAGTCTTTTCTAGTCGTTATCTCTCAAACTACAAATTAGTTTTCAATGAAATTTGGTGAGGTTGTTGGTATCACTATTATGATTATGCTCACAAAAAATTGCAGCGAAAAAATGCATAAATTTCGAGAAAAAAAGAAAAATGGATGAAGGTGACGTGGAATCTATTAAAAAATGTAAACTGGATTTGCTTGAAATTTGTTGTGTTTATCCATCATACCTTTATACATTTATGGTTTAACTTTCAAAGTCAATAGGTTCACAATTTGAGAGATATCGACAAATCAATTTTTGTTATGTTTATGGAAAATGATTTCTTACAGAAAAAGTTTTGTGTGAAAAAGGTCCACAAAGTGAAATTTTCCTGGTGGATTCGCTTGTTATGTTGGATTGTTTAAACGAACTCCATGAGTAATGTTCATTGGGGTGCTACAAGTGATTTTCTGGAATCATATCTCCTTAGTTTAGACAAACCCACAAAGGATATGTTCTTTAAACATGACCCTTCGCTCCTTTCTTTGTTACATTTTAAGAATACAATGCTTGTATAATGGTAAACTATGTTTTGCCACTGAGTCTGAATCGATGTTATGCATGACCATTCTACATAGCTAGGGATGAAGCTATGTCAAGAAGCTAAGCTACATATTTTCAATCTTTTGATACCATATTTGTTGCACTTCAAGGGATATCCAAGTCCAAGTCATCAAACCTTTGAGAAAATCCAAGTGATTATTTTGAAGAAAGAAAAATACAAACCAAATAAAGAACAAAAAAAACAAAAATTGTTAATCATAACATCAAAAGTAAGATATATGTAAAAGCAAAGAAAAATTGAGCGGTTAACCAAAAGAAAAGAAAAATATTTATTTATATACAGAGAAGAGTTGCCTCAAGGGCTAGTTGATGTAGTGTTTTAGGATTTGGTCGTTAACGGGGAGGTGGTTTACATACCCTTCAAGATTATGTAACCGGTAGGTTCCTTGCCAATTTTCTCTTTGATAATGAAAGGGTTGAGCCACAACTGATGAAATTTCGAATGTTTTCCTTTATCTTCATGCGACTTGTCCCAATTGAGAACCAAATCACCAACTTGGAAGTCTTTCTCACCAACAAACTTCTTATCAAACCAACACTTAACGGTCTATTGGTCAGTTTCAAACTTGTTTTTCTCTTTGGCACGATTCTCTTGTAAGTTCAACAAAGTATCAATGCGTCGTTAGATGAAGGGACATTCTCTCCAGTGAGACTGTTGCGTAAGTTGCTGGGAAGGAAGGTAAATATTTTAAGGTAGAATAACTTATCTCCCATAGAGAAGGAAGTAAGGAGAAGTAGCTATAGAATCCTTGGGGTGACACGATCATCCCAGAGGGCATTGGGTAGCACATTATGCCAATTTCTTTGTTGTTCAATTACAATTCATTTTAGAATACTGATTATATTTTTTTGTAGATTCAACCAATCCATTACCTTGAGGGCAATAGTTTGTTGCATATTTCAAGGTAATCCCTTTCTCCAAAGAAAAATCTACCAATTTAAGAGATAAGAAATATGTTTTGTTATTGAAGATAAGAGAGTTAGGAATCCCAAACCTGGTTATGATATGCTAGTCAAGAAAACTCATTACCACTACATCAATCACTTTGGTTAGTGTTATTCCTTTAGTCCAAAGTGTAAAATAATCAGTAGTGTTTAGGATATACATGTGTTACATGGATGAATGAGGGTTAATTTTACTGATAATTTCTAGCCCCCATTGTTCGAAGGCTTCTTCAACAACAACATCTTGAAGCGGAACAACACCACTGCTCTCTCTTCTAATGGATTTTTGGCATGCATCGCAACTACAAGCATACACATGAGCATATTTGAATAGTGTATGCCAATAATATTCGACTCTTAATATATTATGAGTTGTTATTTCTTCTTAGAAATGGCCTCCAACTGGTCCATCATGTAAGTCTTTAAGGACTTTATCAGCATATTTCTTTTGTAGACAATGTAGTAGGAATCCATCATATTTGTTTTTTAACAGAATGCCATGGAACAACTGATATTGTACTGATTTCAACCTTAGAGCTCTCTTTTGTTTAGCATTGTGATGGTCCAGAGCTGTACCATGCTGAAGGTATCACTTGAGATCATTATAATAATAATATTTACATATGGAACTGATGATGCTCGGATTTTTCAAGACCGAAACAACAACCTCATGAGGAAATTGGTCCCCTTCATTTTTAGAGAGGTGGTTCTCCTCTTTGGCTAATAAATATATTGTTGAATATCTTGTATTAGGGAGATTGTTAGGAAGAAAACCCCAAATATTTATTGCTTGGATATATATGAAAATGGTTCTTCAATAACCCAATATGATCTTTATGTGCAACAAGAAGCTCTTTACAAATAAAAGATTGAAGAGGAGCTTCAATATAAGAAAATATAAATACTCAATGCCATATATATAATCCTCTATAGATACATTAATATCTCCTCACAAGAGAAAGAGATAAAAAAATTTATCATCTCAAAGAATTTTAAAAGAGTATTACAGTTAAAATGAAAGGGAAATTGATAGGTCAACCTCAAATATCTCATACTTAAAACTCAAAGTTACAAGATACAGTCAAGATCAACCCCGAAAGTAATTCTTTGTGGAGTCTTTCTCATAAAATATATCTAACAATATAAAAAATCAATTTGACAGTTACATATATGACTGCAAATTCTCCATGATCATATATGAAAAGTCTTGGAAGATTACAAGAAAAACACTTGAGAACTCATCCCCATGATTGTTTCAAGAATACAAACACAAAGCTTTGAGAAAACAGTGTAGAAGAAGAAAAGAACAGAGAAGAATGAAAATCTTTGCTTGCTGATCAAAATATTGATTACATAATGATGGTTGGTATGTCTCTCTCCTGCTCCTTTGAATTCCCTCTCAACAATGAATTATGGAACCCATGAAGTCTCTCTTTTCCCTTTTTAAAGAAATGTTCTTTTAACTACTTGAGTAGTTAGGGTTTTTCCTTTTTCTCTTTAAATTCCTTTTTCTTTTTTAGAAAATAACTTTAATTAACATAACATTGGAATCTAAAAAAATGTTGTTGTGCATCCTCCAAAGTGTTCCCAAAGAATGTAGAAAATGTTTCCACAGAAATATTGGGCATCTGAAAATTTTCTTCTGGTAGATTTAAAGGGCCTCTATGTAGTCGCCTTCTTCTTTGGGCACTTCTTCTCTTTGTTGCATCTTGTAAATCCATTGATGATCTTATTGGAGAATATAAAGTAGTATTGTGGTATGAACAAGATTCTTTGGTGAAGTCACCATGATGATTTTCTTGAAAATTTGAAATATTTTCAATAGATTCGCTAGGGAAATTACCCTTCTTGATTTTTTATAGTTCCTGGTTCTTTGAAAATTTTTATTTTTTACTTGTCCCCAAAAGATATTGAAGCACTGTTCTGATGCATCTAGAACAAGTAACTATTTTCTTGAATATTTCTTTTGAAATATTGAACCATTGAGACTCTAGTTCCTCAATCAGATATTAAACAAGGCCTCAGACATCTAGAAAATAAACCATTCCCCAGTATGTTCACGAAAAATCTTTAAATATATATATATATATATAAACTTTTATTTCGAATAATTTGTAATTTGCTTCCTCCTTTAAGAGATGATTGTGTTTTAATTTTATGGTATATATGTGGATATTTTAATCCCTTGAAACCATTTCCTATGTTATCTTCATCGTCTTATCTTTCCAACGATATAAAATGTTCCCAAATCCGTCACTCGGATCTCAAGATATGAACTCGTGAAGTTGAGTTGTCACGCGGGCCCATTAAAAATGCATCTGAATGATATTTTAATTTATGATAAAAATGTGTCACCTTTAAACACCTTAAACCTATACCACCATATTCTATTTCAAAATACCTTTCCAACGATATAAAGTTTGCATGATTCCAACACCCAGAGCTCAAGTTATGGCCTCTACAAGATTAACACTCAGCCATCGTCGATCGATTGTCTTGGGTAAATCACAGCCCTTGGATGAATTTCGTGCTCCTTCATAAAATTCGCCCTTTTGGTTCAAAATTATAGCCCACATGCATTGGGATATTAGATTCTTCATGGTATATAATACTAAATGTTTCATACACTTAGCAAGAAACACAAGAATAAGGTTATGGAGCATAAGGGGTTTGACCCTTATAAATTTTTTGAATAAAATAATAATTTTGGAATCTCGTCGTCGTCCACCTCATGCCCAGTCACCATGATGAGTCATCCAATAATATGTTGCCACATATCAGAAATTTATTGGGTTCCGCATCATTCAATCAGATCGTGTCATATGTTTCTCTTTGTATGCTGCCATGTGTAATGCTCCAATAAGAATATTCCACGTGTCTCCCTACATGAGTTTCCATGTGTCATAATTCCATGATTCCATGTTGAATGTTATTATTGGTTCATGGTTTAAATGGATAAAAATTTGGAATAATGGTTAAGTATAGGAGAGCTGGCAGAAGGGTAAGTGAGGGGAAGGGGGAGGATTTGTAGACAACAGAAGTTAAAAGGGCAGTTTGTAGGTTGTAGGAGCGAGTTAGCGGGTTGGGGAGTGAGGTGAGTAAGGGCGTGAGGGTGGCCGGTGTTCGTCCACCTGTGAGATATATTACTTTAAAAAATTTTAAGGAAGGAGAGGGTAAGGAGATGAGAGGGGGAGGGAGTAATTTGTAGGTGGTGGAGGGCTAAGGGTGATGTAAGGGAGAAGGTAAAGTGTAGGTAGCAGAGCTAGGAACATGGTGGGTTCGCGGGGATGGGAAGGTGAGGAAAGTGAAGATATGATTCCATGAACCTGATTAGGAGATGAAGGAAGAGTCTCAAAAAAATACTTAAGTGTGGAGACTAGTGGAGCGTATGGGAGAAGAGTGAGGTAAAGTATGGAGAGAGAGATGTTGAGTGAAAATTCTAAGTGTTGAGAATGAAAGAAGAAAGGAGGGGTGTGAGGAAAATAAATAGAAATAAAATCTAAGTATGGTAGAATTGTAATATAGGAGAGGAGAGGAGAAGATGATACTTAGAAAGATTCTTCAAAATCGGACCTCTGGACAAGATCTTGAGTAACTTAAGCATATAGAAACAAATTTCCGATCCGAAAAATGCATGGCGAAGTTGAGACTGAGGGCTGGAAAATGAACTTATAAAAGTTCAAAAAATGTACTATTTTGATATCAATGCTTTTATGAATCCAAGACCGGGAAAATACAGATGACCAAATTTTGGTCAATAGGAACATACAAAACTTGTTGTGTGTAGAGGGTTGGATCTACTTGCCATCTGTCTTCTTCTTGATTTTCAGTATCTATGATCCCAGTTGCTAACTTACAAATACCTTGACCTTTGACAATATTTGTTGGTTTAAATTCAAGGTTATATTCTTGTAAGGTGGTCATCCAATTACCTCTTCTCTCACCTAGTTCTCTCCATACAAAGAGAGACCTGACCTCAGGGTGAGGGATGATTACTTTGTTGTGATTCTTCAAAATATATGGTATGAACTATTTGATGGATTTTTGGAAAATGAAGGTCTTCTTGTCCACCAGTGGGTAATTCATTTCAACACCTTGTAACACAGTTCTCATGGATGCGAAAGGTCATTCATTTCCCTAATCATCCTTCTGTGTGAGAATTGTTGCAAGAAAATGATCAGATGCAAAGGTGTACAACAAAAAATCCTTGGAGAAATATGGAAACTATAAAGATGGTGCAACTGCTATAATGACCTTGATATTCTCAAAGGCATCCTTTCCAATGGATGTCCACTTAAACTGAACGTACTTTTTTATCATCCGTTGAAGTGGCTTCACAATTTTGGCAAAATCTGGAACATATATTCTTAAGAAATTGATCTTTTCGAAAAAGGACTACATGGATTTTTTGCTATGTGGTGGTGGGATTTGCATGATAGCTTTCGTTCTTTTTGGATCAACAGAAATCCCATCTTTAGAAATCACATGCCCCAACAAAATGCATTCTGAAACAATAAAGATGGTTTTTTGGGGGTTAAGAGATATATCATATTTCCTACACCTTTCAAATATTTGTTTCAGGTGCTTCAAGTGATCAACTCTTTGATTTGAATAGCATGTGACATAATTTAGGTGGATCACCACAATTTGACTGATTATACATTTGAAAGTGATGTCCATTACCCTTTGAAAAGTAGCACAAACATTTATTAAACCAAAGGGCATTCTGCAGTATGCATATGTTCCCCATTTCGTCCTAAAGGTAGTTTTTTAATCGATATGGTTTTGCTACGAGAACCTGATTATAACCTAAAAACATGTCCAATAGAGAAAACATTTCAGAGCCTGAGACAAGTTGTAGGATTTGTTCCATAAGGGGAACTAAATAATTGTCTTTATCGAAGGCCTGGTTCAGGGTCCGAAAATCCATGCATATTCTGATTTCTCTCGATTGTTTCCTGACAGGCACCATATTTGACACCCAGGTAGAGTGATGGAACTTGAAGATGATCCGAGCATATAGCAACTTTTTCAGTTCTTTCTGAATGAGCGGTTCAAGGGTTGGATGTATTTTCCTTAACTTTTGTTGAATTGGTTTGACACCCTCCTTGATGGGAATCACATGTTGAATGATGTGGGTGTTAGAAGTCTTCAAGTCTTCACTCGTCTAGGAAAATACATCATATTACTTCTTTAAAATCTATGTGAACATATGCTTCTCTACCTCTGAACAACAAGTGCCCAACTTGATATAATTGGGTTGCTCAAGGGTTCCCAGATTTACTAAGAAATGCATCATGGTAGAGCTCTTCATTTTCAGATTCATCAGTTTTTTGGACTTGGTCTGAAGGTCAAACAAATTTTCTAGTGATAGCACAGTCCTTGTGATGCAATTTTACTTTACTTTAATCGCTTCATCTTGGTATTTATGAATATGTTTCTCATGAGCTACAACGTTTATAGCTGCATCTTAGAAGACGTCTAAATTGGTAAGGAAATTTATGATATGAACATTATTATTGAATACCCTCTAGTTCATGGAATTATCTGGTATGAAAGGCCTGGACATGATTTCAACAAAACAATCGTCATTAAGAGGTGTATATCTAGGGGTTGCATTCGCAAAAATGTATTCAACAACATTCTAACAACGAGGTATAGATTCAATAGTATAAGCTTCAAAAGAATAAAGTAAATTCCATACCTCTTATTGGTAACCCCTCAAATGTGAATATAGGTATTGAATGGTTTTCTTACCTATCAGAAAACTATTTCTGAATCACCAAATACTCGTTAGCATTTTACCTCTAGGTTGATGGATTTTTTAAAACCTTGGACCAAGGCTTCATATTATGTGGTGTTATTGGTGCATTCAAATTCCAAATGGAAAGATATGATAGTCTTAGGCTGATGTGGGTCAATAAGAATACATCTTTCCCCAACTCCATCTTGATATTTGGAGCCATCAAAGAACATAGTCCAAATGTCAGTATATACAGGTGGGTTAATTATAAAATAACCTAATTATTTTAATACTATACAAGCATTATCATCAGTATGATTGCATGGAAGGAGTTCATACTAGGTGTTTGTTTGAATTTCATATGGTTGTGCTTCATAACAACCATGGTCAGTCTCTAAGAAATAATTACCCAAAACGGAATGTGAAAAGCTGATAGGATCATTTTTACCTTCCAATTCGGTTACTGTGTGTTTCATATGAGCCTCACTATCAATGAAAATATGATTGGGTTTACCTTTGTATGGGAGCCAAATGTGGGACCATTATGTAAAAAAATAGCCTTGAATTTTAGTTGACCAATCCCTTGTCAACAAAAAACCATACTCTTTAGGATGTGAACAAAAACAATGTTTGCAATAACCTGATGGACTCTTGGGTCAGAGGTTAATACAATATATACATCTTTGAGCTCTCCTCTTACTTTTACAACTGACCTATTTAGTTATATGATCCTTGTGGTAGTCAATTGTGGGATAGTGTTTATTATTTGGCATATTGAATAAGGAATGATGGTTAGAGGAAGCACCAAAATCCACTAAACAATTATGTACATTGAAATTAAAGATTTTGTACGTAAGCAGAAAATGAGGGATCTAGGTCTTCGAATAGGAACCTATACTTGTTGCATTGATGGAAGATTTGATTTCAACTGTAAGTATTGCCTTTGTTTCTACAATTTTATAACAGATGTCAGTTGTAACAATGGATTTCTTCTGAGGGTTGTTGGAAATAAAAGTTTCAAGAAGGAGATGATGTTGTTGTGGTAATGTGTAGATATCATACATAGAAATATTAGCTTCAATTTTCTTCATATCTTCAATAACACTATACTCCAAAGTGCATGTTTCTGTTTTGTTTGTTGTTGTGTTTGGTTGTAAATTGTTGTCTTTCCCATTATTTGTTGGATTGTTGGGCTTAATGTTGTTCATTGTTGGATAGAACAATGGTGTTAGATTTATTAATGGTAGTAGTTAGAGCTAGGGTTCTTGATTTCAAATTAGGAATAGGGGGCATGATTTTCTTGAGGGGGGTATTGGCCTTTGGATGATAATAAGTGCTTGGGACAACACCCTTGTTGCATAGATTGCAGAATTTGGGGGTAGGTTTTATAATTGGTGTATCTCCTATAAAAAATTCTTCAATTTGTTCATCATCTAAGTCAAGTCTCTTTGTTTCCTACTTCATTGGGTTGTTCATAATTCAATCTTTGTTGATCTAACAACTGGTTGATAATCGAGATCATGGAGTTGACCCATTGAGGGAAATTTTTTCCAGAGTGATTATGTTGTTGATATGAGCAAGAGTTTTCCCTATCAAAGGTATTCAGATTTAACATTAGTTGTGGGACTTCAAGTGTCTTGGGTGGGTTTTCATTCCTTTTGAAGAATGGAAAGAAAGGTTTAGGTCTTGAGGGCCCTTGTCCAACATTCTTCTTGAGATAAATAACTTCATTTGACAACTTATTAACTAACTTAACCAAATTATCAATATATTTTGGTTCCTTTTCAAGGGGTTTCTTTAGAAACAATGGTTTCTTTCTAGCTGATTTGATTTCTTAGGAGTATGGTTGGCTTCCATAAGAGTATAACTCTTTTTCAATAGTTTCGAACTCTTCAAAATTATGAGCTATAGTTTTTTTACCAACTCGTTTAACAAACATGCCTATAGAAAGCATTCGAGCTGAAGAGTAGTATTCAATGGCTAAGGATTGTAAAAGAGTTGTCTCATTAGTAACATTAGTGAGGATTGTAGTGAAGCATTGATTTAAGTCCTTCACTTTATCCCCTTTTTCCATTTTTATGGATCCTAACTCCTTGTATAAGGAAGTTGTGGTTTTTCGTTGTCCAAATTTTCTGATAAAATCCTTCTCAAAGTCCTCACAATTGGTTATGGAATTAGGCAACAGATTAAAATACCATGTGGATTCTCCACCTACGAAGGTGTAAGGGAAAATCCTACATAACTCATCTTCATGTCGAACATTGAGGAGGAGGGTAGCTAAAAATAAATTTTTAATATGATCCTTTGGTGAGTAGGGTCTATTTGGATCAAATTTTGGAAGGAACATTTCAGACCTCCTAGGCATTTCATGCAAAGGTTCTGCTAAATTTAGGGCACCTTTACATAGTCATGGTGGAATCAATACTCTTTGATCTTCTCGTTCACCCATTTTTTTTTCAAAATCAATCTCTGGGTTTTCTCCATTGAAGTTATGCTCTGATTCAGGAGGGATGGGAGGGATTTGATTGAAGGGGATGAGTACTTCCTAGAAAGTAGTTTCAGTTAGATATTCTACAGAGTCGACTAGAATATTGGTTTGATTATTGGGTCATCTTATTTGGGTAGTTCCTCTCCTTGGGATTTCTCTAGTTTTCAGTAATTTACCAAGTAGTTTGGTGTAGGTGCGGGTAATAGGATGAGTTTCATTGAAATCCTCGTAGGCTACAAGAAAACAAGTTTCTATTTGAGTTTCAGAGCTGTCAGTAATGCTTCTGAATGTGGAGTTTGTGTCTTCAGAGGTAACGACTTGTTATAAATTGATATGGGGAAATAGAGTTGGAACATAGGTGTTTTCATGGGACTTTCCATGTGTATGTAATGTGTTTATGTAAGCCATACAATTTCAAGACCTCCTTATAGCGCCAATTCTATCAACGAGGAGGAAATTCCTAACAACAATAACGGGTACTCCTTGGTATAAATTCCCAATTAGACTATGCACCATTTGGTTTAGGAGACCCATTTGGATTATGGCCCGACTTCCATTATTGGTGGTGAGGGTGAAAAGGTGGATGGTTATTGCAAATTAAAGATGTATATGAAAACTATGTAAATGCTTAAAATAAATCTAATCTTCTTCTAATCTATCTTATCCTATCTAGAAGAAATTGATTGTAACCAAATGAGTTGAAGAGATATTGTACTTTGCAAAATATTTTAAACAAATAGCTATCTCAAAGGTGCAAAGTTAGATAACACATGCATACAATTTAATAACCAAAATAGTCTAAGTCATACTTTTGCATACATAACATGATCATGTGCTCAAGAAATTAAACATGAGAAAGAATAAAATTTATTGCATCAGAAAAGTATATAAGCAAAGAATGTTCTTACATCCCACGTGGACAACAAATATTCTGGCTGAAATAGTTCACAAAAAACAACAATACACATAATTTGTTCTCTCTATTGAAATCTGGCCCTGAGGGCTTCTCAATATTCATTGACACAATATAATTCCTTGAAATAATTCGCAAGTCTATACAATGCTTGAAGAGCCCTTTGAAAATGGGATTCTTTGATTATAAAAATATTTACTAACTCCTAAGATGACTTCTTGTATTCCTCAAGAAGCAGTTGCAAAACTTTTCGGTTTCCCTTAGTAGTTGTTTGACATGTGTGATCCTAAAGACAAAATTGAAGATAGTTGGGAAAAAGACAAAATAGGACGTAGTTGACATCAAATTTGGATTTTCTATTTTGTCCTTTTATGCACTTATCCCTCATGTATGTTGTCCACATATCTAGTTGATCATAAAATTGTATTATCCGACTAAATGCCAATTCCTCGAGGGAAACCTTATGCATGGTTGTATTGTCATTGAGAGACTACATATCTTTCGCCAGAGTAGCCATGAATGTCTGGATCATAGTGTGGGATTTGGTGGGCTGGATGATATGTTGTTCGATCAATTCCATTTTCACCTTGGAGGCTGACTCAGATACTTCTCGCTTGTGGCTTGTACTCTGATAGAATTTCTCTATAAGTTGTTATGTGATAAGAGTCTTCCCAAGTTCTTCTATGGGAGGGAGACAACATTTTTTCAGTAAATCTTGTGCAACTTTGTGTCATTGTAAAAAAATCTCCATTGAAATGGTTTTTTCTTTTTCTCCTCTCTACCCGACTTGTTCGAAGTGATCAAGCGCAACAAGATCAACTTTCCTTTCTGTGCTTGAGGGGCATTGAAGTTCGATTGTTGCATCTATATTTTTAGTAATCCACTTGTCAAGATCATCTATGATTTCCTAGACATTGTTGAAATAAGTTTTTTTGGCTTGAACTTGGTTATGTTGTTCCATGATGGTGGTCGCTATCTCCTAGAACAGGTGTAGGTGCGCGTACATATCTATGATGGTCTCTTCTAGTTCTGCCCTGACTTTCTCTACACTAGACTTAAATATTTACAAGTTTCCTTCATCAATATTTACTTGTCTAATTTTTTCCTCTAGCTCCTTGATCCATGCAACCTTTTCCAGATTTTGGCGATGTAGGTTCCTAACGTTATATTCGGTTTTCATCATGAAATTGGTGCCAACAAATGCTATGGCTACTGGGTATTTGTTAATGTTTTCCATTACTGGTGTTTGTGTGAGCACTGATATTAGATTACCTCCTGTGACTGACACTTTCCTTATTTGTTCTTGCATGATCCTACCTAAGGCCTAATCATATGTGAAATTCTTTAGGTTGGGTACTTCACTTGGTATGAATAAAGTACAAAGTCCCAAACCCATCTCAGTGAACTGCATATGTTCGTTGACACCTGCTATCGATATCTCTGGGATATCAATGTCCATTGGTGAAGCATCATCATTCCTTGCTTCTATTTATTTCTTTTGTTTCTCTTCAACTGCCTTTTCTATGACTTCAATTGATGCTTTATGTGTTTCTTCTACTACTATTGTTTCTTTTTCTATGGCTCTATCCTTTGTTTCTTTCTATTCAACCTACATTTTTTCCACTATTGCATCAACCTTAGCCTTAGCTTTAGTTTCATCAATTTTTCTTTTCTTTTTCATTGTATCTTCCTTTTTCTTGCGGGTATTTTCCTTTTTTCTCTTTTTTTTTTTCATTATTGGCTCTTCTTGTTTGGTTGATCCTGATTGTATCAATGTAGTTGCAACAGATGTATCCACAACTGCCTCTTTTTCCACTTTCTTCTTAGCTTCTTCTCATTCATTTTATTCATTGACAATCCTTCCTATAGGTTTTCCTTGTCTTTTCATAATTACTTCATCATGCATCTTGGCTCCGCAATGGACCTCTTCCTCCTCCAAAAATTCTAAAGTATATTCCTAGGACACACCAATCTTATTAAAGTGTTCCTTGACTATTTTCTTCAGGTCATGCCTCTTGAACCTCTCTTCCCCGAAGTGGTATGAGAGTAGTTTATCCACTTTGTCTTGGGCCTTGTTGGTGTTGTTGAATGAGTAAGATCCAATCCATAATGGGAGCATGGAACATATAGCTTTATTATCCTTCTATATTATTCCACCAACTCCATTGATTACCGTCTAATAGGCTACCTGCTGCAGTGCAAATTTGTCTGGGAAAAATTGGGGTAGTAGATGTGGTAATTTCATGGCCCTATATATCCTGATGTATGTTCCATGCTCCATTCGATATCGATATCCTATCCTATTGATTACGACCAACACTCTCTCGGTCATACATGGGGCTGGTGAGCAGAAGATGAACTCATACAATGGGGATAGGAATTTCTCATAGATATTATGATATTTTGTCCTATATTTGTGCTCCCACAATACCTTGCAATATATGTGAATGGATGGGTTTGTTGGATTCCATGCCCAACCCATCTCCAGGTATTGTTGTTCAACACATATTATATCCATGAGGTATGAGGACATATGAAAGTTTGGAAAAGTCTCGGGCCATGCTTCCACAAATGATGTGATGACCTATGCTAAGTTGGCTATCAAAATGTTAGCCCAGTTTAAAGATGATCCTTCATCTATACAATAGCAAATAAGGGGCATATATGATAGTGAGAATTTGGAGGCATCTAGCTCTCTGTATAACCTACATATAATGGCCACCATATATTGATATGAATTTCTTAGTATGATCATAGGTTAGCCACCCGTTGGTCTAAGATTAAATTATCTAAATTGTACGATATATGACACATATCTTTAGTTGTATGTTTGAATGCACCTAAAAGTTCGTTGTCCAACTTCTGGGTTCTTTTATCCAAATGATAAAAAAATTCTAGGTCTACAGGCTGGAATGAGGCTATAGGATCTGCCCTGGCATTATATATGTATATATTTCCCAGATACACAGGTTTAAGGATCCATGAAATAAGATAGAAACATGACAGTAATGCAAGGAAGGTTGCTACTCTATGAACTCTAAATTTTCTAATGTTTTTGAAAATATTGAGCTTGTCTTGATCTTCTGCATCGGTGGTGAAATTATTCTTTTTGAACATTTGGTAAATATCACCCCACTTGAGCACATATTCTCCCTTTTCCAGGAATTTGATTGTGTCGTCATACATCTCTCTTGCAATGTCAAGTTCATCTTCATGTTGGCGGCCACTTTCAAAGGCTTCTGTGGCAAGCGTTTTACTGGTTTTTTCTCTATCTACTCTCTACCTGCCTTGCTAGTAGTGATCGAGTGCAGCGAGATCAACTTTCCTTTCTGTGTTTGAGGGACGTGGAAGTTCGATTGGTTCATCTATATTTTCATTGATCCACCTGTCAAGGTCATCTATGCTTTCCTAGAGATTGTTGAAATGGGTGTTTTTGGCTTGAACTTAGATATGTTGTTCCATGATGGTGGTTTCTATCTTCTGGAACATGTGTAGGTGGGAGTACATATCTATGATAGCTTCTTCTTGTTATGCCTTGAATTTCTCTTCACTAGACTTAAATATTTGCAAGCTTCCTTCATCAATCTTTACTCTTTTGAGCTATTCCTCTAGCTCCATGATCTGTGCATCCTTTTCCAGGTTTTGACGATGTAGGTTCCTAACGTTATCTCTGATTTTTGTCATGAAAGGGGTGCCAACAGATGTTATGGCCACTAGGTCTTTGTTAATGTTTTATGCTACTGGGGTATGCGTGAGTAATAATACCAGATTACCCTTGTGACTGACACTTTACTTATTTTTCTTGCACAATCCTACATGAGGTCTTATCATATGTGAACTTCTTTAGGTTGGGTACTTCACTTGGTATGAATAGAGTACAAATTCCCAAACCTATCCCACTGAACTGTGTATGTTCGCTAGAAATTTATGTTGATATCTCTAGGATATTAAGGTCTATCAGTGAAGCATCATCATTCCTTTCTTCTGTGTTTTTCTTCTTCTTCTCTTTAGCTACCTTTTTTGCGGCTTCAATTGATGATTTTTTTGTTGCTTCTACTTTTTTTATTTTTTTTTATGTCTCTTTCCATTGTTTCTTTTTGTTCAGTATATTCTTTCACCACTGTTGCATCATCCCTAGCCCTAGCTTTATTTTTGTCATTTTTTCTTTTCTTTTATGTTGTATCTTCCTTTTTCTTTGGGGTCTTTTCCTTTTTTCTCCTACTTTTATTCATTAATGGCTCTATTATTCTTCTGTTGATCCTAATTGTATCATTGTAATTGCAGTAGATGTATTCACTCTTGCCTCTTCTTTCACTTTCCTCTTGGCTTCTTCTGGCTCCTTTTATTCATCAGAAATCCTTCCTATAGATTTACCCTGTCTTTTTCGTAATTAATTCATCATATGTCTTGGCTCCACAATGGACCTCTTCCTCCTCCCAAACCTCAAAATTATATTCCCAGGACACAACAAGCTTATTAAAGTGTTCCTTGACTATTTTATTTGGGTCGTGCCTCCTAAACTTCTCTTCCTCAAAGTGGTATGAGAATAGTGTATCCACTTTGTCTTGGGCCTTCTTGGTGTTGTTGAATGAGTAATCGCTAATCCATAATGGGAGCGGGGAACATATAGAAACTTTCTTATCCCTATAGATTATTCCCCGGACTTCATTTATTATTGTCTAATAGGCTACCTACTAGAGCATTAATTTGTCTAGGACAAATTGGGGTAGTAGATGCAGTGTTTTCATGGTCCCGTATATCCTGAAGTATGTGCCATGCTCCATTAGGTACCAAAATCCTATCCTCCTGATTATGACCAACGCTTTGTCGGTCATACACGGGGCTCGTGAGAAGAAGATGAACTCGTACAATGGGGATAGGAATTTCTCACAGATCTTATGATATTATGTCTTATATTTGTGCTCCCACAATACCTTTCAATATATGTGTATGGATGGGTTTGTTGGCTGCCATGCCCAACCCATCTTCAGGTATTGGTGTAAAACACACATTATATCCATGAGGTATGAGGAAATATGAAAGTTCAAAAAAGTCTTGGGTCATGCTTCCACAACTGATGTGATGGCCTCTACTAAGTTGGCTGACAGAATGTCAGCCCAGTTGAAATATGATCCTTTGTCTATGCAATACCGAATAAGGGGAATATATGATAGTGAGAATTTGGAAGCATATGGCTCTCTGTATAACATGCATAGCATGGCCACCATATACTTATATGGATTTATTAGTACTATAGTAGTGTATCTACCCATTGGTCTAAGCTTAAATTGTTTATCTAGATTGTAACAGATATAGCACATGTCTTTAGTTGTCTGTTTGAATCCACCTAAAAGTTCGTTGTCCAGCGTCCATGCTCCTTTGTCTGGATGATAAAACTTTTCTAGGTCTGCGAGCTGGAATGAGGCTATATGATATCCCCTGGCATTGTATATGTATCTATTTCCCAAATCCATGTGTTTAAGGATCCATGCAACAACATTGGAACATGGGAGTAATGTAGGCCAGGATGTTACTATATTAATTCCATATTTTCTAATGTTCTTGAAAATCTTGAGTTTGTCTTGATCTTCCACATCGGTGGTGAAATTATTATTTTTTAATATTTAGTAAATATCGCCCCACTTGAGCACATCTTCTCCATTTTCCTGGAATATGGTTGTGTCATCATACATCTCTCTTGTGATGTCAATTTCATCTTTGTGTTGGTGGCCACTTCTAGAGGCTTCTATGGCAGACACTTTATTGGTTTCTTTCTTCCTTGGATACATATCTGAATCTTCTAAGAAAATACAAAATTATTACAAAGAAAAACATTAAGTGAAAAAAAATATAATGGTCAGATATGTGAACGAAAATAATCCTATTGAAGTAACCAATAGAGAAGTACCCAAGGATTCACTTGAGCTAATGCGAGGTGGAATATCATCATCGAAAGATGATGAAGTGATGGTAGGAATCGTGAAAAATCGAGCTTTGGTCAAAAGATAGAAGAAAAAGTTAAATTGATTAGTTGAAGGATATCCAAGAAAAAAGGTCGAAAGGATGAAACATGAGAAATTCATAGGAACTGCTCTGATTTACATTGGAGATAATCATGCAAAAAGATCTGGTGTACACCAAGTGAGTTCGTATAAAAGGCTTCGATGTATACCAGAGTAGTTCATGTGAAGATCTCTAGTGTTCATTGAAGAATTTTGTGCAGAAGTCTCTAAAAGCGTCGAGCGAGATTATGTTAACTTTGTTGATGGGTTATAGTGCACACCGGAGGAGATGGTATATAGTTCTCTGATACAAACCATAGAACTTTATGCAAAGTGTGTCGGTGGCACCACCAAAGTTTGTCGAAATTTCTTTGATGTAAACCGGAGGTGAAAAAAATATGTTCTCCAGTCAAACCAACAATGTTTAAGTTAACTCCTCTAGTGAAACAGGAGGATTTCATGTAAAAATATTTGAGTGAACCGGAAAACTTCGTGTAAAAGTCTCCAGTTTACAAAGAAATTTATCGAAGTTGACCAAGTCTTGGATTTGGGTTACATTCTTATCTCTGGATATGAGTTCTAAGGTCACAGGAGGTAGGGTTATATGCTTTGAGAGTTTTTGCATGTGGAAAAAACACTTGCTAAAATTTGGACTTGGGGACTGTCCAATTGTTAGTGTCTTGGTTAATAATTTTCATTTTCCTTTAGGGTTTCAAACATCAGGAAAATTTCAGTGAGGAGGGTAGGGTATTTTTTGGAGTTTGGTATAAGAGTTCGAAGGTGCCAAGGGAAGGGGGGGGGGGTGTGGATTGTCGAGTTGGCTGGCAGGTTTAATACATCGGTCACAAAAAATGAAACCCTGAACATAAACATGAAACCTAACCCTTTATTTTTCATGGTGAAACATTCTTGAGTAGATTAGGGCTTACCTGGACAAGATTCCATGTGTGAGGTGATTGTAAGAAGAAGTGATGAGAAGAATCTGCAGTTTACAAGATTGAAAGGTAGATTCGTTTGATTCTCAATGATCTCTTTTTTTTCTTGAGTGCTCGATGAACAATGGATAAGAGTTGAGGGGTGAGCGCCCTATTATAGGAACTAAGTGCCATAAATGTGACATGAGGGGAAAGAATGTTCCCTCTATAGTTGTCTGTGGTAAGTATTCTGGTATACATCGAAAGACTTCATTGGAAAGCCTCTGATGTATCTTAGAGGGATTGATATGAAGTGTACCAGTGGGCGTGAAGGAGAAGACAAAAAATCCTTTGGTTTGACTGGATCAGTTTACAAGAACTCCTCTAATCAAACCAGGGGAGTTTGTATAAAGTTGCGCAATGTACTTTAGGAGAGAACCAAGAAACTCCTCCAATTTGACCAGAGGAGTTTGTAGGAACTCCTACGGTCAAACTAGAGGATTTTTCATGAAGTAACGCGATCGGTAACTAAGTGTTTCAACAAGGTTCAAGGTAAGTGTTACATTGGTCATCAAAGCAGTTGGACAAAAATCCTCCAATGTACACCAGAGGAGTTTATACTAACTCATCCGATGACCAAAAAATTGTCTTCAAAATTTTCCCAAGTACCAATAATAAAAAATGGAATTCCAACCAAACCAAGTAGAATTAAACTGGTTTTTTCAGAGAAAGTTGTAATCAAATATTGTCATTAAGTCAAAAATTCAAGCCAAGGGGTTTTATAGAAAAGAGCAAAGGGGATCCATTTTCTTGGAGGGGCATTTCAAGCAGAAAACACAAGAAAAAGGATGGTTGTTAGTGCCTAGCACAACATGACTGAATGTGTCCTCCTTATGAAATCCTACCTAAGAATCACCTCAAAGTTATCCATAGGCATCACTATGAATTTATCTCAAACTTCCCACTTATCAAGTCAAATGTGAACGAAGGAGGCAATGTTAGCTTCTACCTTTTTCTTAGAGCTTACTTCCTTCACTGTAACTCCACATGGGAGACTCTAAGTACCAACTCCTTCACTACCTCAATATTAAAAAAGTTGTGCGAGGCACCTGAGTCAACCAGAGCTTGCACTATTCTTTTGTTGATAACACGATCCATGAAACATAACTGGTGGTCTTGGCTACCAAGATTTCCACACAAGGCACCCAAAGCACCAACCCTTCATCGCTTGTTGCAAACCGATCCTTAGCACTCCTTATGCATCAAGTGAAAAAGACAAACAAAATCACAATACAACATACCTACATTGCGTTCATATTTTGTAGACTTTCTGGGAACGCCCCTTGGTCCACCACTTGGTTCCAAGGTCCTTCATTGCAAGTCCCAATAGATCTTGGTTTGCTGCACAAACCAAGCCTCTTCTTCCTCGGGTCATGGAAGGACACTTGAATCAACATACCTTGATTCATTTGTGACCTACTCTCATCATATGACTTCAAGGAGTCACACCACCCTGGGTCGCACCATTTATGGACTATGCAAATCTTGTAACACTGTGCACTATGTCTCCACAAAGCTATTCATTGTGAAATTAATCTGATACCATCTGGCACACCCCCAATAGTCATGCCCAAGTCCAACCTTGGTATCTCATGGATGTGAAACACTGTGACGGTTATCACTTTGTATCCTAGCTCAACCAAGTTTATTTCACATGGACTACACCTCTTCATTTAGAGCATATCCATACTTTGTTACACGCTAAAGACAAGTTTGATTATTACTCTATGCAACTAAGTTGTATACTTAGACATTTGTTAACATTCTTTAACACTTAGTCATTCTGGCATACAACAAAAAATGTGAAAAAAAAGAGACATAAATATAGTGCGGGCGGTACAAGAAGTGCCTAATACAGGGCTTCATTTATTATATTACAAAACATAAACAATGATTTACAAATAGGGTGATATTGTCCCAATTACATAGATGGGTAGAGTCTCATGACTCCGCCTCCTACAACAAAACTACCCATACTTGAAGATCTGTCACACCAAGACTTCCCCCTGTGATCCTCCTCACCTCAGCCTAAGGTGTGCCCCACTTGTGCACCCAACCTCATACCTTCATGTCTCTTGCCTTCACACTTTCTTGTGATGAATTTGGTTGTGCACCCTTCTACTTTTATAGGAAATCCAAGGGTCACTTGTGCAAAACGTCATGTCTCTCGGGTGCATTGCACCCCTTTGTAAACCCACACTCAAATGACTTGTCGCACCCCTTTGTGGATTTTATGTGCCAAACAAGCCTACATGCCCATCAAAATCCATGTCTCTTATAATGACGTGTTTCTTTCCTTGTGCTCTTCTATGTGTCGATCGTCGTGACTCTCCATGGGTGTGCCAATTGGGTCATACAACCTCTTCGATGAGCCCATGCTACCAAGGGTAGATGGTTCCACTCCTTGGTCATGCTCCCAAGTTGCCTCACCCTTTCCCAAAAACAACCTAAGTCTTTGTCATCCATGAAAAGGGAAGAAGGGTGTGTTCCCCCTTGGGCTCACACGTCACCATTGTGCCCCAAGGTGCTCCTTCACACGCCCATAATACAAGGTATTTCCCAAACAATCAATCCCTCCTTGTGCAATTCATTCATACCATCAAAAAATATGTTGAAGGAGCGCACACACTTAGTGGGTTTCATGAAAGGCCTTAAAGTTATGAAAATCCTAACAAACAAATAGAATCCCATTTTGAGCAAGTTGATTTTGGAAGAAAAATTCATATTTCTTAGTAATCGTTGGATTCATGATGTCTTGTCCATCACGCAAGGGGCTTTTCATTCCATAAAGTTATCAAAAACATAAATCTTAATTTTTAAGTTGGACTTGTCAAAGGCCTTTGAAAAAGTAAGTTGGGGTTACCTCAGGTTGATTCTCTTATAGATGGGAATGAATGTGTCCATGATTAACTAGATAATGGGTTGTATTCACTCAGACTCCTTTGCTATCTTAATCAATGGAGCTCCTTTAAAGTTCTTTTTCACCTCTAGAGGCCTTAAGAAAGGGTCCCCTCTCTTCCCATTTGTTTTTATTTTTATTATTGAAATTCTTAGTTTAATTTTGAAGGAAGCAAGGTGTAAGGGTGATTTGAAGGGAGTGAAGATATATCCCTTGAAATCCATCACTCACCTTCTTTTTGTTGATGACGTTCTTCTCTTTGGTGCGGGAACTTCCAAAGATTTATATGCATTGAAAAATATTCTTGAACTCTATTGTTTGGTCACAGTGATGGAGTTCATTCTCACAAAGTCTTACTTTCTTATTAATTCTCTTTTAGAAAAAGCATTGAGAGACTTGGATTTGACTCTCCCTTTTAATCAATGGGCTATAGATAGGGGATTTAAGTATCCAAAGTTCTTTCTTAATCCCAACTTACAGATTTGATGAATGGTATTGGCTCTATAAAAATATTGATGTGTGTCCCTTTGGATTAACATATGGCTCTCTAGGGGAGGTTGACTTGTCCTTTTAAAGTATGTTCTAGAAACTATCCTAGTTTATTGGGCCTCTACTGCAAAAATACCAAAATGGATCTTTCACAGGATTAGAAAAAATATCTTTCACTTCTTATAGACAGGTAAGAATTCAATTGATGGTATCCATTTAATCAAGTTTTCAAATATTTCCCTCATGAAGAAATTAGGAGGATGGGAATTTAAAAATATATATTTATTATGTTAATCTCATGGAAAAAATATTTAGAGGCTCACCTTTTCCAAATGCCTGTGGGGCCGGGTTATGAATTCCAAGTACCTCGACGATGTTTTAATTGAGGACTGGTTCAGACAAGTCAGAAAGACAACAAAGGATATCTCTTTGGTTTGGAAACCTCTGGTTGACACTTTCTCTCTAGTAGGAAATTAGACGGTGTGGAAAATAGGAAATGGAAGGAAATTTCGGCTAGGGGAAGACCCTTGGATAGGTGTGAACGATGGTTTCATAATTTTTGAGAACCTTCTTAGAGATCTTCATGATTTTTTTTTTATATTCTTTAAGCAATGCACAGTCTTGAATTCCTCAGGAAATGGGAATGCAACGATGGAGGCTAGAATCAGACCTGAGTTTGGATGAAAAATTGGTGGAGGGATGACATGTTCTTATAAGTAAGCTCTGTGCCAATTTCATCAATATTTTTGAAGTAGAGGATACTCTCTTTCTTGGTCAGATTACGTTAATGGGAGAGTTCGCAGTGAAGTTGGGATAGAAATCCCAGGTGGAAGCACAGTTTCAAGGAGAGAAAGTTTGGTGGTGGGATCAAGTATGGAAACGTCATGGGCCTTTGAAGTCCAAGATTGTGTTGTGCCTTGCATTGAAGAACAAGTTGCTGACCTGGGATAACGGTCTCAAGAGAGGATGGGTGGGCTCGAATTGGTGTTCTCTCTATAAATTTGACTTTGAGACAGTCGTACGCCTCTTCATGCATTTCCCATACATAAAGGAGGATTGGATTTTAGTCACTCAAAAATTTAATCTGGAGGTGCAATGGATCAAGCCAGGTCTCACCAAGTGTATTCAAGAATGGATTATGAATTCTTCAATGTCATGCTTCAAGTCTCTCCAATGTCTTCTAGTGTATGTAGTTTGGTGGGATCTAAATTTAAGTATTTTCCAGGATAAGTTCATTCCAATAGAGGTGACTGTAGGTATTATTGAAAAATTCTTCTATGAGCATAAAATAGACCAGAAAGAAAAAAAAAACGCCCAGGCTTCCCATTATGCCTCTACTAGAGCTTGATATCCTTTGGGGGTTCTTCCACGACACTAGCTAGGGGAACCTTCCTAGATATAGTGTAAGTGTGGTTCTTTTTATTAAATCTTCCCATTATTTTCATGTAAGATATGTACTAGAGAGAGGCTCAAACATGAAGGAAAAATTCTCAACCTGATGGATACTTCACTATTTTGCATCCAAATATAACATCAAAAAACTGTAGGTGATGGGAGATTCTAAGACGATCATTGACTGAGATATTAAAAAAAACAACATAGCGGTAGTTGATATGAAGCATCTTCTTCAAGAAATTCAATTATCTCTCATGTCTTTTGAATTGACCTCCTTTTCTCATGTCTTCAAGGAGATTGAAAAAAAGTTGATGAGTTGTCAAAACAAACTCTCGTTTTGGCTTAAGGGTCATTTTCTTTTTACAATTTTTATGATGCAGCGGAATGAGAAGCCAAGGATATTCTCTTCTAGCTTAAGCATGCCAATTAGTATGAAAGCACAATATATGTAATTTTTGTAAATTTTTCTAACTGATTATAAGATTGAATATAAAATCTTGTGTATGTATTGTATAGTGTCGGAAAGTCCATTATGTTCTTTTTTGACAATAGGTTCTTGATTTCCTCTCACAAAGATTACATAAGTTTGTTAAGCTTGGGTAGGAAAGATTGCCTAATAGACAACCTAGTATGTGAATGTTTTGATAGTTCTTTGATCAGTCATCAAGTAAATCAAAATGTATATTCACTCTATGAATATAAATATTTTTTTCTTAGGAAAAAAAATGGTAAATCTTTAGTTCGATCAATTATTTCAAGTAGTATTTATTATTATTATTCAATTTCAACACAACATAAACTATTCATAATACTGCATGTACTCAAGAGATTAGATGACAAGGGATATTGCATGAGTAGCTGGCTTTGTGGGTAGGATAATGGAAAGGATAGGTTCAATAATATATGGTTCATGAACCTATTGGTAAGAAAATTGCAACTAGCCTTACTATTTCCATCCAAGTTGCTAGTTAGTTACAGGCTCAAATCATATAGTTATTGGACAACACAAGTATTCAGATAGAGGACAAACACTTTCACTAACCACTCACACAACCGGATCAAATATCAACAAAATTATGTTTTTACGTGCTAAAAACTCAATGTGGGGAAACATCCACAACCCCAGCTAATTTGACCACTTGAGGAAATTTGTTAATGCAAAAGAAAAATATTTTACAAGATATTTTCTCACAATCGATCATCAAAAAATGAGCCTCCATGCACTTTAAATAGAGATCATGGACCAATCAGGTGTTAAGCCACGAATCAATGTAGCCATTAACACTGGGAAGAATATGAGCTATCATATCATTTTGTTTCTAGAACATATCATGACAATCAGATTACGTAATTACAAATGCATACTAATGCATACTAAAGAAACACACTAAGAAACATGCTTTTACCTAAAGATACATTAGACCAAGTTGATCTTAAATAACTCCTAAGTGTCTAAATATTCTAACAGACCCCCCTTAAGAACAAATTGGGATAGGATTGAAGGATTTACAAATGTGACAAAATAGGAGAAGGAAGGAGGCAGTAGAGCCTATCCCCCCTTAATGAACTTCCTTAAGTCATAACACAAATTGAAGTTTGGAAAGCTTTTCTTCTGTGAGAGACTTTGTGAAAATGTTTGCAATGTGATCTTCTGTATGGAAAAGAACACTACAATAACTCGATCATGAATGAGATTTTTGATGAAGTGCATGTGTATCTCGATGTGTTTGTTCACTGATGTTGAACTGGATCTTTGGAGAGCTTGATGGCACTCTTATTTTCGCACTAGAGGGTGGTTGAATGTTGCTACTAGAATCGAAACTATGAAAGGATCTATCGAAGACACAAGGCTTCTTGAATTTCATTAATTATTGTTGAGTACTTTTCTTCTATAGAAGAAAGAGAAATAACATGTTGTTTCTTACAAGCCCAAGTGACAAGTCCAGAATGAAGGATGAAAACATGACTTCTAGTATACCTTCAATCATCACGTCCAATGGACCAATATAAATTAGTGAAACCAACCAACAAAGGAGTCCCCCATGAATTGTAATGTATCCCAATATGAATTATACCTCTCACATACTGAAGTATCCTTTTTGCTTCTTTCCAATGTATTTCATGGGGTGTTTGCATATATTGGGAAATAAGACCAACTACAAAGGAAATATCAAGATGGGTATGAATCAAATATAAGAGGCTACTAACTAATTGACGATACCAAGTGGCATCAACTTCGGGAGTAATACAGGTGGTAGCATGTTTGAATCCAAATTGGAAAGGAGAAGGGGTTGGTTTAGAATCATCCATGTGAAAGTGACGAAGAAGGTCACAAGCATACTTAGTTTGGGAAAGAAAAATCCATTCCTTGGTTTGAAATACTTGAAGGCTAAGGAATTAATGAAAATAGCCTAAGTCTGTCATTTCAAATTTATTTTTAAGGGTCTATTTCACACGAAATGTTTAGGGTCACAACTAGTGAGGATAAGGTAATTAACATAAAGAAGAATTATTATGGGATGGTTTCCTACTTTCTTGGTATAGACATTAGGGTCAGAATGACATATAGAAAATAAGGTGTTAAGAAGAAATATATCTATTTTGGAATACCAATCTCAAGGAGATTTCTTAAGACCATAAAGATATTTCTTAAGGTGAAAAACAAGGATGGAGTCATCCTAGACATAGCTAGGAGGTTGTTCCACGTATATTTCTTCTTTCAAATCCCCGTGTAAGAAGGCGAATTTCACATCCATCTGATGGACCTCCCATTTATGTGAGCCAACATGAGCTAGAACAAGGAGAATGGAATTCATTTTTATTACGAGGGAAACTGTTTCATTATAGTCTATACCTTCAACTTGAGATAATCCTTTGGAAACTAATCAGGCCTTGTGTCTTTCAACACTTCCATGTGATGCATACTTAGTTCTATACACCCATTTACATATGACAAGATTTCTTCTTTTCAAAAGAGGTACAATATATCAAGTATCATTCATCATTAAGGAACAATACTCTTCATTCATTATTGTGTCCCAATCTAGATGGTTTGATGCTTCTGTAAATGTTTCTATACATGAATCTCTTAAACTTGATCCAAATGAGAAGAGGCTCGCTAGAACTATGAACATCTCTAATGTTGATCTAAAGGATCAATGGAAATATCCCAGTTGCTTCTCATGTGGAAAAGACCCATCTGGGAATTAGTGGTGTTGGTGCAGGTTCATGTTCAATGGACTTATATGGAGGAAGGTGAGTAGGTTGAGGTGGATTTTCATCCTCACCGTCATCTATTGAACAAGAAGAACCCAGAATAGGAACAAAAGATAGCATAAATGTCGAAGATGGATCGCATGATGAAGATGACACAAATGCTAAATTAGGCTCGCAATCTAACATATTTCCATAAAATTTAACATCTCTTCTAATAATAATTTCATTGGAATGAGGTTGAAGAAGTTGGTAGACTTTGACATCTTCAGAATATCCAACAAAAAATCACTTCTCAATTTTAGGACGTAATGCTTTCCTTTTCTCATCTGGAATGTGAGCCCATGCTACATTACCAGATACATAGAAGTGGATTACATCTAGCTTAATTTTAGTCCATTCTTTTTATGGTGTTATTTTTTTTAAAGTCTTTGTGGGACTGTTATTTACTATGCAATTTGCACAGTTGATGGCTTCTTCCCAATAATGAAGACTTAATCTTTGAGATTTCATCAAACAATTAGCCATTTCTTTTAAAGTGTGATTCTTTCTCTCAGCAACACCATTTTGTTCTGGTGTATATGGAACAATATGCTTCATGTAAATTCCTTGTTTAGTGCTGTAACTTGTAAATTTGTTGTTCACATATTCGTCTCCATTCTCTGTTCTTAACATTTGAAGTTGATGTCTATATTTGTTTTCTACAAGGGCCTTATAGGCCAAAAACTTGTCAAAAACTTCACTCTTAAGTTTTAATAATTAAAACCAAGTGCGTTTGGAGAAGTCATCAATGTAGGTTAAGAAATACTTGCACCTAGATAAAGAACGAGAGGAAATCAGACCACACAAATCACTCTGAACACGTTTCAAATGGGCCAAGGCATTCCAAGAGGAACATTTTTCAAAATTGTCCCGATGATGTTTGTCAAGAACATAACCAACACAAACACCATATTTGCAAGAAAGGATAGGAAGACTAGTCATCATATGTTGATTACATAGTTGTTGCAATGAGTGATAGTTTAGAAGACGAAACCTCTTATGCGAAAGTTTGATCAAGTCATCGCTACGAGAAACAAAAACTGATGGAAAAGATGATGACCCAAAGTTGTCAAACTTGTACAACTTGGTAATATCATCAACAATTCCAGTTGTTAGGACATGTGTAGGATCTTTAAATCCTTGATTACAACTTGTTGAGGTGAAAACTCTATGGTTTTACCTTCACCTAAATGAGTGATCTAATACATTGATAGAAGGTTGCAGGAAAGACTTGGAACACATAATACATCATTGAAATGACCATTGTCTATCTGAATTGTTCCAGGCCCTACAAAAATAAGTGATTTGTCATCACCAACAAATATTTGTTTGGTGTTACTTTCATTTAGAGCGGAAAAAATGGCTTTATCCTTATCCATGTGATAAGATACTCCAAAATCAATCAGCCACTCATCATAGAAAGAAGTAGAAGTTGCATTGAAGGAGAAACCAAAAGAAGAAATAGCATGTTCATTAGAATAAGAGTTAGAAGAAGAATACTCAATACTAATTTTGTGCTTCTTCATTGTTGCTTCCATGGCTTCTATATTTTTAATACATTTCTACTCCACATAACCATATCACCCACAAAATTTACAATGCCTATCAGTCTTCTTACCTTTGGATTTTGCTCCTTTGTCACCATTGGGAGTAGAAGCTATCTGAGAAGGTTTGGGACCCTAGTTTTTCTAGCTGTTGTGGTGAGTATTTTGTTTCTTGGGATTCTTAGATTTATCTTTCTACTAGGCCACTAAGGATTTTTATATGTACCTACAATGATGATCAATATTACAAGTTTCAAAATATTATCGTGCTCTCTAATCAGATAATCATAAAAATACTCAAGAGTGGGTTCCTTAGAAGCACTTCCTATAGATTCTCTGGTACCATAAAATCTAGATACCAAAATAGAATATGCACTACCAAGATTAGAAATAATAACATAAGTGCGTTGGTCATCCTTTAGATCTATGTTACATTCTATACACAAAATTATAAGTGTTTTGAATTTAGATCAATAATCTTCAATGAAAGGAAAATCATTGGAAATTAAAGTCATTAACTAATTTTCAATCTAGTGGACTCGAATCACATCGTGTTTACCGAACATAGCTTCAAGATTTCCCCAAGATTTATCTAGTCCATCAACTCCTTGAAGGTGAAATCATAAGTCAAGAGAGATGGACATTTTGATTAGTCCATGTGCTTCATCATTCTTATTATCCCATTTTCTTTCTTTTCATCATCATAGGAGGCTTGTTCTTTTTCCAATGTAATCCAGTACAATCCTTTACTTATGAGTACATCCTCCATATGGGATTTCCATGAGAAGTAGTTGGTACTGGTAAGAAAAAGACCACTTGGAGAAGCCATCTTAAAATATGTAGATAATATGGATTCAAAATATGAAATCGATGGTTTGAATGAAAAGATCTAAAAAAATTAGGTCGTTTAAAACAACAACATTGAAAATGAACATTGAATGTGAAAGTTATGCCCTTTTGAAAAATAAAATAAACAATGACCCAGATTCCACATGGCAAGTAGAAGTTGACCCATGTGGTGATGGATGTACGAAGTTACCTTCCTTCTCTAACTTTAGCTATAAGCTCACTGTTACAACTAAGTTACTTATGAAGTGACCCACTTTTATAGAATAGGTGAGAATCACGTTTACAATGAAGTTACTTTATAAATTACATTTATTTTATAGTGGTTCACTTTTATAATTTAAGTGAAATCCACTTTACAATTAATGCATGAATTTTTTCAAAAAGTAAGAAAAAATAGACTAGAAGTCGAGCCCTCTTACTAAATAAATAAACTTTCAACCAAGTGAACTAGTGGAAAACACATTATAATTGTAAAGGAGGAGGATGGGGGTGTTGTTGTTTTTATTGTAGCTCTGCCTCAAAGTGTGTGCTTACCAAAAAAACTTATTTTCATGTGTTCACGCAAAAATAAAAAATAAAATCGCTTCTCAACAACAACAATGGGGTTAGATCTTGGTTAGCTTACCCAAAAAATGCAATTTTTCTCTTTGTTTCTAAATTGTCAAGATCACATAGAGTGTACGACAAAGAGCATACATAGAAAATAAAACACTTTCCGCTCTATTTTGTATTTTTTGAGAATGCACAGAGTGCACGACAAAGAGCATATAAAGACCAGAAAGAGTAGCAACCCAAAAGTAAAAAAAAAAAAAAACTGAAATATGTTTTTAAAATAACATATTAAGGCTTTATACCTCCAGATATGATTGAAAAGGTTGTATCTTGGGAAAACAAAAACTTTTCGAGTAAAATGAAAATATTTTTCAACTAAAAGAAACACTCCAAACACAATGGAATGATCCTCTCAGCCTAGAAATGCATGGCAGTGGTAGAAATTAGAAATGCGACAACACATCCTCAACATTTGATCTATAATGGAGCAAGTCTTCAAATCTCACTCTGATACCGTGTTTGATCAAAAATCAACACACCAATGTTTTTACGTGGTAAAAACCCAATGCGGGGAAACATACATGGCCCCAACCAATATGGCCACTTGAGGCAATTTTTTAATGCAAAAGAAAAATATTTTACAAGAGAGTTTTTCACAATCAATCATTAACAAATGACCCTCCATGCTCTTTAAATAGAGATCATGGACCAATCAGGTGTTAATAAATGGATCAATGTAGCCATTAAGATCAAGGAGAATATGAGTCATTGGATCACTCTATGTCTAGAACATATTGTGACCATTGGATTACATAATTACAAATGCATACTAAAGAAACACACTTTTATGTAAAGGCACTTTAGACTAAGTTGATCTTAACTAACTCCTAAGTGTCTAAATATTCTAACAATAGCCTCTACACTAAGTATAATTTTATTTGAACCTGCTGAACTTCCAAATTGGAATGCATTACTCATTTATAATTTAACAAGATAACTCCTCAAAACTTAGTCAACAAATTGTGTGATTTTCTAGGCTAACACAATATGTGCCTATAAAAATGTGAATTTGTATTATAAATTTAAATTTCATGCACAAGTTGCAAATGGTCATTTCTATCACACCAGAAAACATTAGTAAGGTTGTAATATCACACATAGAAATAGTTTCTCCCCATCCCCAAACCTTCTTTGCATGCATTAAATTTAAGAGTAAACTAGTAGATTCACAAAGGGATTTGAGAACCCACAACTTATCCATATGAGTAATAGAATAAAAGTAAGATGAAAATTATAGACCCCTAGCACACATGCATATTTCTTGGGATACAATATACTACACAAAGCAATATAATACGTAAACCCCAAGCAAGACTACCACTACTTTTTCATCATGTATATCATAAGAAAACATTTACAAGAAGAAAAACCCTTTAGTTTCATTTTCACATTGTCATCAAAGGGATTTGAAACCCATCATGGCCTGCATTTCAAACCCAAATGGGTAAAGTATACCCTAATTTATAAAAATTACAACCAACTACACAATGCCAAAAAAAACTAAGTAAAACCCCTCTCAATAATGGAAATCAGACCCCAAATATCATTAAACTAAAGTTGGAAATGCTACCAACATATCAAATTTAATGCACAAGTCAATTTAACAAAGGACGTGGAGATATAAGTGTTGATTTATTAACCATCCTCTACTACCAAAGACCAAATGAAGAGTTTGGCCACAATATCCTTTCAAATAATTAGCAATAAGACAACTCCAAATGATGGGTTCAACAATATGCATTTTTAAAACCTACTATCATGATCATTTTAGTGAAATATGAGTTGGATAAAGGGAATAATCAAGGAAAAATTAAATGCACGAGGAATTAAAAAATGGGTTATGACGAATGAAGAAACTTGCCATGGTTTTAAGCATGTTCATGAAACCCCAAACCACAACATTTCTTAAGCAACACACTCATAAAATGAAGGAAACTAATGATTGATGTATGAGCCATGGGTTACCTCCTTTCCAATGCTCTTCGAACTTGATTATTGAGTAGTATACATGCTTATTTCTCTCTCCAGGCTATGTTGCGAAAATATGACTTAATCAAATCTCCTTCTTCAATGAGAGAATATAAAGAATGCGGTCTCAAGGTAAATGATCAAACTTATCTCTTGTCACTACAAGGAGAACACCTTCTAATAGAGGTTTTTACGAAACCTCCCCGAAAAATTCTTCCCTTAGTTGTAAATAGCATAGGTTGTTAGCGGAGGTGGGTGGCTGAAGGTTTTTGTGGAGGTTTTCTTGTCGATGTTCCTTTATGGAATAGATGCAGTAGTGTGCATATAAAAACAACATCACTGGAGGTTAAATGTTCAAACACCCTGTCACTATTCATAGAGGAGGTGCATGGCGAGAGGTTTTGCGAAGGTTTTTTTTAATTGGTGCATCATTAATATATAGACACACTGGAGCTTTCATGAACAATGACGCCCCGTTGAATCCATTTTCCTGTACCACCACCACACTTTATAACAAAATTACATGCACCGAATAAATCACACCAGTGTCGTTGAAAATAGCCCACCAGTGCGCCTACCTTTCATAAGGCGCATCGAGGTAGGGTAAATAAATAAAAAAATCACCAAACCGATTTTCATTGTTACAGTGCATCCATTGCTTTCAAAATGTCAAGAAAGCACCAATGATCACCTTTTTTCCTAAGACATCATGTTTTCGGTGCTCTACACCAACTTGGATAGCTCCATTGCTAGATTCCACACATTTCCAAATTTTGGAAAATACCACAAATTTTAATTTCCTCTCAACACTGCAACCATGCCTCCTCAGGACAAAAAAAAATAGGTAATCTATTTATTACCTTCCTATTTTCATTTTCATCCAATCAAAATTACAATTTAGCTTGAAATTGGGCATCGTTTCCATTTGTTTTTTAAATTTCGCGCAGTGCACCTGAATGGTTCGGCTTGTCCTGAAGTGGAGCATACTTTTTTAAATACACAATGAGTACCACTAACGTTGTGTCGATATATGGTTGCACCAACTCCATTCAAGCTAGGGCACCGCAAAAAATTACCAAAAACAAAGCGGTGTGTCCTTTGAAACTCCCCTACACTAGTGAAAACAAGGATTATATCTGCACCAGTGCATTACACTTCATTTACCACACTGCTAACAGTATAATATTTAACCTAGTTGTGCACCGAGTTTAATTAATTTCCCTAGGGAGTAACCCAAGCATAATTCCACATTGAGCACCTATGCTAATGCTTCTATATATGTCTACACCAGCTCCATTCATGCTAGTGCACCATGATAAGTTACCAAAAATCAAAGCAGTGCATCCTTTGGACCACCTCGACATCGATTCTAAATGAGATTATAAGCGATTCAATGCATTACACTTCATTAACCACGGCATTGTATCAACAATTTATAAAATTTAACCTAGCGGTGCACCACATTTAATAAATCACCCCGGGGCGTACCCTAAACATAACAGCCAAGAGTGTCAATGTTTAAATCCACTGTCATATTTTATAATAAAGTTATATGCATCAAATAAATCACACATGTGTTGTTGAACATCACTCACCGGTGCACCTACCTATATAAAGGTGCACCAAGTTAGGGTAAATAAAAAAAAATTACCAAACTAATTTTCATTGTTACAATGCATCTCATGATTTCAAACTCTCAATCAAGCACCAATTCTCACCTTTTTCCTAATATGCCTCGTTTTAGGTGCTCTACACAGGCTTATATAGCTCCATTGTTGGATTCCACACATTTTAAAATTTTGGAAATCACGAAACATTTTTATTTCATCTCAATGGTGCAACCATATGCCTCCTCGGGACAAAAGATACTAGGTAAATTATTTATTACCTTCCTATTTTCATTTTCATCCATTCAAAATTACAATTTAGTTTGACGTTTGTGAATTTTTACAACTTTTTTTCTAATTTTGTGGGGTGTTCCTGAACGGTTTGGATCTCCCCGACTTGATGTGTACTATTTTAAATACATAGTGAGCACCACCTTTGGGGAGCCTAATACAATTATGCACTGATGTGATTCTCTCAAGTGCACAACAATGAATAATAAGAAACAAAGTGGTGCATCTGTCGGAACGCCCCAAAACTGGGGCACAATGTGCTTCGAAAAGCACCATCATATTTCACTTCATTAACCACATCGCTAGTTCAACAATATATATATATATATATATATATATATATAATTTAACCTAGTAGTGAACCAATTCTATCCAAAAGCATCGGGGCATACCGAAAAAATAACAACCCGACCTGTCAATGTTCAAACTCACTGCCATATCTTATAAAAACATATACGCACCAAATAAATCGCTTCATTTCTTTTTAACATTACGCACTATTATACTTCACTCAACTAATGACACCACTAACATAACGATTTATAAAATTTAACGTAGCGGTGCAACCATTGTAATCCAACACACTAGAAATGTATAAAGAAACACATCGAGACATAAATTTCTTGATTTTTCATAGAGGGGCGTCTCATTGGACGCCTTGTTCCTGGTGCTCTATCCTTTAAAACATGGTGCATCCTTCAGAAATCCCTGAAACCAGTGCATAATGGGCTTCTACCCACACCAACACATTTCACTTCATTAACCACAATGCTAGCTCAACATTGTATGAAAAATTAACCTAGCAATACACAAATTGCACCCAATCACATCGGTGTGAACATGACACATAATGCCCTAGAATGTCAAATTTCAAATGCACCACCATACTTTATAAAAATCATTCATGCATCGAATAAATTGCACCGGTTCTGTTTTACATTACCCACCGGTACACTTCACTTAACTAAGGGCATCGTTTACATAACGATTTCTAAATTTAACGTAGAGGTGAAACCATTGTAATCTAATGCATTGGTCTTGTATATAGAAATGTGTCGGGTCATATATTTTTTCAATTTTCATAGTGAGGCATCTCATTAGACGCATCATTCTCGGTGCTCTATCCTTTACAGTGTGGCAATGTACAAAACATCAGCGCTCCACTATTACAGTAGTCTCGGTGCATTAATAGTAACCCGTTGCACCAGTTCATCTACAAAATTGAAGTTTAGCTTAGCGGTGCCCATCAGTCCACCAAATGCACCAATGTCATAAAGACAATGTCCTCGATAGACAACATGTCAGTGCTCTGGTAGACATGGTGCACCAATGCATTTGGTTTAACAAAGGGCGTCGTTGATTTATATGTTATAAATTTTAGCGTTGAAGTGTGTCTTTGTTAATGAGATGATCTGTTACTAAGAAAAGAACTTCATCGACAAATAGTCCTATGGGACATACTTCTTAGAGATGTTGTTTTCTGCTACAGCGCATGGACCATGTGGCATATGAACTGTTGGGGGCACACCGATTTATTTAATAGATTTCTTCGCAAAAAAAAAACAATTTTGGATTTTTTAAAATACACGTCATTTATATGTATTTGTTTTATAATTTCAATTTATTTTATCCTTATATATGTGTTTAACAATGTTTTTATGTTAGTCATATACGACGATGAAAAGAGAAAGGGGAGGTGGGGTGACGATGGGTTGAGACATATACTTTTGTGCATGAGTGGGAGGCCAAGGAGAAGGATAAGGAGGCTTACCCTCACCCAATTTCACATCATACTCATGACCATTTAATGGACATTGGCCTCCTAAAGTTTTATTGGGAGGGAATATATCTTAGGGCGGACTCTACATTGTTACAACAGTTGATTCTTCGATGGTGTTATCACTCCAAGAAACCCTCTGTGGTTGCAGACAAGAGGTGCTTGGTAACTTAATAGATGAATGTTTTTTGTGTTTTGTAAAGTTGGATCAATGGGACAACTCGATACAACTAATAGCATTCAAACATAAATATGATAAACAAATAGACAGTGCTCTCCAAGATTGGTTAAACAGTAAGGTAGCTTTCAGTGGATGAAGAAATGATTGCTCATAAACCAGTGCAAAGCAGGGCTTAATAAACAACTAAAGAGA
>ML793394.1:168299-208838 GCA_009831015.1 Picea engelmannii
AAAACAATCCTCTGATCCTAAAAACATGGATCAGATCAACTAAAATTAGAAAATAAAAACTGTTTGCAAGATACAAGGAATATTTCCTCAAAAAGAGGTTGATCCCTGATTTTCCTCTGTTGACTGTTGGTGATGTGTAGACATCCTTCCAAGGCTAAAATATTCTTCTTCCATTAAGGCCAGGTCGAATTGGCTGAGGTGGCAGAATACCCTATTTTTTGGTTCAAATGAAATTGCCCATATACCTTTGAAATCGTTCTTTTCTTCATCATATATCAAAAATGAATGTTGGAGTGAGTGTGATAATTCATAAGACATGTATTGGAAAAGGTTACAAACCTTTTCATATCAAAAATCCCTGATCTGTGCAAAAAATTATTCAAATTCTGGAAAAACAGACTTTCGGTGGTTGACTGGAACATTTCCTAGGTAATTTAACCACCGAAAGTCAGAATTTTCAGAAAAAAACTGCCTTTGGGAAAAATCAATTTTCTCAGCCATGGAATATCCGTTTCGCACGTTCCAATAGTCGATCGACGTCTAAAGATCGTAGGATTTCCAATGGTACAATCAGATTTGGATTTGGAACTAGGGAAGATAGTCAAAATTTCCCTACAAGATTAGGCATATTTCCTTCAAAAATGTTGGTGCGTTTTTGAGAGTTAACAGATGGGATCATGGGAGACAAGGGTTCATGGCCAGTTCTTATATGTGGTATCATCCCACGAAGGAGGATGTATATTTATCATTATGTTTTCTAGGAGGCGGGTTTATTTTCCCCATTTCCCTGTGCTACCACTTGTTGTTGCAGGAGATACCCAATTTTCATATGTGTAGAGATATTTCAATCTAGATATTACTTCAGCTTCAAATTTCCAAGTTAAAGGTTGTCAGTTGCGGATAGGTGCATTTGAGAGAGAGGATGTTAGGTGTCTCTATAATATTCTCTCGTCGCTGTCACATTATAGCTCTGATGGGAAACAAATTAGTTTCACTACGGTGTATTATGTAGATAGTTGATTGTGGGAGATCTGATTGATTAGGTGGGTGGATGTTTTTTTGAGACAATTTTTTCATGCATTAGATCATTTTCACTCTGCTTTTTCTAGGACAAGATTCTTCCCATTCATGTCTGAGTTGTACACACTATTTTTTGAGAGGGTTCATGGCACTCGACCAGTGGTACCCTACTTTCTTTCTAGGCCTGTGTTTGATGCACATATGCACATGTGGGGGAAGTTGATCGATGCCCAAGAAGGGCCAGTTCGAGTATCTCATTACTCTAGTGGGAAGGTCGCTATTGATTTATTGTCTAGCGAGGACGATAATTTCCTCGATATTGTAGAGTACTCGTATGTGGGGATAGATTGGAGAGGATGTCTAAACATTCGATTTACAATAGAGGAGCCAACATATGAGAAAGTTAATATTATCATTATGTTTCAATGAATCCATTTTCATATTTTTATGTCTTGTTTAATGCACATGTAATTTATTGTAACATTTTGTTTCAAAATTTCTTATAATTATTATCTATTGTTTTGCATATATTGGCACATATGTTGGGGATGCGCCTCCCCAACATGAGGATGAGGTGATGGAGGAGGTAGAGGAGAAACATACAGTATTATAGAGAGCACACATTCCATGTAGGTCTAATTAAAGAGTCCAGCTAGAGGTGGTAGATCTATGTCATGTCATGACTAGTCACGGGGTGGTACCTATACCCCCTAGAGACATATTATGAGTAGAGGCACTCGTTACTACATGGAGGCGTTTGACTTGTGACATGACTATGTTGATGCATCATATTTTTGGTGCGATCAAACTCATCAATACATTGATTTCTGGTGCTCATGTTCACACTAAATCTAGCTCATCAGCAGAGCCATCCACATCCTCTACTCCACCACATGATCCTCCTTTTCCTCCTGATCATTCTCCTCCACATGAGTCGACTGCAACATCTATGGATCGTCCATCCACATCTGCTACTCCTCATCATCCTCCTCCTCATGTTCCCCCTCCACATTTGTCTAAATTTGTTCCACATTTGATCCTCCTCCTCCTCCTCTTGTTTTCCCTCCACATGTGTCTAAAACTGTATCCAAGTCCAATCCTCCTCCTCCCCCTCTTTCTTTGTTGTGTCACCATCCTTTGATCATTGTCTTTCTTGTATTCCACGTGTGTCATCACCTAGTGATCCCCCTCTTCCTACTCTTCCTCCACATGTGTCACAAGCTTATGATGCTTTGGACACTATGATCACATCAGGTACTGTTGATGCACATATTCATGATATTGATATAGAGACACTTGATAGTGCACTTATGTCGACATTTTCTTCTGACATAGTTTTTCTTGATATAGGATCTACCTCTAGTAGCAGAGACATTTATGCACCTAGCTTTGGTGGTGGACCTAGATAGTAGTGGTACTAATTGAAATTTATACCAATTGTTTTATATTTGACCGAAGACCTATATATGACATGTTTATTGCAGATTTTGTTGAGATGTATGTTTCACATGCATATTCATATGTATATCTCTCGTGTATATTATGTTTTTCATATAATGTTGTGGTTGTTGTTGTTGTTTTATTTATAAAATATAATGTGAGTATGCTAAAGACGGACATTGTTGATGATTTCTCATTTTTTAAGTGAAATTTGATATGTATCACTCATTTAAATTTATAGTTTCCATATAATGTTTAACTTTACTTTTATGAAAGCATTTAATTTGGATTGTGATTGAAAAAAATTATAACCAATAATGTCATATAATGTTTAACTTTTGTTCAAGGTGAATTGTTTGTTTTCCAACAATATACAATATGTTGATTAAACGTGTTTAGAAACAAAAATATTTAAATATGATGAGTGAAATGATTGTGATTTGAATATTGATGATGTGATAATAATGTTGTTTTTTTTATTTTTTATTATTCAAAGATTACAAGACAAATTTATAATATAATTTCTTACTAAAATAACAACGATTATAATTTATTAATATTTAATTTTTCCAAAGATTTTATTAATTTATATTATCCAACTATTATAATATATGAAATTTATTCAATTAAATTTGAAATAATAAATATAGAGAATAACAATACATTTTGGTCTATACACTTTCGATGATATGGTTTCACAATGTTTTACTCTAATACAAACTTTATGAATATTTTATTAAAAAACAATATCACCCGACATTTTATAATTAGTATCTTAATAATTAGTAAAATTGACAAAGGACTCTATACTTTTAGATAAGTATGGATCATTAAAAATTTCCTTAATTCTCACTAGGCTCTAGAAAAAGACTCTTGTAAAATTTCCATGTCCTTCCTATATTGGCACTTATTTCAAGGAGAATGCGAAAATAATTATTAATATAAGTGTATATGATTATAGAACTAAATGATGGAGTGGAATAGGTGAAGGGTATGATAGTTGCACTAATTAAGGTGGGGAATTCCATCAAGGTTGGTACTGCCAAGTACACCACAAGTAGTGTAGATTTTGCACGAATTTGTTTTGCTAGAATTGTCCTTAGAAGTTCCATCAAAGTAAGTATATATGTATTTTAATTTTGATTTTCTCAAACAATAAAAATTTTGAGGTTTGAATATTTTTTAATATATTCATTTTTCATTAAATAAAGTATAATTTAAAAGAAATCTTCACTATTGTATGCCACCAACTTTGTGATATCTCAATTAATGCTTAGTAATTCAAAGTTTAACATAAACATATTTTAATACAATACAACATAAATTTTCTATAATAAGCAATAAATATAACAATGAAAATATATCAAAATGAAATGTTATGCATGTAAGTTTATTTAATGTATTTTCAATATGGTGGTTGTAAATGGTTGTTAAATTTTCATATCCAACATAATTATAAAATGAAGGAAAGAAACATAATTGTCCATTATAGATACCCATAATAAACGACACATCCACAATATAAATGTCCAAAAAAATCATTTACATGAAATCAGTCTTCGTTGTCATCACCCTGATTATCTTCCTTGCTTGGCATTGTAACATTGTTGTTCTCAAAAAGATTTTTAGATCTCAGATCATGTCTCAATGCGAACCACCAATCCTCATCCAACACATTTGGGTAAAAAAATACTTGGTTGCAATGTTTTGGGAAAACATATGGCTCCTTAATTTCAACCCACATTTTTTTAGAGTTAATACATATTAGCACACTATCATGATCCTCCTTTGCATTTCTCCGGTCTAAGGTATCCCACCACTTGCAACAAAAAATAACACATCAAAATGATGAGAATTCCACTTCCATGATGTCTTGTATCTTTCCAATGTAACCTAACTTCCCCTCTATAAGGTTTTCATCACAATGGATAACATGACTAGATTGGTCAAACTCGACCTCCACTCCACAATCTTGTGTGATGTGGCCTTCATCAACATAGTTAGTGTGAAAATGATGTCCATGTGCCCACATATATGGGAATAAATGCACTTGTAAAAATGTGAACAAATGGCAGTGCCATTTTTCTAATAATCGAAGCATTAATAAAAACATAATGTATGTTACAATTCAGATGTGCAATATTATAAATAGAATGTGGTACTCAGAGAGATTATTACTGAGTTGTTGCACCCAATCCCTATGTCGAGTGCATCCAGATCTTCTCCACGTGGGTTATGACCAAACATCACATATTTCTCTTGTATCTCGTTAGTGACCTAATTGTTGGGACATATGTTTGGCATATTTTCTTTTAAATGATCAAGATTAGGCATGCTTCTACCATTCAAGTGTCTAAATGTTTTCTTGTCATTTTCTCATTTCCTTCTTTTCTCTTCATACAATGTGACCCATTGTCGTGTTTCCTCTACATTGTAAAGAACAATTTTTTTGATGGCATCCATTTCAAAATCCGCTGATGTATACTAAAATTCAAAATGAATAACATGGGATCAAATACGTATTATCAACTTAAAGAACAAATTTATTGATGGCATCACAATTTCTAAATTTGTTGATGTATAAAAGAATTTAAAACAAATAACATGGGATGAAAAATATGTCATCAACTTCAATGTAAACAATTTGTCTATACTAAATTGACAAAATGTAACTGACTTACTCTTTATCAATCACCTTTTTCCATTCATTTGGATTATCTCCCCTTCCCTTTTGTCCTCATCTTGATGGTTTTCCCAAACGACTACCCCTTCTGTGTTGTCAATTTTCTTTATGTACTCACTGGAATAATAGAATGACTTGTAATATATTATGTACCTCTCTACCATAGAGCCCTCAAGTGTTTCCCTTTGTTGAACAAACCCTTTCAATTTTTTCATGTACCTCTCTAAGAAGAATATCCAATGCCATGAAAGAACCCCGGCTAATTCACCCTCATTAGGTAGGTGAATTAGAAGATGGACTTGCAAGTCCATAAAACTCATGGAAAGTTCCTTCTCAAACATACAAAATATCTTAGTTATATCTTAGTGCCATTGTGGAATGCTATCCATATGAATCTCCCTTTATGTGATCCAACGTACAAATGTAAATAATTTTTGTATGGAACATCGCAAGTCTGAGGGAATTCATGGTTTACAAAACCATGCATGAACAAAGGATAATGACACTACAAAATAGACACACACATCATTAATTTCCACAAAATTGTGAGTGCATAGCATATTTTTAAGGATTTCAGTAGAGAACCAGGAGAATCATGTATTCAACATACATACCTTTAGAAGGTTCATATGGTCACGTGATTTCAACCTCTATGTTGGCATTGTGTGTAAGTTGTAAGACCCTAGGTTTGATTTATATTTAACCAACAAAACCCACCAGACACCAGCCCTTTCGTCATCACCTACTTGGGCAGATGAAGTCTCACCCGAGGTATCTATTGGGACTATGAGTACCAGGATTATGTAGTATTGAGGGAATGTGAGGTTGTTATCCTATTCATTCTTCTTTATAGTTTATGTGCATGAGATTATGTCCTTATTCCTTATTAACTACTTAGTGATTCAAATTCATACTATCATGTTATTCCAGATTCATATATATTTCATTGTGGTAGAAGTTATGAATATTGCACCATGTTTAACCATAAGACAAATCTACCTATGATGCATTCAGACATAATTCATAAGAAAAAATATGAAAGACAGACAACACAAGATTCAATATCATCTCTTTGGCATTTATTTATTGATTCTTCTCATCAACATATTGATACATTCAAGAACTATGGAACCCAATCATATGGAGGAACCCCTAACAACAAAACATAACTCAAGAGAGGAACAATGAGGAACCATAGTCAAACTAGTAAAACCAACTACATAGGGAACCCCTATTCTCCCAACCTGTTACATATTTATACAACAATCTAGGGAAAAAACCCTAATTTGTTCATCCCAAAAATAACCCATTACAATGCATACTTCCTTTACCTAACTGGTTTTTCGCGTTGCTTTTCTCTCTGCATGATTCTTTTCTGTTGTTCTTCTATTTTTGGAATGTCGAGTTGTCATCCTTCTGTCATGATTTATTATCTCACTTTATTTCTTTATCCACTTTCAGCTTTATTCTTCTGTCTGCATTCTCTCTTCCTTTTGTGCACTTTCCTCTTTCTGCACACTATCCTCTGGGATGTTCTTTCGTTGCGCACTCCCTAGATTTCCTTCTTCTTCTGCACACTTTTCATATACTTAGGATTTTCCCCAATACTGTATCAAACTGCAAAATGGATTCCAAATATTCATGTCCAACAGGACCCAACACTCACCTGTAGCTCATCCCAAGCCACTTAGGGATGTTGCATGCTCTTCCATGTCGAAATGAAATTTTCAGAGGCAACCTTTTCTACCTCCAACTCTTTGATGATGGTGGCCTTTGTTTTTTCTATATCCTTTTCCCCTTGCACAATCAGTTTTGTAATTTTATTCTCTACTTTAATCGTTTCATGCTTGACCTTACCTTGCACAATAGCCAACTCTCCAATTACCCTCACTAATTCTTCCTGCAATTCTCCCAGTCTCTGTTGAAGGATCTTTTGTTGATCCATCATATTCTCTACCTCCATGTATGAATTCCTCTGTGCTAAAATAGTTTTCATCCACTATGCTGGTGGAAGTGGCGTTATCTTCTATGAAGCATGAAGTGCTCTTTCTTGTGCTTCTCTTAAGCATGCTTCCACTTCATTCATCTCTGAGTCTTCTACCAAATCGATCCATATCTGTGTGCTCTCCTCATAGAGCTTGTCACATTCTCCTTCTAATTTATTAATATTGGAAAATATTGTCGTTTCCATTCTCTCCTTGCCTTCGCACACCTCCGGTGGCATTCCAGGCATGCTATATAATTTCAAGTCCTCAATCTGCTCATGGAAGCCCTTAATTATATCCCCAATTTTCAACACGTGCTCCTCCATAGTAGAATCTACTACTATAAGGACTTCTGGAATTGCCTTATATAGCTTCTAGAATGTTTCTTGGTTTTTCTATGTTATGGCTTCAACTTTGTCCTTCTTTGTTAATGCTTTCTTGGCCCTCTTCTCAACCACATTTATATTCTTCAAAACTTCTTCTACTCTACCTTCAACTTCCCTCTTTTGTTGAAGTGTTGTTTCATACTACTCCTGTAATTGGGCTCTTTCGTCCCTTATTATTTCCAATTCTCTGAGTGCTTCCTCTCCTCTGTTCTTCATTTCTTGTAACAATCCTACTTGCAAGTCATGTAGTCTTTGCATAGGCATCTTTGATACAACTATATTAAGGTGGCCCAATGTATTTACTTGCTCCTATAACTAGACCATTGGAAACTCCAATGCCTCTATCTCAATATGTAAGTTTGTATTCCCTATTGTCAGTTGTCTCAGGGCCAGTTGTGAGCTTTCTTCTTCTCTCCATGGCACCATGTACGCTCCTTCCCCAATCCTCTGCTATTTAGTGATTCTTGTTGCTTCCATCATCTACTGCATTGGTACCAGTTGATCCTGCACTTTCTTATGTTTCTCTTATTTCTTCCTTACTACTTCCTCCCATATTTCTTCTGTGGCATCCTATAAATAATATCCAATTATGTCCATATCATCATTAGTTAATATATGAAATGGGGTCTCTCTATGCATTTTTCCTTCTTGTGCACCCCCCTGCAGGTTTTGTCCCCATATCCTTCCTTTTTGTCCCTGTTGTTGGGACTAAATGATGTGTCGCTATTGTGGATGGCCCAGGATGATCTATTATGCCATTGTTCTGCTCATCATCAATATCCTCATCACTTTTTTCATGCTCTTATCCCTCGACTAGTATTTTCTAGTCTTCTTCCCATTCATTGACTATCAAGCCCATGTCCTATGTTGTCAACATGTATTTAGTTGGCAACCATTGCCACGCTAGATCCTTCTTGTCCTGCACGTATATATGGTGCATTCCTTCTCTAAACCGCACAATATATTTGTATGTTGCTATTTTTCCGACTGATATCCGTGGTGTGTGCCCAACTATATATATGATATTTTCCAAGTACACAAAAAATGTGGCATTATTGTCATTTTGTCTTCTCTTAATTGTTGTGTTCCATAAATTGGCATAATCGCAACCAAATTTCTACTACATGATGTGCAAATTTGCTGGTAATATCCTAGTTCTTTCCACCTGATCAGTGCAATCAATATCAACAACCATGTGTAATGGATTTTTGTGCCCTTTTCCCAGGCCTCCTTGCAATCTTGTAAATATTGGTTTACTAAAAAGGTATCCCAGTTCATATGAACCCCTTCAACACATTTCTCTACAGCGGAAATGACTGCAGTTGGTACTTCATCTTTGCAATATTTTCATAGCATCTATTAGGCCAATACCTACGTCACAAACCTCATTTTTTTTATCGTTGATGCTTTTGACATCCATACCCCTCTTGCCCCTAAACGTCTATAATTTGTCCTTCACTAACTCAAAGAGGGCTCACTCTCTTGAATTGTTAAATAAAATGGTAGGGTCCTCACCAGCCTTTGGAAGTCATGTTATACGTGCAATCAATGCAATATCGATTGATACTAGGGGATCAAGCCAGAGTGTCACCCCATGAACACTTCTTAACAATACCTTCACACACACATTAATTTATGTACTCTCCCCAAAATGTAGAATCTCCAATAGGTTCAATATTTCTACTTTATCCAACTTTGATTCCCATTCCTTTGGCTCTAACAAGATTTATCCTATGCCTGGGATGCTCCTAGTGCGCAAATATTTCTCCCTGGCCAAGTCCTAGAATTTCTATGCAATGTTGATGTCATGGTCCATAAACTTAAGGCTGGTAATCTTCCCGAGCATATCTTTATCACTACTTACACCAACTAGATGTGGTTATGTCGGCAAAGGGTACTTCCCATTGGTTGGTACATTGATAGGTGGTGCAGTCTCCATGCGTGGTGGTAGGTAGTCTCTGTGAAAGCTTGTTGGTGGTGTTGAGGTCGAAGCTCCATCTACCTCCTCAACCTCTAGTGATGCTACTAGTCACTTCTCCTATATTCTCGGTGCTCAAGATAGTGCTCCAACCTTCAGTGATGTCATTTGTTTCCTGTGATGGGTTATTGGACTACCTCTACATCCCTTCGTGGGTAGTTATGGCTTGACTCTGGTGCTCTTTTTTTCTCCCTACCACATGCAACAATGACTTACCCTTAATGAACTTCTATTTTTTTGTGTCTTCATGCCAAATGTACATGTCTCATCCTCCCTTAACTGCCTTTTCCAATCCACAACCAAGGGTAATGAGTTGTTTAACTAAATTCTCCTTTATTACCAAATCCGTCGTGTGATGTTTCCCTCGTACTGCCAATCAGTCGTGATGTCCATCGAATTTTACCATTTACTACTCTATGAAATCTTTATGAACTATCACTCTCACTTTGTAGCCGTCGTTTATGTGATTTAATTCTTTTAACAGTCTTGTCATTTCCCAAATTATCAATGGTTCTTACTGTTGCATCAGTGTACTTTGCAGTCTATCTCTTCTAAGTATTCTTTCCTGAATTGATGGAGTTTGATTCTAATGTGTGATAGTCATCCCTTATGTGCAATATCCAAGGCCTTATACTTTGTAATCTTTTTATTTTTTCCCTATCTACTTCTTATTTGATTTTCTTCCCTTTTCTACCTTTTTTTTTGTTTTTCTATGTTTTTCCTTCCTACTATGGTATATCTAATATAATACATGGGTTCCAGCGTAACCCAGATTACTACATAGACTGTTGGCCATCTCTATAGAGTTTCATCTTACTTCTCTTCACCATACCTCCAATGACTTCTCCATTCAAAGTTTCCAACTGCGTAGCACCTGTGTTTATTACTTGTTGAATCACATAGGGTCCTAACCAGTGCATTCTAACTTTCCTAGATGATGCATGAACTTGTTGTCATAGAGTAGTACCATATCTCCCACTTGAAACTTGTTTTGTTTGATGTGTCAATCATGACAAGATTTCTCTCTAGCCTTATGAACTTGTTGATGAAAACCTGCGACAAACCGATATTCCTCAATTTGTACTAATTGTGCCAATCTCTCCCCTATCGCGCCAGTTTCTGAGAGCTCAGTGATTGTTGTAATGCACAATATAGGTAGAATGAACTCCATTGGCATCACTTCTTCCTTCCCATAGACCAATATGAAAGGTGTTTGACCTGTCAAATTTTTACTTGTCATCATGTATGCCCATAATATTGCAGTAACTCTTAAGTCCCAATCTTCTCTGCCTACATTGCAAATTTTGGTCAAGGAATTCTCCAAGATTTTATTGAAATCCTTCATTGTTCCATTATACTGAGGTTGATAGAGGGTAATATTTTGATGATGGATTTGGAAATCCTCAGTCAATGCTGCAATTTTCTTATTCAGAAAGTGTGTTCCTTGATCACTAAGTAATATGCACGGACATCAAATCCTTGTGACTATATTCTCAAACAAAAACCTCGCAGCATTATCTATGGTGCAATCTATAATGAGGGAGGCTTCTACCCATCTTGTCAAATAATTTGTCGCAGTGATAATGTACATTTCCCTTGATTTTCTTGCATGTGGATTGATAGGTCCTACAAAGTCTATGGCCCACTTATCACATGCTTGCAATGTAACCTGTGGATTTAAAGGCATTTCATCCCTCATATATGGATTTCCCACTCTTTGACATACATAACATGAATGAAAGTATTCCTTCACGTCTTTGTGAAGTGTAGGCCACTAAAGACTTGCACACAAAATATTTTTTGCAGTTTCTCTCCCTGCATAATGTCCTCCTGCAATATCGTCATGTCCTTATTCAAGTATCATTGGTCTCTCATGTTCCAACACGTAGCATCTCAACATTCCATCTGCACCCAACTTGTATAAATTCCCTACAATCAACCGATAATATGTTGCTTTCACTATTAGTTGTTTCTTCTGCGCTACTTCCATCTCTAATGGACCAATGCATGTACTTAGAAACTGTATGATTTTTGAGAATTAATCATCCACCATCTTAACTATAAATAGATTTGCATCTCATAATATGTCATCTAAATTTCCCACATATTCACTTGACAATATGCATGATAGATGATATAGCCCTTCATTCAGCTTCCCCAATTTCACTATCACCTCAAAATCATATTCCTTGAACAATAGTAGCTATATGCATATTCTCCCCCCCCAACATTGGCTTATTGACTAAGTATTTTAATGCAGAATGGTTTGTATACATCTTAAATTGAGAACCTAATAAGTAATGTCTGAAATTTTGTAACGCATAGACCATTGCCAATCCTTCTCATTATGTGGTAGTATAATTCTTCTCTACTATAGACAACTTCCTACTTGCAAAAGCGATTGGATGATCTATGTCTCCTTCACCTGGTTGATATATTAATAGGCCCAATGCTATGGATGATGCATCTACATGTACATGGAACTCTTTTTTCTAATATGGAAAGATAAAAATTGGCGTGGTTACCAATTTATGTTTCAAAGTGTCCAACCCCTTTTGGCAGTCCTCGTTCCATTGAAAATTTTCTTCCTTCTTTAGTAACTTTGCCATCGGTGTTGTGATCTATGCATATCCTTTGATAAATTTCATGCAATAACCAATATGACCCAACGTTTCCCTCAACTGTCTGACTGATGTAGGAGATTCTAACTCTAGAGTTACTATGATCTTGGTTGGATCTACTAGTAGTCCTTCTTTACACACTTGTTGGCACAGGGGCAGACCCAGGGTTCAACGCTTCAACATCGCACCAACAAAACCCTAACTACCAACCCATTCAGAAATACCTGCGAAGAATATGAAGTCTCACCCGAGGTAGAGGAAGGGGGGTTGCAGGACTCAATTGTCTACAACCTAGCTAGGACATAGATCTGTGATCATGATACTAAACAGAGCACTTAGAAAAATTTTACATTAGTTATTAACTTTCATTCACATCGCATATTAAACCCTAAATACAAAACAACGTTGTGATAAATAGATCAAATCCTTCTAAGCACTTAGCATAAGTTCAGATATAACATTCTTTCACATAATAAAGCATTGAGCATTCATAGATCTATCTATCATACATCAAGAACAATGCACTAAGAAGACATAATCATAAACATCATGAGAACATTGCACAAATCACCATAACACAGGATATGCATGGTTCACCCCAGTGTGGGGCTACGTCCACCAACTCTTCTCTTCTTTATTAGTCTCTTTCAATCTCCTTACAGGCACCCAACTATAGATCCAGCTCCACAAAGGACAAGAGATCTGCGCGCACCTTGCCAGATCCTCCTTCCCCGAATTAGGTCAAAACACAAAGCCTTACATAGTCTATGCACAAAGCACTTAAAAAACACTTGTACTTAGTTCTGCAACCCTTAACACATCCATGCACTAAGCCAAATACTACTCTATCACTTAGCCATCAACCTCTTCTTACATTGCCTAGCTACTTATTTATACATTATAAAAAGGGGCCTAAACATGGGTGAACCCATGGGCCGACATCCCATACCCATTACATAAAACCTAAAATCCCAAGAAGCCCGCAAAATGGGCGATATCCCGCGATCTTCGTTTCGCTTGGGTGCTCCATTTTCGACTGGCCTGTCAAAGTCCCAAAAATGGTCAAGCACGACCAAAATTCTCCCAAAACTTGGTCGAGGGCCAATAGGCCCCCAACACTCACCTGTGACTCATCCCGAGTCACTCAGATCTAGGCAACACTACTTCAAAGGCTTCGAGCTTAGCTTGAGCCGCCTCAACTCACTGCTTTGCCAGAGCCTCTTACTTGGCGAACTTCTGAATGACTTGCTCGATGACAGGCCCTTCCAAGCCTTGGGCCACTGTTGCGACCACCTATTCCAACTGTGATCCCTGTCCCTCGAGATCTTCAAAAAGTGTGCAGGCTTCATCCTACACCGACTGGAGTCTCTGTGTCACCTTAATAACTCTACTCAGGATGCCATTGACCTGCTTCTTAACTGCGCACTGCTCCTGCAACCTTTTCATCTTCTCCACTATCGTAAGTTGCTTCAGCTGTGCTTACATAGTCGACACATGTTGCTTGACCTCCTGGAGTTGTGCCTCTAATCTTCTCAGCTCCTGGTCTTCTGCAATTCTCTCATAGGTCTGCACACTTTAGTCACTGATTTTCTTGCATTCTGAGGCCAACACCCTGATTCTTTCTACAACGCTCCTAGCAGTTTCTTCCCTTTGATCGCATACTTCCTACGGAGTTATAGGAATAATTGCTTGAATTTATAGCTTTAATAATCTTGCTTGGAGCTGCTGAATAGCCTCAGTGAGCTTCCCCATCTGTCTCTTGCTAAGAAACCCGAAGTTGCTCTAAGGCCTCCTCCTTTGCTTGCTTCAAGGCCTCTGTGGCTTGTTCTTTTTCCTCCTGTACTCGACAAAGTCGAGTCTCTATGGCATCTACTATCCTTCACAATTAGGTGGGCTCATCCCCCAATTCTATACTTTCTGATGACGATGGCGCAATAGACACTGCACGGCTTGAGTAGATGGCTTGTTGTACCCCCTTCATCTCTACCTCGATTCTGTCATACATCATCTCCTGCTTTGCTTCATGTTTCTGCAAGATACCCTTCGAAGCATCTTATACAACTGCGATGATGAGGTCAACATCATCCACTCTGAGCACATTCTATGACTAAGGCTTGTTGGCTCTGGATTTCTAACGTGCTAAGGTTTTCTTCGGAGAAACCTTCCTTTTATTTGATGTCTCTACCTCTGTTAGGGGATCCTTTGGTGGTGTTACTTCACCCTTTTCTTGCTTGTCTTCTTCCCCTTCCTCTTCTTGGTTACTTTTTTTCCTCCTCCTCCTCCAGGTGAGTCAAGCACAGTTTCCCCTAATGCATTGTCCTTTTCCTTATTGTCTATGTCCTACACTTCCTCCTTCTTCTTCTTTCTCTTCATGCTACTTGGTCCATCATACTTAGTCCTGGTGACCATAGGACTTTCAATGAGGTCAGGGTCGGAGAGTTCTGCATCTTCGACCGGTACAAGGAATTCAGTTGGCCACTCTTTAGAGATATCTTCTAAGTCTTCCTTGGTCAACTTACAATATGACTGTAGCTCCTCTTTACTTTCATCCTTGCACGCGGTGATGTAGATAAAGTGGCAGTCTGCGGGGAACTTCACTAGTGTTCTGTAAGTATGCAAGGTGTTCAGAGTCATTCGGGGGAATGACTCAATGGTCCGCATGAGCTATAGGTAGTAAGTGTGGAACACCACATTTGATTTCCACTACTTCACCATATCGCTTGAATACCACAAGGTGGTGAACCTCGTGGCCAGTGGTTCTGATGGCTCGAATTCTAGGAATTTTTCTCCCTCCAACATTTCCCAAGAGACAAATGCTATAAGAATCAATAGCCAACTGAAGTGGAATTCATAACCTTGGTCTTGCGCTTCGTGGAAGTCCTTCTCCAACTCATTGTCAAGATATCTCGCCCAGTTCATCTGCATTCCTTCGAGGTCGATTACGAAGCCTGTTACTTGCGTAGGGCGGTTCTTTCTAATGAGATTGCCTGCAATCACCTGAAAAGCTAGGCACACTACGCCATCCACATCGTCGTATGCTTCTTTTATTCGCTACGCCAAGGAGCGATATGATGTCTTCCCAGGGTAGAATTTCTAAGGGTCTGGTCCTTGCATGCATAGTCCAGTAATGAGGTGGATTAGCATCAAATCCACAGTGATGCACCTATCCAACCATAGGTACCCTCCATGGAAGCACGAAAGGAGAATTTTAACGCACGCGTTAATCTCTTGATGTCTGTCGAAGTGTGGGATCTTCATGACATTTAAGATAGTTGACCTTGTGATCTCCTTGATCCATGGTTGGGGAACTATATTAGGCTTCTTCCCAATAATCTTCACTAGGTATCGATGCGGTGCGATCTTCGCATAATTATTCCTATCGCCGAGGTTAAAATCACTTATCTTAAGAGATGGGATCAGTCCCAACTGCGGTCCTACTGCGCGTATCCCATTTGGGAGGTATTCAATGATGAGTGTGTACTCAAAATATCTTGGGACACTATCATGACTAACCGTGCCATCCAAGTGAGGAATGTAGTTGGGAAAGACCGATGGGATCTGCTTTACATTCGCCAGATCGTCGCGGTGCTTGCTTCTCTTCTCTATCGCAATTCGGGATGGCCCAGATTGACGTCCAGTCGAGGGGAATGATTGCAATCCTCCCGTAAATGAGGCCTGTACTCTTGTAGACATGAATTTCTCAGCCATAAGGTCTATTAGGATCTCCTCCAAAGACTTCTCTACTACACTACGATCTCTCGACATACACGCTCGTAAGAAAATAATTCGGGTAGGCGAACAGATACTCAAGGTTATCAACTCAATGGCGAGGTCTAGACAACACAATGTTGTAGGCAATCACATATCTATTATCTTGAATATCTCAGTTTGAAAAAGTGGTCCCGGTGCAACATGCGATGGATTAAATAAACAACATCGTAACGGATTCCTTCAATGGGTCGAAATGCCTTAATCAGTACGATTTCATCCGTTATGGTGTGGTCTCAACAGTATTATGGATATCTTTTCCACAATAAATGTGTTTCTAATCGTTCTAGAGCGTCATTCTAATGGTCGAGATGCCTCCAACGATCATATAGCTTCACCGTGGCGAAGTGCTAGACTGCGTTGTTCTACAATTCCGACAAGGTTCAAGTTCTACAATCATGCCTTCTATGAAGTCTTCTTTGGAACTTCCTGCAGTCTTTCTATTTTTTCCTTCTTCTTGCTGAGTTTTCTAGCCTTCGTTTCTGTGATCTTAGTCACGAGGTTCCTCTTTCCATTCTTATTCTTATCTTCTCTTAGAAAAGTAGCTTCGCACTGTTGATGTTCTCTCAAAGGTTTCGAATGCAATATCTCTTCTCTTATTACTTCTGGGGTAGGTGTTCTTTTCTTCTGGATGGATAGGGTTTGCAATCCTTCCTGCGTTCTTGCAATTTTGACAACTAACTCTCTTACCTTCTGTTTCTTTGACTCATCCTCTTGTTCTTCTATTAAGCGCACTATTCTCCTAGCCATGAATTCCCTTAATTATTTCTTTTTTTGTTCTATAGCTTCTTCCTCTGCTTTCCTCCAGATCTGATCGTTCTCAACCCAGGTATTTCCTAACAAAACTGAAAAAGGGGCGTTGTTCTAAACAAACTTAATGACCTCAAATTCTTCTTCAGTTGATGTTCCATGGGAAATCATAGGTACATGAGTAATTCTTCCACATAGGTTTATCATCTTCCCTTTAAATAATCATATTCCTCCTAATGAAGGAACCATAACAGGATTTCCCAAATTTCCCAAGTACTTTATGGCATAATATTCACCTGTGTTTCCTCATCGAGAACATCGTCTATGTCAAAGTCTCCTATTCTTATTTCTATACATTGTTTTTCTTTTAATATCTCTGGTAAACCGATGTCTCTGTGATCATTCAACGTTTCTTTCAGTTGTAATAACATAGTCTTTGATTCTTTTTTATTCTCTAACATATCCTTAGTTTCTTGACCTTCCTCATGGTTTTCTTGTCTCAGGTTCATCTTTTCAACTTTAGCAATCATTCTAGGGAAATCCAAAACCTCATGATCAATAAATTTAAAAAAAATGCAATTAGGACCTATACCAGGGCATTCCTTAGCAAGACGTCCGAGTCTTCTACAACTATAACATAGTGTCAATCCTCTCTTTCTCTTGAATGATCCCCAACCTTTCCTGTACTACTCACTGGGATCATAGTGATGGACCTGCAAAAAATTCTTTCTAGGGTCCTGCATCCACTTATTAGTCCAAAAACTATTTCTATGCATAGGAATAACATATCTTTCACTATTTCTATCAAATCTATTCTAATCAAATCTTCTTTCTTCTAGTTGTGCCCTAGGTTTCAGACTAGGACAAAATCTACCAAACATACTTAAATTCATACTTTCAAAGAAAAAATTTCCACTTATCTTACTTTTACCAGAGCACAAAGCTTTAATATCTTACCTCTTTCTTTAGATTAGACTTCTCTTTTAGCACAGAGCTTCACAATTTAGGTAGAATATTGCGCACTACAGCAATATATCTACGCACAAAGATTTCTCTTTTCTTCAGTTCCCAACAATCACAATTTCAGGTCCCAACAACGGAACCATTTGTTGGCACAGGGGCAGACCTAGGGTTCAACGCTTCAAAAACGTACCAAAAAAACCCTAACTACCGACCCTTTTGGCAACACCTGCAAAGCAGATGAAGTCTCACCCGAAGTAGAGGCAGGGGGGGTTTCAGGACTCAAGTGTCTACAACCTAGCTAGGACACACATATTTGATCACAATACTTAAAAGAGAACTTAGCCATAGTTTACATTAGTTCTTAACTTTCATACACATCGCAGATTAAACCCTAAATACATAACAACGTTGTGATAAACAGATCAAATCCTTCTAAGAACCTAGTATAAGTTCAGATATAACATTCATTCACATCATAAAGGACTGAGCATTCATAGATCTATCTATCATACATCAAGAACAATACACTAAGCAGACATAATCATAAACATTATTAGCACATTGCATAAAGCACCATAACACAGGATTTACGTGGTTCACCCCAGTGTGGGGCTACGTCCACCAACTCTTCTCTTCTTTATTAGTCTCTTTCAATATCCTTATAGTCACCCAACTATAGGGACAACTCCATAAAGGACAGGAGATAAGTGCGCACCTCGCCAGATCCTCCTTTCCCGAATTAGGTCATAACGCAAAGCCTTACACAGTTTGTGCACAAAGAACATACAAAACACTTGCACTTAGCTCTGCAAGCCATAACACATCCATGCACTAAGCCAAATACCACTCTAGCACTTAGCCATCGACCTCTTCTTACATCACCTAGATACTTATTTATACATTACAAAAAGGGGCCTAAACATGGGTGAACCCATAGACTGACATCCCATACCCGTTACATAAACCCTAAAAGCCCAAGAAGCTTGCAAAATGGGTGAGATCCCACAATCTCCGCTTCACCTGGGTGCTCCATCTTCGACCAGCCTATCGAAGTCCAAAAAATGGTCAAGCATGACCAAGATTCTCCTAAAACTTGGTTGAGGGCCAACAACACTACATTTCCCTACAAGATTCCAAATGGTGTGCAAAAAATACACATCTTCAGGTTCAACAAAATATGACACTATCTTCACCTAATATCCAACATCTTCCTAAGTACTTCGATGTGATCCTTTAGTAGACTAAACACAATCCAACCATCCAGGTACACTTCAAGGAACTTATGAATAAATTCCTTGAACATTGCAACCACTACTCTAGAAAACACCATTGGGGCATTCCTCAGTCCAAAGGGCATGACTGTATACTGCTATCTCCCCCATTGTGTTGCAAAAGTGGCCTTGTGACGATCCTCTTGTGCAATTTTTATCTAATAGTACCCACAGAATCCATCTGTGAAAGAATAAGTCTCTTGTCCTCTTACATTCTCCAATACCTCATCATTGAATGGTGTTGTAAATGGATCATGTAAACATGTGTTATTCAGCTTCCTCAGATCTTGATCACTCCTTTATTTTTGTCTTGCACTACCATTGGACTAATCCATTTGGATTCGTCTCCCAGTTCAATAATTCTTGCATCCAACATCATGTATAGTTCAACTTTCACCTTCTCTTTCTACTTTGGATTTAACCTATAAAGCCTTTGGCTGGCTTAGCACCTGGTTTAACTGGAATCTTCATCTTACCTAAGTCTCCTGCTATCCCCTTCATCTATGAAAATGTCATTGGGAATAGGTCTTGGTATTGTCGCAATAAGTCTGCAATCTTCTCTACTATCTCAACACTCCAATAATCTCCTATCTGTGCAAATTTGGGATTCTTTGTTGTCCCAATGTTTACCTTCCACATATTTATTGACTGTGTGTATGCAATAGAATCAAGATATGTCCCTTATACTACTCATTCTCCTTCTATTTCAAGTACTTGTACATTTATATGATCATCCTCATCATATTATTCCTTAGATACATTGTAGCATTCCAATAACTCATGGACATTTATATTGGCTCTGTGCACACTGTGCACTGATACTACCTTTGTCATTCCTTATTCCAAGAAAATATTCCTTCGAATAGACTGAAACACTACATCTATTTATGGATATTCATGTTCAAATGTGAAAGTGACTCTGAACCTATGGATCAACTCTTCCCATTGTGTTGTCCCCCTCCACATTTTCAATTCCAAATGCCATTTCTTTGAAATTGTTTCCAATGTGTGTATAAATTTGCGCATCCATTCTATCTCTAGTATTGAAATACATAAAGCCTTGCACTACTCAACATGGCCATTTGGGTCACTCTCCCCTGTATACATCTGCACAATGTCTTCTTTCTCAATACCAAAATTTATTTGCACGAGTTTGTTGCATTGTGACCAATATTTTATCCCTTCTCTATGTGCATCCCACCATCTAGCTGGAGTTTCTTTTACGACGACATCAAATGCTAAGATCCTTTGTTGTTCAGGTACCTGGGATTCAAATTTATTTACAAACATGATTATATTAGTTAACCCATCATACTTGGGTGGATCACACATCTCTATTCCAATCTAGCACAAGGATCGTTTTATGCATGCACATCATCTAGTTGACACTTCATGCATCCTCTGTTGCCAATGCTCTAGCCGTGCTTTTGAATTTGATGCGCATGAAATAAAACTTCTCCAAATCATTGCACCATCTACTATCGATTTGAAATAATCCTCCATCCATGCAGCCATGTTATAGAAGTTATCAATGTAATTCCCTCTTGATATCTCTATGTATGTTTTTCCTTCTAATAGGTCCAAGGGTGTAGTAACTTTTAAATCTCCAACCTAAAATATCATCTCCCTCATTTTCAAGTTAATTATTTCTTGGATATCACAATCCCATTCCAATCCCATCAGTGTTGGATATGGTTGACTATCATCCATGATCTTAATAGCTTCAAACTCTGCCATGCTGTGCACCCCATCTATATTCACAAGTACTCTTGTCAAACGACCAATCGAGAATATTTTGTGCTAATTTGCGAGCCTTAACTGAACAAGAGACTACACTAATGTAGTTTTTCCCATCATCTCCCATGTCTCCTTAGGTAAAACATTCACATCGGATCCCAAGTCCAAGATGACATTATCCAAATCATACTCCCAAATTTGTGCACTGAATATGAATTCTTCATTGGTTCTCTTCCTGTGTAGTACATGATTTACCATCCTTTGTGCAAAAAGAGTTTCCCTTCCTCATGTGAAGTGATCAATAATGTCACATAGTGTACTTAACATAGTTTCATCCTACATTATCTCTACAAAAAACCTCAATAATTATGTTAACCTACTTACCTTTCCAGTTGTATTCTCTGGCACAATGCAATCTTCTACATGAGGTGTCGGTGGCGTTGATGCTCCCCAATACTATCCAAGTACTTATTTTCTTGATTTCTGGTATGTCTCCCTTTCCTGATGAGGATCAAAAGTTAGCATAGGCCCTATTGACTTCCTTACCCATTTCTCAGTCTTCTTTACTTGATTCATCATATCAACCCCTGTTCTAGCTCCTCTGCATGTAACAACTGTTATTCTCAGTCCTTCATTCCATTTTTCAGCTAATATCTTATGCACATTCTAATTTTGATTATGGTTTTTGTTACCTTTAGCCCACCATTTTGAAACTAGTTGAGGAAAATATTCTATCACATGAGCTAATGCTCTGCAGTATGTGCATGTTTTACACGGATTCAGGCAGTCGTGAGCCAAGTGTCTCGGTTGATTACAATTATAACATATTATCAACCCTCTTCCTCCTCTATCAAAATTTCCTCTGCCTCGACCTCTACCAAATTTTCCTCTATTCCCTTGATTGAAACCTCTTTGATTGTTATATTGCAAACCTCACCCTTTTGTTGCAACATTCTCCTCTTAAATCCTATACATATATAATGTGTCTTCCCTCATCAATTTGAATGTGTGACAATCCTTCTCTTCATGTCCCACGGACCTACAAAAATTGCAAAAAACATTGCTTGGTTTACTCTGATACTTTTGTAGTAATGGACACTCAGTGGTATGATGGCCCCATTTCTTAAATATCTCAAAACACCCTCCTCCTGGTAATGGATTCGCTGCTCCAGTTGCTAAATACTATGTGAATGTTGGGCATTCGTCCTTGTGATTCCTTTAGTTATGCACTTGGTACACCAAAAGTGTTCTTGTTTGTCCTTCCTTTTTGTAAGTCCAACTAGTTGAATCATAAATGCAACCAACTATATCTAAACTTGTGTCATTCCTCCATTGTATCCTATCGGATATGACTCTAATTTCATTGCAATTTCTATCACCTCAGGTTATTACGTAAACTTAAGTTGAATCAATGACCTCCAAATGTGTGGTAGAAGCCTTGCAATGAACCATTCTTGATTCTATTGATCCAGGATCTGGAAAGTCAGTCTACCCATCACGTCCTTAAATATCTGATAACAATCCTGTATTGATTTTGTTTGTACCTGTTTAATCTCCTTCATTTCTATGATGTACTACAACTCTGACTTTGGATTTTTGAACTCTTTTAGTAGTTCCTGCCTTATCTCTACCAAATTCATGGTATGTCATGTAGGAATTATAAGCTACAACTTCATATACCATACTAGTGCACAACCTCTAAATGTTTTCGCTAATTGTGCAATATTCACAGCCTCATCATGTACATTCTTAGCGACCCAAATTATTTCGCAGACAAATAGATGTTGTTATGGATCCTCTAGCCCCACTCCCCGGAACTCAGGAAGTCTAAGAGAATTATCTACCCCCTCCATGTTGCTTTGTGTAGTCCCTCCTCTTGGTGATGTTGGTTGACTCTAATTTTGACTCTGACTTTGTGCACTACTTCCACTATTTTGATTGTTAATACTCTGTCCTCCTTGGCTAAATACGATGGATTTTGACAAGTCTTCAACTATTATCTCTAATTGTGGTGACACACACAAGTTCATGGATTAGAAATAGGACTCATTATGAATAGGACTTAATTGATCTTCTATTACTGGACTAGACTGGAAATCCTCTTCTTCCCCTCCTATATATGGTATCTCCATGATTCAACTTATTGTGCAAGGTTATCTCCCCTCTATATCATTGTGTGGATATACTTTCCCATCCCCATTATTTCACCTCTTGTACCTCCTTCCTCCGCACAATACTCCAAACTTGTATTCTTCTTATGGTATACCCTCTTCTTTCATCCTCAGTCCCGTTGTTCCCTCTTCATCGCTTCATTCATTCTCTCCTATTCTCAGACTATCCTCTTGTAATCCACCAGTTCCACTATGTGTGTGAACCCCTTTAGAATTCAGACTCCATTATCATCATTTTCTTGTCACACAATAGAATTTGTATCCACATACCTAATGATTTCAAGAACCTCCTTCGTGGACCTTTGAAAAAGTCCCTTTCTGCAACACTATATGATTGAATGCAATCTACTGCAAACTTTGTAATATATCCTCCTAATATTCTCTCCAAACAAAAATCCATTGCACAAGTGGTTGGGTTAGTTATAGAATTCATCTAGCTTACCAACTCAGGGGTCCAATTCGTCGATGATGTGGCCTTGAACCTTCCAATTTTCTCCACTAATCTTTCTAGCCACTCAGTCAGAATAATTGGAAATACGCCAAAGAAAATTTCATCCAGATCTGTGTACATGTACCTTTGCATCCATTTCTTGTCACACATATGATGGTTCCTATTCACTTCGCATGCAAACTCTTGTTCCTTTCTTTCCAACCACTGTGAGATCTCCTTCTTATTCAACCTCCAAAACATTCCCTTAATCGCAAATTTTGAGTCCTGACAATGAAACCATTTGTTGACATTGTGTGTAGGTTGTAAGACCCTAGGTTCAAGTTATATTTAACCAACAAAACCCACCAGACACTGGCCCTTTCGACATCACCTTCTTGCGCAAATGAAGTATCACCCGAGGTATCTATTGGGACAGCGAGAACCAAGATTCTCCAGTATTGAGGGAATGGGAGGTGGCTATCTTGTTCATTCTTCTTTATAGTTTTTGTGCATGAGAATTTTTCCTTGTTCCTTATTAACTACTTAGTTATTCACATTCATACTATTATGCTATTCCAAATTCATATATATTTCATTGAAAAATAATTTATGAATATAGCACCATGTTTAACCATAATACAAATATACCTACGATGCATTCAAACATAATTCATAAGAAAACATATAAAATACAGACAACACAAAATTCAGTATCATCTCTTTGGAATTCCTTTATTGATTCTTCTCATCAACAAACTGTTACATTCAATAACTATGGAACCCAATCATATGGAGGAACCCCTAACAACAAACCATAAATCGAGAGAGGAACAGTGAGGAACCAAAGTTGAACTAGACAAACCAACTACACAGGGAACCCCTATTCTCCCAACCTGTTACATATTTATACAACAATATAGGGATAAAAACTCTAATCTGTTCATCCCAAAAATAACCATTATAATGCATACTTCCCTTAGTTAACTGGTTGTTCATGTTTCTTTTCTCTCTTCATGTTTATTTTTTGTTGTTCTTCTATTTTTGGAATGTGGAGTTGTCATCCTTCTGTCATGATTTATTCTCTCACTTTCTTGCTTTATCTATTGTCAGATTTATTCTTTTGTTTTTGCACTCTCTTCCTTCTGTGCACTTTCCTCCTACATGCTTTCCTCCTAGATACACCTTCATTGAGTGCTCCCTAGATTTCCTTCTTCTTTCGTGCACTTTTCCTATACTTAGGATTTTTCCCCAAAACTGCAAAACTGTTTCCAAAGTTTCCTGTCCAACAATCCCCCAACACTCATGTGTGGATCATCCCAAGCCACTCATTCTTGTTGCCTACTCTTCCTTGTCTAAATGAATTTTTTAGAGGTAGCCTTTGCTACCTCTGCCTCTTTGATGATTGTGGCCTATATTTATGCTATCTACTTTACCCCCTGCACGGTCAATTTTGTGAGTTTTTCCTCTGCTTTAAATTAGTGTATGCTTGACCTTACCCTGCATAGTGTTCAAATCTCGAATTACCCTCATTGCTTCTTCCTGCAGTGGTCCCAGTCTCTGTTGAAGGAAATTTTGTGGATACATCATATTCTCTACCTCCATGTATGACTGAATCTGTGCTAAAATGGTTGTCATCCACTCTGTTGGTGGAAGTGTCGTTATCTTATGTGAAGCCTGATGTGCTCTTTCTTGTTCTTATCTTAAGCATGATTCCACTGCCTTCATCTTTGAGTCTTCTACCAACTCGGTCCATATCTGTGTGCCCTCCTTAGAGATCTTGGTGCATTCTCCTTCTACTTTCTTAATATTGGCAACTACTGTCGTTTCCATTCTCTCTATGCCTTCACGCACCTCCGGTGGCATTCCTAGCATGCTTTATAATTTCAAGTCCTCAATCTGCTCATGAAAGCCCTTAATGACATCCCCAATTTTCAACACTTTATCCTCGATAGTAGCTTCTACTACTATAGGGACTTATGGAACTACCTTATATATCTTCTAGATTGTTGCTTGGTTTTTCTGTGCTATGGATTTAGATTTGTCTTTCTCTATTAATGCTTTCCTGGCCCTCTCCTCAACATCATATTTATTCTTTAGAATGTATTCTACTCTACCTTCAACTTCACTCTTTTCTTGAAGTGTTGTGTCATACTACTCCTGTAATTGGGCTCTTTAGTCCCTTATTCTTTCCAATTCTCTTTGTTCTTCCTCTCCTTTGTTCTTCATTTCTTACAATAGTCCTTCTTGCAAGTCCTGTAGTATTTGCATGGGAATATTTGATGCGACTATATTAAGGTATCCCAACGCATTTAATTTCTCCTATAACTCACCCATCAAAAACTCCAATGCATCTGTTTCAATTTGTAAGGTTCTATGCCCTATTGTTAGCTGTGTCAGGGCTGTCTGTGCGCTTTCTACTTCTCTCCTTGGAACCGTTGATGGTACTTCATTGGTCCTCTACTCTTTCGTGATTCTTGCTGCTTCCAACATCTAGTGGAGTGGTACCAGCTGATCCTAAAATTTCTTTTGTTTCTCTTCTTTCTTCCATGTTGCATCCTCCCATATTTCTTTTGTGGCATCCCATAACTGGTAGCCAATTATGACCATATCATCATTAATTAATATATAAAATGGGATCTCTCTATGTGCTTTATCCTTCTTCTGCGTCCCCCTACGAGTTCTGTCCCCGCATCCTTCCCTTTTTTCATTGTTGTTGGAACTGGTTGTTGCATCATTGTTGTGGATGGCCCAGGTTGATCTCATGTGCCATTTTTCTACTCATCATCAGGATACTCATCACTTTTGTCATGATCGTTTCCCTCGTCTAAGTGCTCTATTTTATCAACTAGGATTTTCCAGTATTCTTCCCAATCATTGACTATCAATATCACATCCTATGTTGTCAACCTGTAATTAGTTGGCAAACATTGGTGCGTTGGATACTTACTATCTTGCATGTATATATGGTGGTTGTCTGCTCTAAATTTTGAAATATATTTATATGTTCCTACCGTTTTGGTTGATATTCATGGTGTGTGCCCAACTATATATGTGATACTTTCCAAGTACACAAAAAATGTGGCATTATTGTCATTTTGTCTTCTCTTAAATATTGTGTCTCATAAATTGGCATACATTGCAGCCAAATTGTTGCTACCTGATGTGTGCATTCACTGGTATATCCTAGTTATTTCCACTCGATCAAGGAAATCGATATCAACAACCATGTGTAATGGAATTCCATTCCCTTTTCTTGGGCCTCGATGGAATCCTGTAAAAATTGGTTTACTAAAAATCTAGCCTAGTTCATCCGAACCCATTCAACACATTTCTTTGCGGCTGCAATGACTACAGTTGGTACTTCATCTTTGTGACATTTTCGAAACAAATTGCAAGCCAATATCTACATCACAAACCTCACACTTTTATCATTAATGATTTTGACATCCATACCCCTCTTTCCTCTAAACGTTTGGAATTTTTCCTTCACTAACTCGGAGAGGGATCTCTCTCCTGCCTTGTTAAATAAAAAGGTTGGATCCTCTCTGACCTTTGGAAGTCTTGTTATATGTGAAATAAGTGCAATATCAATTGATATTGGGGGATCGATCCAGAGTCTCCTCCCATGAACACATCTTAAGAATACCTTCACGCACACATTAATTTTTGTACTCTGCCCGAAATGCATAATCTCCAATAGGTTCAAAATTCCTTCCTTTTCCAACCCCGACGCCCATTCATGTGGCTCTAACATGATTTATCCTATTCCTGGGACGCTCCTAGTGCACAAATATTGCTCCCTAACCAACTCCAATAATTTTAGTGCATTAGTGATATCATGGTCCATAAACTTAAGGCTGTCAATATTCTTGAGCATATCTTTATCACTACTTACACCAACCAGAACTGGTGTTATTGGCAATGGGTACTTCCCATTGCCTGGTACATTGATAGATGGTGAAATGTCAATGCACGATGATAGGTAGTCTCTGTGAAAGCTTGTTGGTGGAGTTGAGGTCAAATCTCTAGCTACCTCCTTGACCTTTGGTGATGCTATTGGTCACTTCACCTATTTTCTTCTTGTTGCAGACGGTTCTCCAACTTTTGTCGATGCCATTCGTTTCCTATGACGATTTCTTGGACTAGATTTGTTTCTTTTCATGAGTAGTTTTGGTTGAGGTCTGGTGCTCTTGAATTCGATCTTGTTCGTTCTTTTTTTCTCCCACTCGCATGAACCAATGACTTACCCTTCATGACCTTCTATTGTTTTTATGTCTTCGTGCCAATTGTACATGTGTCATCCTTCCTTAACTACCTTGTCCAATCCTCCACCAAGCATGATGAGTTGTTTAACTAAGTTATCCTTTGTTACCAAATCTGTCATGTGATTTTTCCCTTGTACTTCCAATCTATCATGATTTCCAACGGATTTTACCATTTACTACTCTACAACACCTTTATGACATGTCACTCCTGCTTTTCAACTGTCGTTTATGTGATTTAATTCTTTTAAAGATCTTTCCATTTCCAAACTATGCAACGATTCTTAATGTTTCATCAGTGTGCTTCGTCATCTGTCTCTTCTATGTATTCTTTCATGAATTGACGAAGTTCCATTCTAATTCATGATAGTCATCCCTTCTATCCAATCTTCAAGGCATTGTACTCTGTAATCTTTTTTATTTTTTCCCTATCTAATTTTATTTGATATTCTTCCCTTTTTCTACTTTTTATTTGTTTTTCCTTCCTATTGTGGTATAGCTACTATAATACATGGGTTCTGGCATAGCCCATATTACTGCATAGACTGTCATTCGTCTCTATATAGTTTCATCTGCCTTCCATTCACCATGCCTCTAATGACTTCTCCATTCAAATTTTCCAACCATGCAACACTTGTATTTGTTACGTGTTGAATCACATAGGGTCCTAACCAATGCATTCTAAAATTTCTTGGATGTTGCATGAACTTGCTATCATAGAGTAGTACCATATCTCCCACTTGAAACTTTTTTTGTTTGATGTGTCGATCATGCCAATCTTTCTCTCTATCCTTCTAAACTTGTTCATGAAAACCTGCAACAAACCGATCTTCCTCAAGTTGTACTAACTGTGTCATTCACTCCTCTATCACGCAAATGTACGAGAGCTTAGTGATTGTTGCAATGCTCAGGCTAGGTAGAATGGACTCCATTGGCATCACTGCTTCCTGTCCATAGACCAATCGGAAAGGTGTCTGACCTATCAATTTTTTGTTTTTTGTCCTGTACACCCATAATACTTCAGGAACTCTTAAGTCCCAACCATACCTCCCTACATTGCAAATTTTGGTCAAGGAACTCTCCAAGATTTTATTGAAATCCTCCACTGTTCCATTATCCTGAGGATGATATGGGGTACTCTTCTAATGATGGATTTGGAACTCCGCAGTCAATGCTGCAATTGTCTTATTAATAAAGTGTGTTCCTTGATCACTGGGTAATATGCGCGAACATCCAAACCTTGTGACTATATTCTCAAACAAAAACCTCGCAGCAGTATCAGCGATGCAATCTATAATTGGGGCAGCTTCTGCCCATCTTGTCATATACTCTGTTGCAATGATAATGTACCTTTCCCTCGATCTTTTTGTGTGGATTGATTGGTCATACAAATTCTATGGCCCACTTATAACATGCTTGCAACGTAACCTGTGGATTTAAAGGAATTTCATCTCTCCTAGATGGCTTTCCCACTCTTTGGCATACATCACATGATTGACAATATTCCTTCGTGTCTTTGTGAAGTATAGGCCACCAAATCCCTACACACAAAATATTTTGTGCAGTTTCTCTCCCTACATAATGTCCTCTTGCAATAATGTCATGTGATTATTCAAGTATCATTGGTCTCTCGTGTTCCAACATGCAGCGTCTCAATATTCCATCTGCACCCAAGTTATATAAATTCCTTGCAATAAATTGATGATCTATTTCTTTCACTACCATTTGTTACTTCTATGCTACTGTCATCTCTAATGGAGCCATGCCTGTACTTAGAATATATATGATGTCTGAGAAGTAATCATACACCATTTTCACTCTAAACAGATGTGCATCTGGTAAGATATCATCTAAATTTCTTGCATCTTCACCTGTAAATATGTGTGATAGATGATCTGGCTCTACATTCAACTTCCCCAGTTTCACTATCACCTCAAAATAGTATTCTTGGAACAATAGTAGCCATATGCATATTCTACCCCCCAACACTAGCTTATTAACTAAGTAATTTAATGAAAAATGGTTTGTATACTTCTTAAAGTGAGACCCTAATAAGTAATGTATGAACTTTTGTAGTGCATAGACCATTGTCAATCCTTCTCATTTTGTGGTAGTATAATTCTTCTCTACTATAGACAACTTCCTACTTGCAAAAGTGATTGGATGATCTATGTCTCCTTCCTCTAGTTGAAATAGTATTGTGCCCAACACTATGGATGATACATATACATGTATAAGGAACTCTTTGTTCCAATATAGCAAGAGAAAAATTGGCATGGTTACCTATTTCTTCTTCAAAGTTCCAACCCCTTTTGGCAATCCTCATTCCATTAAAACTTCACTTCCTTCTTTCGTAATTTTTCCATCGGTGTTGTGATCTGCACATATCCTTTGAAAAAATTTCCTATAATAACCTGTATGACCCAATGTTTCCCTCAGTTTTCTAACTGATGTAGAAGGTTATAACTCCAGAATTACTGGGATCTTGGTTGGATCTAATAATAGTCCCTATTTCCAAATGGTGCACAAAAAATACACTTCTTGAGATTCAGCAAAATCTGACACTGTCTGCACCTACCCAACATCATCTTGAGTACTTCTATGTGATCCTTTAGTAGAATGAACATAATCCCATCATCCATGTACACTTCAAGGAACTTATAAATAAATTCCTTGAACGTTGTAACCACTACTCTGGAAAACATTTCCGGGGAATTCTTTAGTCCAAAGGGCATGGATATATACTGATAGCTCCCCCACTCTGTCACGAAAGTGGTATTATTCCAATCCTCCTGCGCAATTTTTGTCTTATGGTACCCAGAGAATGCATCTGTGAAATAATAAGTCTCTTGTCCTCCTACATTCTTGAGTACCTCATAAATTTATGTGTTCATTCTATCTCTGGTATTGAACTCCATAAATCCCTCCACTACTCAACATGGCTAGCTAGGTCACTCTCTTCTGTATACTTCGGCGCAATGTCTTTTTTATCAGTACCAAACCTTATTTGCATGAGTTTGTTGCACTGTGACCAATGTTTTTGTTGAAACACACATTGACACTGAGAGGGGGGGTGAATCAATGTCCAGAACTTTTGGCTACTTTTCACACTTTCATAAATTAACTAAATTAATTGAATAAGATATATGCAGATCAATTAATCATTCACAAACATGTATAACACAAACTGTATGAAGTAGATAAAATATCATTCTTTTGTGTATTTAACTTGAATGAATACAAATAAAATCAATCCTTTAATATCTTCAACTTGAACTAAATATGAGAGATCCAACTCTCTGATACAAGACCTAGATTGTAGTTCTCATATCTACCTAATAAATGAGGAATCCAACCCTCATAACAATATTTGACTTGTTGATCTCAGATCCAATTGAGATGTGAGGAATCCAATCCTCATGACAAGACTCAGATTGTAAACAGGCACCAACCTGATAGAATGAACTTTCATTCAATCCATTATCTCTCTCTCTCTCTCTCTCTCTCTCTCTCTCTCTCTATATATATATATATATATATATTTAAGGTCGCGGCCAAGCCAAACACCAAATTCGTGTATGAGACCCCCTCCGCCCAGTGATTTTAATGGTAAATTCTATGGAGGTATACATACATGTTATAGCAATATTTTCCTGACCATTGCTATCTTGCATAGAGGACCCTTTTCCATTTCCCTATGTAGACTTGTCATCCCTTTTTGATGAATCTAGAGCTAAAAATACATATTTTTCCACATATACGCACCCTATCTATTATACAACATGCGTATATGCAAGATGCTCCACTACAACCCGTGTACATCGGGATTTGTGCCAGAAAATACAAAAAAGAAGTCAGGTTTCCATGTCACGACAGGAGATCTCTGATCCTTGGCCTTCCATATACTGGAAACGTTCTGACTCGACCCTTCAGTTTCATTTTTAAGGCTATAAGAGCACAACTCCGAGCTTTGGAAAAGACGAGAAAGCATTCAACTTTGAGAGCAAAGTTACTCTGGAGAAATTACTTCATATTGAGTCTGCATCCCTTTGTCCCTCAAGTTTGAACACAGTGTTCATCCCCCAAGGTCTTTCCCTATTGTTGAGAGAACCTCATTGTCTCCTTTCTATGAGCTTTCCTTTGGTGGAGGATTGAAGTGGTGGAGGCCCAGTTGGAAGGAACTTGGTTTCTTGGTTTCGAACCGTGCCGACACGGAAGTCTATAATGTTTTCGCTTCTACTGATCATTTATTAATAGAAATGCTTCTTTCCTGTCCAATTGGTATCGTGAAAATATATTATTATTATCCATGGGCATATTTGTAATGTTTATTAATGGATTATGCTATCTAATGTGATAACCCCTTTATGTTATCACTATATACTTTCTCTGATTGTTTGTTGAGAACTTGTTGCAGGTACAAAGCTTTGGGTCAAAGTACTCAACAATGGAACATCATCACACGTTGGAACGAGGTAGGCTTATTTCTTATCTCACTTGCACATTGGTTTATATAGCATATGTTGGAATTGAGTAGATTTTTGCAGTCATACCTGTCTGTTGTGGTTTAACCTGGCCATAGAGTTTTTCCCTCGTAACAAAATTGGTGACCATACTGGGGAGAGATCTTATTTCTAAGGGTTGAAGTACTTTTTCTCCTTGCATTGCTCTTTTTCCTTTGTGTTTCTTGTCATATCACTGGTTAAAAGTTTATGTTCACTCTGGATCTGAGTTTTCATCCTTTTACACTTTCCTGGCCTTGTTTTCAAGCCTGTATGCACCTTTTTCCTTGATAGTTGCGTATACATGTGTGTTGTCTCACTGCACGCTACGTATATATGCACGGTTTTCCTGAATAGTCGCGTATACCACTTTTCCTTGCTTGTTTGCTTGGTTTTGTGATTGTTGGGTGGGATTTGATGATTGCGGAGCCTTCTTAGGTCTCTGTAGTGCCCGTTGAGCTTCTCTGGGTTGACAAGAAACCTGTTTGGAGTTGAATTTTTGGGCGTAGTCTTTCTCATCATTTTTATTTTTGATTTGTCCTTGAACTCTGGGTTGTTGCTTGGTTGCTTGGTATTCTGCTTGAGTCATTCCGTTTATACATAGTAGAATTTATATATCAGGCTGTATTTTAGTCCATGCATTTTCTCTTTAATATATTGAAAATACAAAAAAATAGGCATTTTACATTGCTTGGCATTTTTGTCTTTAGAATCTTTATCATTAGCTTAGTGCATTTAGTGAAAGATTTCATTTTACTCCTGAATTGCAGAGTTGAAATTGAAAATTGCACTATTTTTATACGCATATCATTCATTAAAAAGTTAAAATTAGACTTTGCATTATATATATATTTATTTTCTTGCAGAGTCATAATATCATGATTTTCACTTCCATACCCTTTTAAGTAATCACGGCCAATAAAATCTACACTTTAAAGTAAAATTGATTAGTCATGATTTTATTTTTAGGGTGCACAAACTAGTCTAGGATTTAGTGCCTTGGGATAGGATTTTGTGAGTAAACTTCTCCAACACAATTAAATCAACATATGTGTCTGAGACAGGGAGTTGAGAAGTCCATTGTATAATTGGTAAGATCAGGAGGCTCCGCTCACACCGGAGTTAATCACGAGGTCGTGCGAAGTTAGTTGAAGGGATAACCCCTGGATACTCACCTAGTGTCAGAGATATTTATGTGGATTTATTTGTATTTGGGGATCTTGCTAGTACCCATACCTCTTTGAGAGGCGGTGCTTTCAAGGTTTCGGCTTTTCTACCCTACCCATACGGTAATCTAGACTTACGAATGCTCACCTATGCATCGATTATATAGTGGTTTATTAGTTGCTTGACTTAGGTATCTCATAGGTTACTTGCAGGGGTTATTCTGCTTGTACCCTGGGTCAGATAGGGGTCAGACAATGAACAACCTTTATGGAAGATTACCTCTCCAGGGGAATCTAACCGACTAGTTATTAATCCCACAAGGGCCCCTATAACTAATTTTGTTACCTCCAAACTTTAGCAGGGAGTCTCAGGTCCCTCTAGATGAGACATACCTTCTTTAGCAAGGGAGGCCACTTAGCCACTTTAGCCCATTTGCATGCATATTGGTCGTTTGACTTTTGGTATGCTCTTTGACTACTAGTTGGCCTTAGAAGTCTCTTTTGGGTGTCATCATCATGGATAGTGGAGTTTCTTTTGCTCCCTCATTTACTGCTACCCCCCCCCCCCCATGACATTCATGGGGGAAAATCCGTCCATTTTTTATAATGGTATACAAAATTATGGTACTCGGTCAATGCCTTGGGTCTCTAATCATTTTTCTCATAGTATGTCTGATATTTCTTCGCACTTTCCATCCTCTGTCTCACCTCCTTATGCAAATACAAGTTTTGGGTCTGGGAGCATGATGCCTCCTTCTTATCCCTCTCTGTTTGGTGGGAGTCATATTCTTCAAACACCTGTTACGGTAGGAGGTTGGAATCTTCCTTCCTACGAATCCACTATGCAAGAAGTAAGTGCCCAATTAAGCAATCATTCTACTTGTTACACTCCATCCACTTATCCTTCTTCCGCTATGTCGGTTCCTACGAACACTTTTCCCATGGCAGACCTTCATCTGCCTTCTGGTGTTTCATCCGGGGGGTATTATTTTTATAGTATGGGCAACCCCCCTCACAAATTTCCTTCGTATGGGGGCAACACATATCCTCACATGAGTAACCCTTGTCATGTCACTTTCTCTTCATAAGCAGCTTCCTTAGTGTCGATTCCCTTACAACCCGATACTATCCTGCTAGACAGGGATAGGGTGTAAACCAGGATCCTTCCTGGCTTGCAATTCCTCAAAACCAATCTTTCCTTGGACCTTGGTCTCAAATGTCACAATTCACCACCACCACAAGTCCAGTCACTACGTGTCATATTGGCATTATATCACCAACCTATGCTAGTCATGTTTGAGATTGGTCGACAACCTCTGCGAGTCATGTTGAAGACCTGCAACCAGTCGCTGCAAGTCATGTTGGGGGCACAAGTCCAATCACTGCATGCCATACTGGCATTATATAACCAACCTCTACTAGTCATGTTTGAGATTGGTCGACAACGTCTGCGAGTCATGTTGAAGACCTACAACCAGCCACTGCAAGTCATGCTAGGGGCACAAGTCCAATCACTACATGTCATACTAAAATTATATCACCAACCTCTACTAGTCATGTTGGATATTGGTCGACAAACTTTGCGAGTCATGTTGAAGACCTGCAACCAGCTGCTACAAGTCATGCTGGGGGCACATGTCTGGTCACTACTAGTCACACTGCACATCCATCACCAACCTCTGCTAGTCATGTTGCATATTTTCTACTAGCCTCTGCAAGTCATGCTGGGAGCATGTCACCAGCCACTGCAAGTCATGCTGGGGGAATTCATATGATTAAGAAGCCTAGACATCTCAGACATAAGACTATATTACTTTGCAGGATTTGTGAAGGAAGTCACCTTACTCGTTTGTGTCCTGTTATTGTTGGGATACCAGAAACATGGGGTTCACCTAAGGGCCCTTCGAGTTCTGAGGCATCTATGGTTTCACAACAATCAGTTCCTTATTTGGTTGATATAACAATCATGCTAATGTAATCTTCGACTGACACCCTGTTACAGGTGAATCCTCCTGTGGACAAGCGGATTCCCTCTTGGTCTCTAGACTCCTAAGGCCAAGATATAAGAGTGCTTAGCGTGGACATTGACATTCCTTTAGATCTACTTGAGCTAATATACAAGGAAGAAGAAGAAAGATATGTACCTTGTTAACGACATTTTTCCTTTTGAAATTCAAGCTGAGCTTCAATCTTGAGCTCCCTGATAGGTCCTGTAAAACAAATGAGGATACAATGGACTTTCTATTCTATTGAGATTAGCTCAAACATATATCTATATACTGAATACAAACTCATGTGGAACCAAACATAAGTTTGAAAGAAACAGGCCAAGCATTGATATATTAATAAGAACAAGTAAAAGCACTTACAATCATTTGATGAAGGTGCGATAGCTTCTTCCATTTCTCCTTGTCCAACCCCTTTGCTCAAGTATTCTACACTAATTGATTTGATGGCATATTACTTATGGGATCATAAGTTTGGTGTAATTCTCAATCTCCATTCTCCCTTCTACCATGAGGAGGCGTCCATATATAGGCTTGGAGAGGCCTAAACACTTGAGAGATCTTTGGGATAAGTTGAGGATTCCTCTCCTTCAGTTTTGGATCTCCCCTAATATCATGCCTTGACCCAATATTCAAACCCAACTACCTTCAGATATTGAGGGGAGTGTCCCCTGATTTCCTCCAACAAACCAAATTTCACCCAAAAAAGGGCAGTGCTCCCTCAAAAGGGGCACAAAGCGCTGGAACGCTCCCCTAGAAGAGGGTACAGAGAACCAACGCTCCCTAACAGTGGGTAGGGGAGCGCTCCCTTCCAAAAATGATATTTTAGTGGTTTTCTAAGTGGCAAAAGGCTTGTACTCCTCTGCCAGTTGATTTATCTTCTTCAAAACTAGTCTTTAAGGTGTCTTAGTGTCCTTATGATGTCGTTAGAGAGACGAAACATGTAGTATGATGTTTACGAAACTTGTGACACTTGCAACCAATATGCGACACTTGCAATATTTATAATGACGACACTAGCTATCATTACAATGAGTAATTTTGATGTGTAACAAATTGCCCCCCAAACTGTGAAGTCAGAAGATGATGATGACTGAAGTACTTTGTATACTTTTTCGAGCAAGGTTATGGATGCAGAGAGAATGGAAAAAGATACACACAACCATCAAACAAATATTGTGATATGTTTCAAACCCAAGGCAGGCATACCTATGCTTGAGTGATAAAGACTTTTTAGGTATGGCCTTAGGAGTCTAGAGACCAAGAAGGAATCCGCTTGTCCGCAAAAGGATTCACCTGTAACAAAAATTTGCGACTCCACAGGGGACATTGACATTCCCTTAGATCTAATCGAGCTAATATATGAGGAAGAAGAAGAAAGATATGTACCTTGTTAATGACGTTTGTCCTTTTGAAATTCAAGCTGAGCTTCGATCTTGAGCTTCCTAATAGGTCCTATAGAAAAAATGAGGATACAATGGAATTTATATTCAACTAAGATTAGCTCAAAAATAGATCTATCCACTCAATACAAACTCATGTGGAATCAAACATAAGTTTGAAAGAAACAGGCCAAGCATTGATATATTAATAAGAACAAGTAAAAGCACTTACAATCCTTTGATGAAGGTGCAACAGCTTCTTCCAGTTCTCCTTGTCCAACCCCTTTGCTCAAGTATTCTACACTAATTGATTTGATGGAATCTTACTTATGGGATCATAAGTTTGGTGTAATTATCAATCTCCATTCTCCCTTCTACCATGAGGAGGCCTCCTTATATAGGCTTGGAGAGGCCTAACTACTTGAGAGATATTTGGGATAAGTTGAGGATTCCTCTCCTTCAGTTGTGGATCTCCCCTAAGATCATGCCTTGAACCAAGATTCAAACCCAACTACCTTCAGATATTGAGGGGATTGTCCCCTGATTTCCTCCAACAAACCAAATTTCACCCAAAAAAGGACAGTGCTCCCTCAAAAGGGGAATAGAGCGCTGGAACGCTCCCCTAGAAGAGGGTAAAGAGCGTCAGCGCTCCCTAACAGTGGGTAGGTGATCCAAATTTTATGAGAAGAATGAAATGAATACATATTATTAATAGGTGATTAACACAACATAACATAGATACAGTAAAACTGGTTTTCTATTCAATAATGAAATAAGCTAAAACTGTAAAATGCAGCGGAAACAATCTTGTTGGAATGGTGGTGGCTTATCTCTGAGAAGAGATGCGACGGAAGTGCGCATTCCCAAGAAGAAGGTTGCAATGAGGCTCTGAAGGATTTTTTACAATAAGAAATAATGCCAAAAACCCTAGACATCCAAAAACCTAACCCTAGGAGATGAAGCACCAAAAGTCATGTGGGCCCCGTTTGGGTAAGTTAGTACATCAACTTCCTGGGGTCGTAACTTTTTCATATGATCTCCATTTTAGGCGTGTGATAGCCCGTTGGAAAGGTATAGTTGAGGAGATTCATTTTGGGGGCTCAATAATTCCTTCAAATATCATTGAGGAGATCGATCCCGAAAAACCTTCATTTAGGCCCTCAAAATGGCCCCAGAAGTTAAAACTGCTAAAAATAGTAAATTGCCAAAATTGTCAAAAAAATGTTTTGAGCTAGTTGGAAAAGGTGGGTGGCCACCGATATCAATATGGATCAATCCTCCCTCCTTAGGAATCAATGGTCTCCATTACGTTGAGGACCCCCATCAGATGAGGAAATTTCTGCTGAATTTGGCCCCGAGTGAGCCACTTGCCTTGGTGCAGGAGCTGCCCTACTTTGACGACTCGATAAAGTTGGATCCTTTGTTGTCAAGTGCCCTTGATATGTCTGTCCACAATATGATCATTGGATGCATGTTGTAGGCAGTCGATGTTGAGCTATGTTGGTGTCAGTTGTTCTACTACTTCTGAGGTGTCCAATAATGGTGGGAAATAAGGGCGAAGGAGATCCACGTTGAACATTGGGTGTAGACCAAGGAAAGGAGGAATGTTTAGCTCAAAAGAATTATCCCCCATGGCCTTGGTGATAGTGTACGACCTATAACGGATTGGGTGAAGCTTCCAATGGGGTCCTATAAGGCGTTTTTTCTGCAAGTGCAACCAAACTTTGTCACCCACCTGAAACTTATGCAGCACCCGATATCGATCATGGCGTTGTTTGTACTTGTCATTGGACTTCTGTAGGATATCCTGAACCTGTTGGCAGATGTGTTGGATCCACTCAATGAACCGCGTGGCTTTGTCAGCTTCAATTGGAGCAGAATGAATCTGTTGAGGTGACCGCAAGGGGAAGTGAAACATCTATGGGTCCCAATGGTTGGAATCCCAACCCCACTTGAAAGGGGTTGTGGCCGGTTGAGCTATGCAGAGCTTAGTTGTAGCTATGCTGGACATAGGGAAGGCTCTCATCCCATGTGAAAGGTTTCTTTGAATTATACATGTGAAGGATATGCACAATCATTCAATTTACAAACTCGGTTTGGCCATCTATCTGGGGGTGGAAGGCTATGGATTTGGTGATCTTGGTGTCCAGCAGTGACCAGAGGCTCGACCAGAATGTGCTGAGAAATATACTATCCCAATCTGAGACAATGGTTTGTGGGATTACAAACTGTACCCAGACTCATTCAAAGAAGATCTTGGCAGTGGCCTCTGTTGTGATGCTCTTCTTGCAAGAAACCAGAATTGCCATCTTAGAAAAGAGATCAACAACCACAAAAAAACAGTCATTTCCCCACTTGTTGGACGGGAGGCCTGACATGTAGTCCATTGAGATGTATTCCCATGGCCTATCAAGAGTAGGAGGAGGGGTGTACGGGCCTTATTTCTTAGTGGTCAGTTTGGCAATAGCACAGAAAGTGTAGGACCTGATATACTTGCTGACCTCCTGTCGAAGTTTCGGCCAGTAGAAATGTTTATGTAGCATCGCCACTGTCTTTTTAACGCCGAAGTGTCCTGCCACCCGACTATAGTGGGCTTCCCAGATCATCTTCACTTTCTCACTTGATGGAACACAGATATGGCCTAGACGACACAACAACCCATCCTGAAGATGGAAATTATCGACAACTGCGTTTGCACCCAACATTTGGTAGGTGGTGGCGAAGTCTAGGGTCTGTCTCATAGAGTTGGGTCCATCCAAATGTCTCATGGCCACAAGAGTCTAGCATCATGGTGAGTGGCGCGAATGGCAGTCTGCTGAGGCAATCAACAATGCGATTGGTACTTCTTGTTTTATACTTGATGTTGAGGTGGAATTGCTGCAAGTATGTGGACCACTTTTGATGGCGGTCATTCTGCAATTTTCCCTGTGTCTGCATGAATTGCAATGTCTTATGATCAGTGTGGATGACTATCTCCTTCCCAAGAATGTAATGTCTCCACTGGCGGCATGCTTTCACAATGGAGTATATGACAGTTTCTCACTATGATAGGCCATAGGGTGGCCGTGCTGAGTGAGAACGGTGCCCACAACATAGTCTGAAGCATCTGTCTCGATCTCAAAAGGATTTTTCAAGTCTGGTAGTGAAAGTACTGGGGCTGAGCACAAGCGCTGCTTCAAATCATCGAACGCTTGTTGTTGGGACTGGCCCCACACAAATTTTTCCTTACCACCACCCCTGTTTATTTGGTTGAGGGCCCATGCAATATGGGAGAAACCCAACATGAACCTGCGGTAGAAATTGGCAAGGCCTAAGAAGCTCCAAATCTTAGTGAGTGTTGTTGGGGCTGGCCAGTCACGGATGACTTGGATATTGGCTGGATTCACATGTATGCCATGCTCATCAATCATGTAGCCCAGGTAATGGACCCTATCCATGCTGGAGGAGCATTTTTCCAAGTTGGCATATAGCTTGTGCTACCACAGGGTGTGCAGAACCTGGTGAATATGCTGCAAGTGTTCGGACCAAGTCTTGTTGTAAATTATAATGTCATCCAGATACACCATTACAAAAGTATTGGTGAATGATCAGAGGATATCATCCATCATCCTCATGAAAGTGGCTAGAGCATTTTTCAAACCAAAAGGCATGACCAACCATTCAAAAAGGCCTTCCTTTCACTTGAAGGAAGTCTTCCATACATCTATCTGTTCTATCGGGACCTGGTGGTAGCCAGACTTCAGATCAATCTTACTGAAGTATTTGGCCCCCGTGAGTTGATCAAGGAGGTCATTGATTCGGGGAATCGGGTACCGGTTTCTGACTGTGATTTTATTCAGAGCCTGATAATCAATACAAAGTCGTCAGGTTCCATCTGTTGATACTAAGAGGGGGGTGAATCAGTATCAAGTACAATTTAAAAACCTTTTCCAACTTATACTTAAACCATTCAATTATATCCAATGAGCAATGAAAAATAGTATAAGAGTTACACCAATACACCACAATACACCATGCA